>RPFO01000154.1:6746537-6764037 GCA_009746045.1 Mesostigma viride
ATAACAAGGAATGTGTGTGCCTCCACCCAATTGCATGGCACATGTGCACGCTCCCTTGCAGGATCAATTTGGACTCCCTCAGAGCCCATGGCCAAGACGCGCTGGACGCCGTCTCCCGACTTGGCAAGTCCTCACGTGAATTACTGCGGGAGTGGGTCCTCGCCAACTCAGGCCATGGCGACGATGATGATGGTGTCGAAGCTCACGCGGCTGTTAACAGGATACGGCTGGGAAGTGCTGGCCAGCCAGAGCATAGCGGGGAACTGACCAGTGAAATAGGATGTACATGTGTACACAGCAAGGGGCAGGCCAGCCCATGGGTGCAGCGGCCGGGGCGGGAGCAAGGGAATGGCGCTGGGCCTGACATCGGGTGGGCTGAAGCTCCGGCGGCGTGTCCAAAATGCTCTGCAAGGTGTCAGAATGGAAAGGGCTACCAAGGCGCATTTATGGCAGGTGAGAGCTCAAGTAAGACGTTGATGCCTGCTGGCAAAACTGCTTCATGCCTGCTGGATAGCCTGAAAGACAAGGCAAGTGAGCGTGTTGTTGTAAGGTTGCTGTAAGGTAGGGGTAACATGAAGCCTTCACACCAGGTGTTCGACCCATCAACTGAAAGAAATGGACATCTTGGGATTGCCAGATAGGTACGCAATGCTAGGCATGGCCATGCGATGATGTTGCTTGTACAACAATACAAATCCTGGGCCTGTTGAGCGTGCCTGCGTGATCCAGTGTGCAACTCTTGGTGGTCAAAGCAGTAGCTTTGGGCCCTGACATGGCTGTAACACGTCCAACGTAGAGTGCTGTGCATGCTTCTATGTGCTGTTGCATTGGGTGGAAGGTAGGACATGTAGTTTTGTCCATCAAGAAAAGAGATGCAGGAAGCAGGAACAGTGAAGCCGCTCCTAAACTGACCACCAGCCACCAACTTGATGATGACTCTCTCTCTCTAAGTATTCTTGTAATAGGGTGCCATAGAAGGCTGCTACTGTACTTGCTGTCGTGGCATAGGCAAAGACACTTACAGTATTGTCACTAATTTGCTGGCGTTCTGCATCTGCTTCCTGACTTTTTGCTGCATTTATTCGACATGACTGAACCCTTACACACCGCTCATCTCCCCTGCTTTGCCTGGTACAGCAGAGCATGGTGCGAGCGCTGCCAACTTTCCGCTACCAGATGCCGCCACAGCAGGCAGGGACACCAGCAATCTTTATGCGGTCAACCCATGGATGAGTGTGGGAGCATCCAGACCACGGACAACGCCTATGGAAGGTCTTGCAGGAAAAGAGATTGTCTCCTTGCCTTCACAAGGCTATTGGCCTCCCACTCCACCATTGATGATGGCATCGCCCACAATATTTGATGCAACCAGAAACTCTCGTGTTGATAGCGCCATACCGCATCCACTGAACGTGGCAGGTGACGCACCTGGGAGGCATCAAAACCATGTTCTTGCGGATGAGGGGGGGCTTGCCATGGCATCCCTGGGCGTCGAGCAGGTGTTGATGCGAGATAAGGAATCCGCTGACAGAGAGTCAGGCACAGTGTCCGGAGAGGTGCCACCGCCTCATGGCGCTCAGGATGACAACGGTGACCAGCAGTCCTTGTCAGATACTAGCGTACAGAGGACAGACACCTTACTGAACGGTCAGCAGGCGGCAGCGGGCTTTCCCCAACGGCCTGAGGCGACGGCTCACAACAGCGGCCCGGTCTTGCAGGAATTGCCACTGGCCAGAGACCAATTGTCTGGTGAAAGGGCGGGGACCGGTTTTGAGACTGACAAAGGGAAGAAGCGACCCAGGACTGCATCGGATACGCGGGCGGCTCTGCGGTCTGAGCCATCGCCAGGTAAGGGCACACAAAGGGGCGCAGGTGAGCGCCTATACTGGGCACTAGCCTGCTTGACACGGCTGCGTTATAAACCATCTTTACATCATGTCGGATCTCCTTGCGCGCTGGCACGGGTGGTCCGTTGTGGACACGTTGCCCGGTATGCATTGTACTTGCATGATTGTACTGATGAGCGTTGCTAGTTGGCCACCTTATGTGCTGGTCTATGATCAGATTGTGTGTGACGTTTCTCAAGCATCTATTCGTTAGAGATGATGCTGCTACAAACAGAGGGACTGTTTGTCGATCTCCATGCTCTGGCACGAGCACTACCTACACCCGCTGCCATGGATGCCTTGGCAGATTTCATGCATGTGGCACTGCCGCAAGGCATGTATTGTAATGGCATTGCCCATCACAGCGTCACCGCTGATCCCACTCCCCAGCCTGTGAATGACGACTTGTGCGCTTTCTTCCAGGTATTTCTGGCGGCTCAATGGCCTGTAGATAACGATGTGTGCGCTTTCTCCCATGCAGGCATATCTGGCAGCGGGTTGCCATCGCGTCGTAGCATCAAGCTTCATGCTCGACTCAGCATCTCCGAGGACGACTTTGAAACGCACATGGCCCAGTTTCTGAGCTCCATGTCGAGTCAGCTGAACAACAACGAGGCTGACATCAACATTGTACACGTTTCAGCTGCCACCCCACCAACATCAACAGCACGTTCCCTCCGCCGTGCACGGTCAGAAGACCTCGATGCATCCCTCTCACGCTCTGCCACACTTAGGCAAGTTTGACGATGCACGGGTTTTGCCACGGCATGAAGGTCAGCTGGTGTTGCTGGTGGAGGAGGACATATGCAATGACACACATTCAGATGGACCTTTCTGGAGAGGTGCCATTCCCTCAAAAGTCGTACCAAGGGTTGTTGCCACCTCAAAGGTTCCACTGCAGGCCGATTGTTTATTCTGATTGTGTGCAAAGGTTAGCAATGCAGATACTATGACTTGCTATACATGTCTGCTATATCAAAGGTATATCTTGGGATGTGTGTGCTGTGTGATGTTCTTAGGCATAAATGCCTAGGACTGGCCGGCCATGTTGATATGCATCAACCAGGTTGATACGTAGAATAGGAGATTGGCCACAAGCCTGTCCAGCCAAGCTACTCTGTCGTCCAACGGGTGGCCCCTGGCCTTGGGCATATTAATTTATTAATTGATGAGGCAAGAAACCAGGTTGCTGGAGTCTGATGACAGTGGGGGTAGAAGAACAGCTATTGAAGGAAGTCATCCAGGGCTGATCAGTTTATTTATTTATTAACGCGTGGGATGAAGATCTAGCTTCTAGTTGCCGGGGTGCGGACAGTACCGCCCGAATCACTATGTAGACCTACCCAACATTAATTAATTAATTAATTAAGGTGAGGGTCCCATGCCAGCCCCCCTGAAACCATATAATGGAATATCATGCACTGCTGACCTGGGGGTACCCAAGAGATGATTTTAGCATGTACATGGGATGTATGGGGGTCCATCCCACCACTGGTTGAGGGTGGTATACACGATTATATGCCAGTATTGAGCTAAAAATAGCAAAAGACGCTATTTATGACATATTTTACCTAGGACAATGGGGGCATCATTTTGCATGTTTCAATATATTTTCTATTAGTTCCCTGAGTTTGAAATTTTTCCACCTAATTGGCACCCCAAAATAATCAATATTCCATGAGTTATAAATTTTCCCCCAAAAGACGTACTTTTTTTAGCATGAAAAAATAAAACAAATCAATAACACATCATTTGGCCCTGGGGGGGGATAAAATCAAATACTACACATAGGCGAACATCATCCCACAAAGTTTGAGCTCATTCTGAGTACAAATGCGTAAGTTATAACAGTTGGCAGTTGGCCACCTGACCGTACCAGATATGCCGTGCAAGCTCATACATCATCACTATCACTGCCCCCCTCCTCACAGGTGGGGCAAAAGTAGTCCCCCTTGGGCACCTTGGTGAGGGGGGGGTCCATGCAGGACAAATGGACACCATTGGGGCAGCCATCACACATCACCATGCGGTTCTTCCCCTTGGATGACGTGTCATCACACACCATGCAGGCGGTGTCAATCCAATCCCCCTCCTCCCCCCCCTCCTCCCCCTCACTGTCACCGCTGCACTCGGAGGACACCCCCCCGTAGTCCACCCCGCTCTTGTACGTGCTCTTGTCGTGCTTGGCGTCATCCCACTCCTGGGCCTTGGCCAGGGTGTCCTTCTTGCGCCGCTCCTTCTTCCATGGCAGCGTCTGCTGCCCCTCCTGCTGCGCCTTGCGCTTTGAGCCCAGCACGTCGAGCTGCTGCAGCACGGAGGGGAGGAGGGTGATGCCAAGGGATGCGCACAGTTGGACCCACCATTCATCTCCAAACTGTTTCCGCATGATCCCGATCGCCATGGCGGCGGGGTACAGCAGCCCTGGCCACCCACCCTTCCCGTGGGGAGTGGAGCTAACCTGGACAGAGTGCAGTGCCTCATTGTTGTTGCTACTTGAATTGTGCAGGCAGCCCTGCACCAGCTCCCGCCCAGTCTTCTTGGCCCACACCGCCCTCACTACCCCTTACACGTCCATCTTGACCCCCTTCTTCTCCACCACCCGCGGCAGCACATGCGCCGCCTCCCCCCCCTTAACCGCCGTGCACCAGACACGCCTCTCCACCACATCTCCCTTCTCATTCCTCGCCGTGCACATTCGCCCACCGCTGGCATGCACACGGTGATCCCCGAAGTAGTGCTCTAGAGCATCGCCTAGTGCACCCACCACGTGGTCCACACCCTCCGCCTTGTTGGCGTGGATGCACGCCTTGAACAAGTAGACAATGGCACGGATCTGCGGTGGGGTCAGCACACCCCTCACACCCTTGAGGTGCTCTTTCTTGCTAGCAAGTAGGGCACCATAGAGTGTGTTACCCAGGTGGTTCATGTCGTGCTGCTTCTCGGGGATGTGCTTCATCTTCTGCAGCACCTTGCTCTGCTTCACCTGTGCGTACCACGGGGTGTCCCCATCGCTAGTGACCGTGACAGCATACAGGCGTTGCTCCATGGGCTTGTCATCGGCTGGCTTGGCTGCGGGCTGTGCCTCATGCGTGACTTGCCCCGTGCGCACCCCTGCCTGCAGGCTAGCCAAGTCCTCCAACATGAACACCGCCCCATCCCCCTCCATAGACTTAGCACTGCCCACAGTGTTCATCCAACAGTTGGGGTGGGGCGGAGGGGGGACATTCTTCTTGCGTGCAGCTTGGCACACAGGGCAGAACTTGGAGCTGATGTGGTGGGCGATAACCAACCCTGTGCCTGCGTGGATGAGGTCCTGCTGGCCCATCTTGGAACTGTGCCCCCGTGTTGGCCACGACCCATCCAGCGTGACATCACACGCCTGCCTCCCTTGCTTATCCACAGGGTGGGGCTTGGGCTGCTCCTGCTCCCATGCCCGTGCCTTCTTCCTATTCTCCATGATCACATCATGCAGCATTAAGATGCACTCAGACGCCACCGCTGCGACATCCCTCGCCCACTTGCCCTTCCCCACGTATGGGAACTCTAGCCCCAAGAATGTGGCCACACGCATGAGGGTGGGGCGTGGCACAGCAAAGAAAACTGCAGCAGCTGCCCACAGCGTTGCAACGGGGTTGCGAGCTGCCTGCCTGAGTTTAGGGATGGGCTTGTTGATGGCGTGCACCTGGCGGTATGGCTCACCATCAGTGCCCTTGCAGAAACGGTTCTGGCATGCCACCAAGATGGAATCTGGCGCGCCTACGTGCTGCCCAGGTTGCTTGAACATGCGCAAGGTCAAAAGAGAGCAGCGTGGGCACCCAACTGCAGCCACGATACCTTCAAGACAGGTGATGTCGATTAGCATTCGCTGGGCAGAAAAGGTGGCGCCTACAGCCGGATCGAGCCCGATGTCCGCCTCGCTGGGCCGGGTCATGTTGCCCTTCTTATCACGCTTCTTAGGGGACGGGGTGTAAATGATCGGCGAAGGCCGCTTCCGCCCTGAGCTGCCTCTTTCAGGGCTTTCGGAATCACCCCGGCTGCCAGGTTCGCTGCTTCTTGCAGCCGGAGCAGGTTGGGGCGTTGAAAAAATATTGCGTGCTTGAACTCCACGTCCCCAGACACCCCGGGTTGCCACTTGGACGATTCGCCTGCCTCGCTTGTTTTTTATTGAGCCGCTGGGCCTACCCCTGCCCCTGGCCGCTGGCTGTGCTGATGCTGCCTGCTTTGAAGAAACACTGGGCCTAGACCTCTCCTGAATTCTACGACTACGCTGGGAACGTGTCCCCTTACTTGGCTGTACCATTTGTAAACAAAGCTGCGAGTCTACGACAGGCTATGGTCGACCTAAGAAAACTATCTGTCTGAGGTTGGAATGAACCCAGTGTAGGGTTGTCGCTCGTTAGGAAACCTGTAACGAATAACCTGCATAAACCCATCGGGCAGCGGACGGGCTGATCCGTCTGCCTCGATCCACTGGTTTCGGGCTGCAAACCACCTGTATGCCGCGTTTCTAAAGGAATTAATAGCTGTGTTTCTGTCGGCGGGGGGGTCATGATCCCTACCCGCGCTGCCTAACTCCACTAACGCCTCCCGGTTCAGCAAATCATCTAGGGCTGCGCCAGAATAGTTGCTTTCACTTATCCATGCATGCAGCCGCCTGATTCCCTCTGCCTCGCGAGCTTCGTCACCCCGCGTGACCGCCATGGCTACCTCGTCGGACGTGCTCGCACCCTCCTCGCACCCAATTTTTACCTTCGGTACTGGCGGGAATTTTTTCGGCGCCAAAAAATTCGCGCCGGGACCCTCACCTTAATAGACACGTGACTGCGTCACATGAGCATATGTAAGTCCTCAGTGGGAGGGGAACATGGGATGGAATGGATGATGTAAGCTATCTAGGTATACAGGGTTGTGGGCACCACGGCCCGAATCGCTATGAATGCCATACGCGGTCACACGAGGAGCCCCAACAGACTTGAGGGTGGTCTCCTTCATCTACTTGCCATATATCCTTGCGAACCATCTGCCTCCATATTACAGACAAAACAGGCGGCTGCCCGCGGGCGGGGTGTGAGCCCGTCACGTCTAGTGTAGCACATGTCCATGCCGAGTCTATCACGAAAAGTCCACGGGTGGTGGCCCTGCTGCGCGCGGCCTGGGGCACGCCAGGTGAGGACATATCGCCCAGGCTAGGCGGGCTTGGTGCCAGCTAGTCTATCTGATGTGTCTACCAAACATGGTCATACCGTTTTCCCCACCGAGTGGGGGCTGGTATCCTTCATTATCTCCTACCACTGTCACGTGTACATAAGTTAATTAATTAATGGCCTCCTGCCTGTAAATTAATCAATTTATTGATTACCTCCTGCCATCTATCCTTGATAATAATGGGCTTTCGTCCTGGGCGCAACACCGTCATGGCCATCTTCGTCGCGCATTGCCTCTTCGAGGAAATCGCTCTCCTGCAACCTGGTGAGTTTCCCGCCATCCTGATCTTCGTCGACTTCATCAAGGCTTTTGATTCTGTCCTCTGGGACGCTCTATGGGCTGTACTTTCTCGCGCTCGCGTCCCCACTCCCCTGATTACCGTCATCCGCACGCTGTATGAGGGGTCGACCACTTCGGTGCGCACTCAACACGGCTTTACCCTGCCATGCCCACTGCAGACCGGCGTCTGGCAGGTTTGCGCCGTCCTGTCGCCGTCCTGTCGCCGTACCTGTTTATTATTGTAGTGGATTATGTTATGCGCCAGGCACGTGCTCGCTTTGCTAGCATTGCAGGCCGTGCCCCTGGCTTAGCGATCACGAACAAGCTTGGGGAAGGGGGGCCGACTAACAAGCATAATTCACTAGCTGACCTCACTTATGCCGACGACATCACGCTCATCGAGAAGCCGGAGTCTGCCCAACTTTGGCTCAGGACTACCTCGCGCTCGAGGCTCGGGCGCCGGGTTGGTCTAGAAATCAGCCCCAAAACGGAGGCCCTGGCCCTCGGCATGGCAGGGCCCCCACCCACACTTCGCCTCTTAGACGACACCGAGGTCGTACTACCCTACTTCATGCAGGCCGCTTCAAGCTGCTCGGCATGAAGTAGGGTAGGGGAGATCGAGGGGGCATATGGCTTTTAATACATTCTGGGCTACTTTCTGCAAGGGTGGGAATGTAAACGACACTTGCTCTAGGTGCATCAAGGGCACCGGCACCACCAGAGTCTCAGAGCTCAATTAAGGCCTGTCATGGGGCCGTGGAAGATCATCATGGCTATACAAGAGCTAGGGCATGGCTTCTCAACAGAGAGTGACTCTCTGCATAGGCAGAGGGTGGCTAAATTCTTAATGCAACATCCATCCATGGGGGTCCCATTATAGGCATGGCTTGGCTAAATTCTGAAGGCGTCATCCATGGGGGCCATTATGGGCGCACATGCGCGTAGGCCACATGCTAGGCTAAGCCTGACTAATCTACACTACTGGTATATATTCTCTAGACTGAGGTTGCTGGGGTGGCAGGAGGTGCCTGCCAAGGCTTGTGGTCAACGTGGATGACCGCCCCCCTCCAGTATACCGGCTTCCCCGCTGCGCTCTGCCGGAGCTGAAGGTAGGTCGGCCATAGCTCGCGTCGCCGCAGTGTTGCTGGGCCAGGGTCAAGTCATCGTCCAGCGTGAAGCGAGTCCGCGAGAGCTTCTTGCGGCATTTAAGAACGACAACTTGTCCGCCATGTACTTAAAGGTGAGGAGCACGGGTGCCGGGCCAGCCTTACCCCGCGCGCGGGGGAGGCGGACAGCCGACATCCGCAGCTCACCAGTGAGTTGCATGGGGGCAAGAATGTCGCGCTTAAATGCCGTGAGAAGAGTCGTCAAGGTCTCATCTGCCGACGGGTCGAAGTGCTTGACAATGACATTGTGGCTGCGCTGGGTGATGTCGGCCTCCTCGCGAAGGTCGAGGGCTTGTTGCTTGAGCTGTGCCACGATGGTGGAGGTGGTGGAGGTGGTATGATGCTTAAGCAGGTCCCCCCAGGTGGAGGGAGAGCATCGCTGGCCGGGCGCCAGCAGATGCCGGCTGGGCAGCGATTTCCTTCACCGCCTGGGCGGTGAGGCCTGCGGTGTCGTGCAAGCACTCAAGGGCGGTGGCGGTGGCCGGGGTGGAGGCGCTTGTCAAGGTCGAGGAGCTGGGCCTTGATGTCGGCAGTAGAGGCGGAAATGGCAGTGGAGGTGGAGATCGCCTAATGTGTCCAATTGCAGCTGTGGCATGCCTGCGGCATGAAGGAGAAAGGGGGTCTCTGCCCTTTCTTCCTGTTGTGCACACACAGGGATTAAAAGCACCTCGGTGCTCCGTGACTCCCCAACGGGAGCAGGAGTTCAATTATTCAATTAATCCCGGGTAGCCAGCCGTGCAAGAAAACAAACAAAGAATTGCTGCGATGAGAGACAGCCTGTAGCATGGTATGCTGTAGGCATGGCGTGGGCATTCATAGCGATTCGGGCCGCGGTGCCCACATTCCTGTAACTAGGACCTAGATAGCTTATACCATCCATTCCATCCCATGTTCCCCTCCCACTGAGGACTTATTAATTAATTAATTAATTAAACTCGTGCTCCCGTTGGGGAGTCACGGAGCACCGAAGTGCTTTTAATCCCTGTGTGTGCACTACAGGAGAAAGGGCAGAGACCCCCAGTCTCCTTCATGCCAAAGGCATGCCACAGCTGCAATCGGGCGCGGCTAGCTAAAAGGACAGGCTAACGATCCGGCAAACTGTGGGTGCAATAAGACCCATGTGAGCATGTCATAGCAAGGAGCGTGGGCAAGTAATCTGAACATAGCCAGGGCGTAGCATGGCTGTACTAGAACTAGGCTAAGGCTATGGCTGGTTGTGTACCGTGCGTTGGCGGCACGTGACTAGGTTTGTTGGCACAGCTAGGCAAACATTCTAGGCATGGCTGCCTTAGCGACAGTGACTCCAATGGTTACAAGCTAGGGCTATTGCTATTCTAGCCCGCTGGGGGCGTCCACATCTTGTGGTTGATCATCAGGTCCCCGCCCCTCCAGTACACCTTGGGCTTCTGGGGGTCCTGCTTATGGCGGAGGTATTCCGGCCACAGGTCGCGTCGCTGCTGTTGCGGACTTATGCTATACAGTAGAGGACTTATGCTATACAGTAGAGGACTTATGCTATACAGTTGAGGACTTATGCTCACGTGACGCAGTCACGTGCCTATTAATTAATTAATTAATTAATGGCGTGGGCGCAACTCCATGACCACCGCCGCTGGTGGAGCAACCCCGCCCTACCCTGGATCGTCAAGCGGGACCTCTTCAAGGTCGTCATTCTGACGATCCTGACCTACGGCGCCGAGACCTGGACACCGACGCAGGAGCTGCCCGGGAGAAACAACTCGACGGCAACGTCACCAAGATGCTCCGCAAGGCCCTTAACATCCCCTTTGGTTTGGACATTAGTAGTGAGCAGTCATGTGTCTATTAATTAATTAATTAATTAATTAATTAATTAATTAATTAATTAATTAATTAGTGGTGAGGATTTGTACGCTGATTTGCCCTATGTTTCCCACATTATTAGGCGCAGGGGCCTGGGCCTAGCCGGGCACCTGGCCCGCACAGATCAGGTATCCTAGACATATCAGATAGACTAGCTGGCACCAAGCCCGCCCAGCCTGGGCGATATGTCCTCACCTGGCGTGCCCCAGGCCGCGCGCGGCAGGGCCGCCACCCGTGGACTTTCCGTGATAGACTCGGCATGGACATGTGCTACACTAGCTAGACGTGACGGGCTCACACCCGGGCAGCCTCCTGGTTTGTCTGTACTATGGAGGCAGATGGTTCGCAAGGATAGATGGCAAGTAGTGATGAAGGAGACCACCCCAAAGCCTGTGGGGGCTCCGCGTGTGACCAAGTATGGCATTCACAGCGATTCGGGCCGGGTGCCCACAACCCTGTAACTAGGACCTAGATAGCTTACCTCATCCATTCCGTCCCACTGAGGACTTATGCTCACGTGACACAGTCACGGGTATATTAATTTATTTATTAATGGTATGCTGTCCGCTCCTCACTGGCATCCGAGAATGACACGTGAGTCTCCATCATCTTGTAATGATGTCCAAAATCTGTGCAGCCTCCACTTGCAAAGATTTCAGCAGTCCAGTCTAGGTTGAAGGCTCTGACACCCTGCATCCGGAAAGAAGTCACAATGGTAGGTAGCAATGTGCATGTCTGGCAGTGTCAGAAGCATGGTGACTCAATGCAGAACAGACTGACAGTGCCGCACATGCCTTTGGTTCCAGCAAAGATGTCGACTATGCCAAAAAAACAAAGATTCACTTCTTCTGTGTCAGGAATATACTGTGCGAGGCAACAAAAAATCGATGATGACAACAAATGGTCTGAAGCCAGTCATTCAAGGCACAGTTTGCAGCCCAGGTCACGAAGCCTGCTTGACGGCCACACGCCTAATTAAGCACGGTAATGACAACATTGCGGCACTCATGTACACTCACCACAGTAGCTGCTGTGATGGGTGCCAGTGACGCTGGCTAACACTCCTACATCGCCGAAGTGCGCGGATCAAGGAACTGAACCACCTCCGACCAACGGTTTTCTCTGGCCAAGCTCAGCGCCTTTTTGCCGCTCTGCAGGCAGACAATTGCAGTGGAAGGCGGCAACGAGTGGTGCAGCATGCCATTGACCATTCTCACCCCATAGTAAGTCCCAAGCGATGGCGCATAGTAGCCCCATAATTCTTGTACATGTTATAGCCCCATAATACTTGTACATGTTATAACCGCAAGTCCAAACGGCAATACATTCCATGGCCTGTAGGCAAAATCATCAACCCTTACTCGAGGCAGGACCAGTGCGTTACAAGATTCCTAAATGTCCCAGAAACAGCTCATGGATCATCTGTGACAAGCAAACGCTATGCAACTCGCAAACATTTAATGGGTAGATTTACCTAGCAAGTCATGGCAGCCGCACAAACGGTAACCTAGCCTGAGTCCCGCACCTACCAACAGTCCGAGGTAGCATGCGAGGAACCTGTGATTTTAACTGCTTCTTGCTTGTAGGCCGAGCTGAAATAGCAGAGGACCCATTGAAGCGTCACGACGAGGATAGTAGGGGACTATTCGCAATATAATTCCCAAATGCAGCATCCTCGCAGGATGCTCGGCAGGAAGGTTTAGAAGCATCCTGCCGAGCGCCAAACATTCAGTTGGGCATGCATCACGCTTTCTTGCATGACAGACTTTCCTTGCCCAATGCAAGTATCCAAAAGGCGCAAAGCCGCAAGCTAGGTAGCTTGCTTCTAGTAAGAGAGGATGGAACGCAAATCAGCATTCGCTGTGCGGCCACTGGCCAGCAGACTGGCTCCGTCACATTCCCACGGTACGCTGCAATATTTATTTATGATGCAAATCTGCAGCACCCTTGTTCTTAGCATTGACTTCAAGACCAGCAGCACACACAACAGTTCAGCACATTACAGAGTGTGCCCCTCACAGAAACACACCTTGTTCTTGGCGTTGACGTTTGCGCCTTTCTCCATCAGGTACTGAACCACACCCAGGTGACCGCCATATGCCGCCCACATGAGCGGGGTCTCATTAAACTGCACACACGGACACAAGGCCATGTCTCCAACCACGATTTTAGTGCATACGTATAATGGTCCATGTTCACCTTCAATGGTTGATTGAGGCTCGGCACGACCTTGCTGAGGTACACCACTGTCTTTCCTCCATTGTCAAGGACTCAAAGTCTACGGTGGTTGATAGAGGCTTGGCACGACCTTGCTGCAGTCCACCATTTCCAAAACCTAACAATGAAAACAGGACAAAGAGACAGATATTCGTACCTTGAGATTTCATCTAGCCATATCTCGGGTTGTGGGTTAAACCTGGGTATGCCCCTAAAAACCCTCCGGCTCCGGGAGAGGCCTTTATATTCTCCCAAACCGGTGCCTCTAAATGTGTTCCAAGCCTATCTGTGGGCTCTGGACCATGGGGCAGCCTTACTGCATCCGCTATGAGTCAGCCATGATTTGCCCATGCAGAGAGCCACTCTCTGCTGAGACGCCGTCATGCCCTATCCATTGCTTAGCCATGATCATCTTCGACCCCGTGTCCGCAACTTTGCAGAGCTGCTGGAATACATGGTGGTACAGGTGCGCCTAAGTTGTGCACCCCGAGTAGGTGGCAGTTTACACCCACCACCTGCAGGTTGTCGCCTAAAATGTATTAAAAGCCATATGCCCCTTCTCGGGAATATGTGTTACATATCCTCCCCACGGAGGTACGTTCTTAAATTAATTAATTAATGAATTAATCCATTAATATCTTAAAAGCACTGATGATTTAAATACGTAACATAATTTAGTATACAGAGCTTAATGGCTCCGTGATAAGCATCGCACCTTGGTCGTGGCATCGACAGTTGCACCGCTTTCCATGAGGAGCCGCACGGTGTCCAGGTGGCCGTTGAGCGCTGCATGCATCAGCGGTGTCATCCCATCCTGCGCGCATCAACACAAAGAATACCACCAGAAGAGCGTGATTCAACACGGTGCTTGCTGGTAGATCGAGTGTAGTCCGCCGTAAGGGCCCACGTGTGCTGACAGAACATAGTGTGATACTGATAAGAGTAGTACATAGATAATTAACCTCAACCTACAGCTTTGCTTAAGGCAATGCCCTTCCTGAGGACGCACTTAAGTTCTCACCAAGCAATGGACAAACACATGCCCGTTTGGGCGCAAGATTTCGCATCACTGTGCACTACTACTGAGCCTGTTTCGAGCCAAAGACCAGTGGCTTTCAATAATTACCTATCGGTTACTTATCAGTCACCTATCAGTCACCTACCAGTCACCTATCAATTACCTATCAATTACCTACCATCTAGCTATCAGCTATTAACCAACCATTTGGGCTGCATATCAGCCGTCCACTATGGATGTTGCAAACATGCTTCCATAACAACCACTAGCTTTTCTTCTGAGAGTGTTCTGGCCCGCTCACCCTACAACAGCCCCTTGGTTCCAGACCCCTAGCTGTACCGCTATTTTTAATACAACACTCTGGCCCCACAACCCCACAGCTTACAGGTTCCAGCTCCGGCCCCTCGCTGCACCACCACTCACGTTGTCCCTGGCGTTGACGTCGGCGCCTTTCTCCGTCAGGTGCCGCACGACGTCCACGTGATTGTTGTAGGCCGCCCGCATCAGCGGTGTCCACCCGTCCTGCACACCAGCAAACACAACAATTTCACCACGTCACACCACATGACGAGGCCAGTGACGCAACGATGCCATTGTCCAAGGTTTATAACAGGGACCTGACCTGGCGAGCATACTGTCATCCACTGTGTATTTTAACCAAGATTGTGAACAAAACAATATGAATGAAGATTATGGGCAGTCATCACTTGCCATGGTTAATGTAGGTACGAGTTAGAGCACGCGCTGCAGCTGGGCTAACTAAACCAGGAAGTTTCTGCACTTCCTATCAATGGCAGCTGCCTCCATGAAACAATTTGCAAACCAGGCAAGCCAGATGGCCAGAATGGGCCGTGTCATTGACAAAGCCACCAAGCGGTCTCAGTGGGGCCATGAACCCCGTTATTTTAAGCAAGCGGCTGTGCCTGTGTACTGTGTGAGCATGTTACTGCACAGTCTTTGCACGCCCATGACCTAATTATACATAACAGTAACGCACTAAGCTTCATACTGCGGCCAGCAAAGAGAGGCTCACACGACAACTCGCATACGTCTCAACAGCCGATTGCGCGCCATGGGAAAAGGGTGCAACATCCCTACACTGACGTACATGGAGCACCTATCCTACCACAACTTCGTTAGAGAAAACAGTTGCAACCTGCATATTACCTTGTTCGCGGCATTAAGATCTGCGTCGTTTTCAACGAGGAGCCGCACGATCGCTGCGTCCCCTCGCGCTGCGGCGAGCAACAGCTGAGTGTTCCCATTCTGCACACGGCAATTGCAAGACGAATGACAGCCAAATGACAGCCACATCACAGTAGACTCAAAACTTATCCGTCCCGCTGGTCACAGCGACCTTGTCGAAAGGAGCAGCTAGCTGGGTGTTCTCATTCTGTACACAGCAAAACAACAGGATCGGCTACTGTAACGGACTCACTGTAGTAGCATGCTTCTAGGCTGGTCATCACGACCTAGCAGCCATGAGCTCCCATTCCACGCGCACACAGCAGCAGGAGAGCCATTCCATCGCATTGCCACAATTAAGGGGTT
Organism: Mesostigma viride; assembly: GCA_009746045.1. Taxonomy (NCBI): domain Eukaryota; kingdom Viridiplantae; phylum Streptophyta; class Mesostigmatophyceae; order Mesostigmatales; family Mesostigmataceae; genus Mesostigma; species Mesostigma viride. Next base: position 6,761,702 of record RPFO01000154.1, read on the forward strand.
CATCATCGCACTACCACTAGGCTGCATGGCCTGGTACAGTATAATAACACCGTAGCACGATACCTTGACCTGGCCATGTGCGACGCATGGTCAGGAAATCGGATATACATCGGATATGCATATATACAAACAAGTACCTTCCATGGAGTATAATCTACTTCATGAAATTGTGCTAAAAACACCATGCTGGGAGCAAGTAGATTCCATTATACTGCACACACATAGCTTCCATTACCAAGACGGGCACACGTATCAGCAGCCAACTGAAACGAGGAGTGCCCCCCACCGACGTTTCCTAATTAATACATTACCATCGCCTGGCTAGGTAATATTGTTCCAGTCACATACATAATAATGCTGGAATTTATCATTTTCAATGAATATATATGCTACCCATACAACTCTTCAAAATCCTCCCACTGCCAAACTATGAGACTCTGCTTTGACAGCCCTCGCGCCTGCTCACCTCATCCCTTTTCTCTGATTGTTCTCGCAGCGCGCCTCGTGTCTCGTCCAGCTGGCGCCCCAGCTCTGCTGTCCTGGCTCGCAAAGTCAAGAGCTCAGCTTCCCTCTCAGCCAATGCTTGTTCGGCCGCGGCTGCCCTGGCCTGGGCTTCCTCCCCCCCTTTGGTCACATCCCCCAGCACACCTTGCGTCTCTCCCAGCTGTCGCTGCAGGTCTGCAAGAGCGGTAAGGACCTCCTCCCTCCTCTCCTCATGCGCCCTCAGTGCCCCTCGCATATCCTCCGATTGGTGCTGTAGCTCTGTGATCCTGGCTTCTGCCTCTTCCCTCCCCTGCGTCACCTCACGCAAAGCCGCGTGCGTTTGCTGCAACTCTACCGCGATCGCCAACTGTTGCGCCTCCTTCTCAGCCAAAGCCTGTTCGGCCATGACCGCCCTGGCTTGAGCCTCCTCACTCCCCTTAGCCACCTCCTTCAGTGCCTCTTGCGCTTGAAGTAGCTCTGCCGCGGTTGCCAATTGACGCCGCAGCTCTGCAGCCGTGGCTTGGGCCTCCTCCGTCAGCTCCGCTTGCGCCCTCAAAGCCCTTCGCGTCTCCTCCGTTTGACGCTGCAGCTCTACCAAAGCCTGTTCGGCCGCGGCCACCCTGGCTTGAGCCTCCTCCCTCCGTTCGGTCATATCCCTGAGCAACGCTTGTGTGCGCTCCAACTCTGCGGCCACAGTCGACAATTGAACCTCTTTAGTAGCCAACGAGTGTTCAGCTGCGGCGGCCCTGGATTGGGCCTCACCCCTCCCTTCTATGACCTCCCTTAATGCCCCTTGCGTTTGCAGCAGCTCTGCCGCGGCGGCCGATTGTTGAGCTTTCTGTGCAGCCAAAGCCTTCTCGGCGGCAGCTGCCCTGGCTTGGAAACGCTGGAGCTCCTGTGCCATTGGTTCGGACGCATTGATATTCTGCAGCGCTTGCGTCCTCCAGTATTCAACCTGCACCCTCAAGCCAAGAACTTCAGCCTCCATTTCCGCCTTGCTGTAACGCCCCTGCAGCATCCCGTCTCCGACAGCCTCATTCGAAACTTGTGGTGCATCCATCATTCCCGATTACTCACAAGCTTCCAATCTGTATAGAACCAGGCGTTTGCCTGTGACACACGATGCTACAGTTGTGAGCTTTCAGCTCGGCAACCTCACGCACAGACACCCCAAGGTACTAATCGGTCACCCGGCCCTATGTTCATGTACTTGTGTTTTTCGTTCACAAGAACCTGCTCACACGACCTAGCTTACTCCACGGACCCTGGCGCACAATGCTGGAGGGCACATCGTGAGCTTCCCGACAGCGTTTTCCTGCTAATTACATGGGAGAGGCAGAGGCAGCAGGAAAAGCAAGTTCGAAAAGGGGTCGAATGGAAGCTTAATGATCAGGAAATCAACCACCGCAGGCCTGACACTTACAAGTTAGAAGCCTGCCAGTTTATAGCTAGCTGACTCCTTCGGAGACCTTGGCGCAAGGCATGTAACGTGAATAAGCATTGCATGGCTAGCTTTTATATAAAGGGTGAATCACGAGGGCTTGGAATAGAAAAATGTTGCACGGCCTACTAAAGGTTTTAATGATCGAAGCGGCGCCGGCCATGAGGCCGTTATACGTTTTACAATACGCGCCTCTAGATTATAACATAGCGAATGATATGGCAATTTACAACATGCAAACGGTTGTATGCAGCCAAAAAACTACTAGAGGCTCGCGCCCCCGGAATGCATAAAAGCAAGCTGCACTATTAAAATTGCAGAGATGTGAACACGTTGACGATCAGTAAGCTTTGCAAAAAAACTTACTCTGAAGCCGAAATGTCAGCTAGCACTAGCGTGCAGGTCGATACCA
>RPFO01000154.1:6769037-7074838 GCA_009746045.1 Mesostigma viride
CTCCCTCCCTCCCTCCCTCCCTCCCTCCCTCCCTCCCTCCCTCCCTCCCTCCCTCCCTGCCATGTTGGTCGGTATGCATGCATAACCATTGGTTCCTCATGAAGGTTGACCAACTGCAAATGTTGTACTTGTTTGATTTTTTTATGAATGTTGCCAACTGCCTTCCTTTCCAGGATCAAGGTGGAAGGCATGACTACTTGCAATGCGACTGGCCACGTCCAGTGGGAAACGAAGGCAAAGAAGAGTCGCCATGACTAAGCTTTGCTCTAGCTTCAGCGTGGACGGGAAGCACGCCAGACAGGTCCCCTAGGGTAGAGTTGTTGTCGATGGATGTTTGTAGATAGATGTTGTAGATAGATTAGACCGGTAGGACTGTTTGCACCCATCCATCCATCCATCCATCGGGGTTAATGCTCCGTGACTCCCCAACGGGAGCACGAGTCTAATTAATTAAAAAATTAATTCAGCGTGGACAACGGCCCTAGCTTCGAGGAATTAATTAAATCACCTCAGAGGGGGCAATACAACCCACCCACATGACAACGCGCATATACGACAACCCAGATCAAATACATTTAATTGCCTCATGCCCTCACCTGTTAATTATATTATTCATCATGCATCGCGTGACGCAATTACGTGTAAATGAATGAATCAAGTGATTAATGATTCATGCATCATTACTTCTAGTCATTATGGGGGCCCCTCCCACTGAGGACTTATAAGTATAAATTACTTAAGAGAGTTTTTTAGAGTTGTTGTCGATGGATGTTTGTAGATAGATGTTGTAGATAGATTAGACCGGTAGGACTGTTTGCACCCATCCATCCATCCATCCATCGGGGTTAATGCTCCGTGACTCCCCAACGGGAGCACGAGTCTAATTAATTAAAAAATTAATTCAGCGTGGACAACGGCCCTAGCTTCGAGGAATTAATTAAATCACCTCAGAGGGGGCAATACAACCCACCCACATGACAACGCGCATATACGACAACCCAGATCAAATACATTTAATTGCCTCATGCCCTCACCTGTTAATTATATTATTCATCATGCATCGCGTGACGCAATTACGTGTAAATGAATGAATCAAGTGATTAATGATTCATGCATCATTACTTCTAGTCATTATGGGGGCCCCTCCCACTTGAGGACTTATAAGCATAAATGCTCACGTGACACAGTCACGTGCCTATTCATTAATTAATGAATGAATTATGGGGGCAAATTCACGAACGTTGTCTCGATTAACCTCAAGAGATAGATTAATTAGCAACAATTATATGCAAACGGACCTCCGAGGAAATGGAATATGGACCACAAATAACTTCATCATTAGGTGTACTTTGGATGTACAAAAATCTAGTGTCTAGTATTTACAAGTGGCTAAGATAGAGAAATCCCATAACGGGCTAGGTTCAATTATACGCAACTAAGGCAATCGCGCCACTTTACAAGTTGCCCGCCACCATGTATGCCAGCATGCCCATTACCACCACGCACAAATCATGGAAGGCGGTGGAGGTGCACATTGCAAGTCATCCTCCTATCCTTCTACTAAATATGGGGCAAAGAAATGGAATTCTAAAACTAGCATCCATCCTCCCCTATGGTACCATGTTCTGGCACCGTAGCACGTTGAGCCTCATCTTCGTCGTGCTCGGCCGTTCCATGCGCATCATCCGACAGGTCATAGTCATCGTACTCCTTGGGCACACCCGCCAACTTGGCCCTGAGCACAGCTTCCGCGTATTGTGGCACGGATTGGTGTCCCTTGGCAGCAAAATCATACCCCATCGTGGCACCCTTGCGAAGAACAGCTTGTACTTGTGGATCATCGAGCAGTTCCTCCATGCCATCGTAATAGAGGTACATGCGTTGTCCGCGTTGCATTACCTGCGCACAACCACGAAAATGCAGGTAAAGAGCCACTCCTGGCAATCTACATGAGAAAAGAGGACACTAGGCATTATGCGTGTGTGGGTGTGGTGGGGCCCGGCTGGCATGCGTGGATGGGTGGGTGGGGGGGCTGGCATGCGTGAGTGGGTGTGGTGGATGCGTGGCATGCGTGGATGAATAATATAAATTGCATAAATAAATCCCTCCATGCACAAACCCTGAGAATGGGCCCGGTACTTGTTGCTTAATATGAACATTGAATTGGAGTCAGCATGGCCCCTGGCATATATAACCCACCTTAGATGGTGGGCCTGCAAGCCCCCACTTACACTACATGATGCCCTAGTGTGGGTGAAAATTGCCTCCAATTTGTAGCCCATTCTGAGCTCATTTGGATATATTAGTGGCATACACCACCCCTAGTGTGGGTGTACGTGCTAAGGCGCTCAAGGGACCTTGGTAGCCCCTGGCATATATAACCCACCCTAGATGGTGGGCCTGCAAGCCCTCACTTACACCACATGATGGCCTAGTGTGGGTGAACATTGCCTCCAATTTGTAGCCCATTCTGAGCTCATTTGGATATATTAGTGGCATACACCACCCCTGGAGTGGGTGTACGTGCCAAGGCGCACAAGGGACCTTGGTAGCCCCTGGCATATATAACCCACCCTAGATGGTGGGCCTGCAAGCACCCACTTACACTGCATGATGCTCTAGTGTGGGTGAACATTGCCTCCAATTTGTAGCCCATTCTGAGCTCATTTGGATATATTAGTGGCATACACCACCCCTAGTGTGGGTGTACGTGCTAAGGCGCACAAGGGACCTTGGTAGCCCTTGGCATATACAACCCACCTTAGATGGTGGGCCTGCAAGCCCCCACTTACACTACATGATGCTCTAGTGTGGGTTAACATTGCCTCCAATTTGTAGCCCATTCTGAGCTCATTTGGATATATTAGTGTCATACACCACCACTAGTGTGGGTGTGCGTGCTAAGGCGCACAAGGGACATTCGGGGTGGTGTATGACACTAATATATCCAAATGAGCTCAGAATGGGCTACAAATTGGAGGCAATGTTCACCCACACTAGGGCATCATGCGGTGTAAGTGGGGGCTTGCAGGCCCACCATCTAGGGTGGGTTATATATGCCAGGGGCTACCAAGGTCCCTTGTGCGCCTTAGCACGTACACCCACTCCAGGGGTGGTGTATGCCACTAATATATCCAAATGAGCTCAGAATGGGCTACAAATTGGAGGCAATGTTAACCCACACTAGGGCATCATGTAGTGTAAGTGGGGGCTTGCAGGCCCACCATCTAAGGTGGGTTATATATGCCAGGGGCTACCAAGGTCCCTTGTGCGCCTTAGCACGTACACCCACATTAGGGGTGGTGTATGCCACTAATATATCCAAATGAGCTCAGAATGGGCTACAAATTGGAGGCAATGTTCACCCACACTAGGCCATCATGTGGTGTAAGTGGGGGCTTGCAGGCCCACCATCTAGGGTGGGTTATATATGCCAGGGGCTACCAAGGTCCCTTGTGCGCCTTAGCACGTACACCCACATTAGGGGTGGTGTATGCCACTAATATATCCAAATGAGCTCAGAATGGGCTACAAATTGGAGGCAATGTTCACCCACACTAGGGCATCATGTAGTGTAAGTGGGGGCTTGCAGGCCCACCATCTAGGGTGGGTTATATATGCCAGGGGCTACCAAGGTCCCTTGTGCGCCTTAGCACGTACACCCACATTAGGGGTGGTGTATGCCACTAATATATCCAAATGAGCTCAGAATGGGCTACAAATTGGAGGCAATGTTCACCCACACTAGGGCATCATGCGGTGTAAGTGGGGGCTTGCAGGCCCACCATCTAGGGTGGGTTATATATGCCAGGGGCTACCAAGGTCCCTTGTGCGCCTTGGCAAGTACACCCACACTAGGGTGTCGTGGATGCGTGGCATGCGTGGATGGGTGTGGGGGGGGGCTGGCATGTGTGCGTGGGTGTCGTGGATGCGTCGTAGGACAATGATGGACAACAGCATGACGAAACATTATGCATGCAAGGCCATGTGGCCCGTCCGATAATGAAAGACCATGCATTGAAGGCTAAACGAGCATTGCATACCTGCAGGAGGGGCTCGTTGGGCACATGCACACGTTCGCCCTTGGCATGAATACGGCCGCATGTCCCTGCGGTGCCCACTTGGACTACTTGGCCGGCGGTAGTGCCGCTTGCGCCGCCCCAACCCGTGGATTGGCGTACCTGCAAACCAGAGTGCCGGGGCATCATGGGAATATCATTCTAGTTACAATCTGACACAGCGCTCATTCATGTCTATCTAACTCAATGCATCATCTTATTAGTACAAGGGTGTGCATCGAGCCCCCAATACCGCTATTACGAGCAAGACACGCCACGCGGGCATCAAACAAGACAGCCGGCTATCCCACATGCATGCCATCACATCCACTTACAATACGGTTGCTGATCGTGTGCCGATTCTCCACACCGGACTGGGCCGTTCTCCACACCGCCCCCAACTTCTCCAGCAATTCCGCGGCGTGAAGCCCCACGCAATGCAAGTAGTAGCTTCCACAGTTGGCCCTGGGGAACCGCATCACTACGAGTCGGTGGAAACGCCTTGTGTCATCCATGAATTGGGCTCTCTCAGCCTCCGAGGGGCACTTGGAACGGCCTACCTCGTTAATGCTCTTGAAAAGACCCCAGACTTCCCTATAAAGCTCTCCGCGCTCCGTATCAAGCACGTCGAGCCAATGCAGGTGCTCGTTCAAAAGCTTCCGCGCTTCACTACCTGACAGCTGAACTGCTTTGTACTTGGGCGTGGCCTTGTCGCCAACCTGATTGGGGGCACATAACTCAACTTTCCAGGAGCACTTGATCTCCTTCATCCGTCGGTTAAACCGCTCAATGCGCGAGGTTGATTCGGCAGCTGTGCCACCGATCATCTGTGTAACAATCGTGGGAGTGGAATCACCATGTTGTGCACCAACCGCAACAGCAACGCATATTAGTATGCAATGCCCATGCACAAGCATAGCGCACAGTAAGTGGGCGGGTCTACATGCATGATGCATGTTTTCAAGCACCTAAAAACAAACGCCCACCCTGCATGCCACCTACTGACCCACACACCTAATTATCAGGCTTCCCATGTCAACCATGAACCTTGCCGCGCATGGGAACTTGCCGATTGACATGCAACTATATTATGAAACCCTTGAAAAACAACTAGAAACTGCATTGATTGGGCTATGTTTGCTAGCATTTGGCAACTATTTTCCGATTGATGTGAATGCCAAGAACAACTATATAACACCAATTGGTTACCTCAGTTTGGATGATCTTGAGAAGGGCCTCCACAATGCGCGTGACGCAGTGCTCCCAGTCGAACCCGTATTGCCACGCTGGGATACCGGGAATCAGGTCATGGTCGCTCTTCCGGTCCATCGGCATGGTACGGTGGACCCGAAGCAAAGCACTTGAGGGAAGTGCCTTGCCCGATGTCCGTGCCGACCGGCGTTGGCTTGCCCTGGCTCCGCCATCGCTTGGCTGCGCGTCAGTGGAGGTCTCGTCATCAGGGTACAACGCGAGATTGATCGTTGGGCCCACGGTCGTGTCGGTGGTGTACTTTCGGAGCTCCAGCTCCGACTCCCACGCTGGCCCAGTACGAGGTTGCCCGGCAAACCATTTGTTGATTTCCCTCGCCTCGCGAACCCCCATGAAATGGCGGCGGGCGAATTCCGGGAGCGTCTCCCCTGGGAGGGGATGGGCCATCTGAAAAAGAACGAAGCGGTCGTCCTCGTGCGCATCACAAAGATGGCAAAAGTGCTTGTCGGGGTCCGACATGCCACCGCACCCTGAATGAAGGAAGCACACAGCCCACAGAAAACAAGTCACCATTGCATGCCAAACTTAATTGCTCATAATAACCATTGCAACACCAGCCTGCGCTCGATGCGGGCAACTCCGTGGCAAGGCAAGGGAGGTCACGCAGGCAGGGGGGGGGGCACGTGGCATGTGCCGCGCACACGAGCGTGCAATAAGAGCTGGCAAAAGCATGGCAAGGCAAGGGAGGTGACGCAGGCAAGGGGGGGGCACGTGGCACGCGCCGCGCACACGAGCGTGCAATAAGAGCGGGCAACTCCGTGGCAAGGCAAGGGAGGTGACGCAGGCAAGGGGGGGCACGTGGCATGTGCCGCGCACACGAGCGTGCAATAAGAGCGGGCAAAGCCATGGCAAGGCAACTTAGGGAGGTCACGCAGGCAAGGGGGGGGCACGTGGCACGCGCCGCGCACACGAGCGTGCAATAAGAGCGGGCAAAGCCATGGCAGCAAGCGAGGTGACGCAGGCAAGGGGGGGGGCACGTGGCACGCGCCGCGAACACGAGCGTGCAATAAGAGCGGGCAAAGCCATGGCAAGGCAAGCGAGGTCACGCAGGCAAGGGGGGGGGCACGTGGCACGCGCCGCGCACACGAGCGTGCAATAAGAGCGGGCAAAGCCATGGCCCAGCAAGCGAGGTGACGCAGGCAAGAGGGGGGGCACGTGGCATGTGCCGCGCACACGAGCGTGCAATAAGAGCGGGCAAAGCCATGGCAAGGCAAGGGAGGTCACGCAGGCAAGGGGGGGGGCACGTGGCACGCGCCGCGCACACGAGCGTGCAATAAGAGCGGGCAAAAGCATGGCAAGGCAAGGGAGGTGACGCAGGCAGGGGGGGGGCACGTGGCATGTGCCGCGCACACGAGCGTGCAATAAGAGCGGGCAAAGCCATGGCAAGGCAAGCGAGGTCACGCAGGCAAAGGGACAGACCTAAACACCGACCATGGCACATCAAGAGCGACGGAACTTATGGAAGGCTGCCCGGGTCCGGAAGCTAAGGGGGGGGGGGTGGTGGTGGGCGTGGGGGGTTGGGGCATTTGAAACGAGAAATACCGTACCTCGCATCGCCCACTGCCATGCCATGTCGCCGAGGATGAAGACCCGGAACTTGATCATGATCTCCACACCATCGAGCACCACGGGGATCTCATGCCCGGCCAGGTACTTGATGACCTCCAGCCACGCTGCTGCATTCTTGAGCAGGTTCGCTCGCTTGTCACCCCCGGGGGATTCTAGGTTGACTGACACCCAGTCTGGCCTCTGCCATAGGTCTGGGAATGCTGGGTCGACTGGGCGTATCGACATCGCTAGCATGTTCATCGTGCCGGCGCCTAAGCGGGTTCGATGACCATCGCCGCCGCAGCCGATGTCCAGCTTAGCCCGTTTCGTGACCTTCATGTCCCGCCACACTGGTGAATCGGGGTTTTCCAGGAAAAGCCTCATCACCATCAACTGCACACAGCACATGCGGGCGCGCAAGTCACAATTTATAACTCCAAGGCAGATTTAGGTAACCGTGACAGCACATACATGCTAGGACGATGTAAGGAAAATTCCAGTTAATGAACACGCGGGGGGAAAAAATGTGCAATTCAGATTGACACTAGCTTTCCACTGACCTGAGCTGAGTTGGTGGGGTGATTTTGCCAGCCGTAGACGCCTGTCTCGAAGTCCGGCATCGCGGTGACATCCTCAGCGATGTTCGTGCGATATAGTGGTACGATGCTGTCCACTCTCTCGGTCTGGTCCTTGCGGGCTTGTTGGATTAACTGCTCGCAGGGGACTACAGGCCCAAGGATTTTCTTGGCCCCGGCTGTGACCCTCACGGAGCATCCGCCTGGGATTGTATCGCGCAGCTTCACCCACAAGCGTGCGTCTCTCACGTCCCTGCTGTGCTTGGCTATGGCGCGCTCGTCAAACCTGCGCTTGTCGCGCGCGGGGAGGGACAAGAGGACCCCTTGAGATGACAACCTGGTCTCCCCCGTCCCGATGTGCTTCTTCAGGATCTCCTGGTCAGGCCACGCGACGGGTGCAGGGGGCCGCTTGTGCTGCAGCGTAGCGATGCGCGTTCTCATAATCCTCAGCATCGGCAGTGACTTTTTTGCCATGCCGATGCTAAAGGACATGAGGCTGTCCCGCGCACCCAGCAGAGCATCTCGCCTCGTTACCAAGGTCTTCTTGTTGCGCCTGTGGACCACATCAGCCAGTTCACCATCTGCATTCATGGTGAGACACCTGCGGGAGCGATCCAGCTCCCTCTGCAGCTCAAAAACTGGCCACTTCTCCATTTCCTTGAGCTTCTCCTTCTTGCGGTCCACCTCGGCGTCCAGCTGGGCGCACTCCGCCGTAACCTCCTCCAGCTTCCTCTTCAGGGCTGCCCTCGGCTCCCGGGCATCCTCCTCTTGCAAGGTCTTGATCTCATCTTGCAGCTCCAGGTAGTCTTTGATGCTGGTGTTAAGCACGCCTTGTCTAAAGGCCAAGTCAGCCTGGAGCTGCGCGATGGATGCGAGGAGCTGTTGCTCTCTCGCTGCCCACTGTCCTCGCTCTTCCAATAGAGCGCCATCTGCATCGGAGAGGGGCAGTAGGAACCCTTTCAATATTGCCCGAATCAAGTCTGGGATGCTTCCATCCATCCCAGCTGGCAGAGCATTTACAAATCCCAAATGGCGAGCGAGGCCCTTGAAGGCCATGACTTCACCATCGGTGAGGCCAGCTATTTCTATCTTATTGTGCTTGCCCGTATTGCTCAAATGGTCTTCCAGCAGGACTTGGTGAACACGTAACGCTGCATGGAACAAGGTAGTGGTGGACACAAATCAATATGAGGGTTTCAGGGGACCGTAGTGGGTAGATTTTTTTTGAGTGAGTAAAAATTCAGCTTTTATTTCATATCATTCCTATGTCAATTGGGAAGTCTCTGTGTTGATTGGAACCTGTAACTATAGCGACTAATTGTTGATGACACCACTAGTTGAGGGTACTACCCCGCCCCCACCATACACCAATGGTGAGCTACAAATGCATGCACCAAGCAAGAAAAAATAAACCCAAGACTGCAAAAATATGAGAAACAAGACCCCCTATTATTAACAAAGGAATTTGCCATCATAACGAGCTGAAATTTTGCAGCAGTGCGGTTCAGCCCCCTCGGCCCTCGGCCAGTTTTGAATACAAGTACGTGGTGTTGATCATTTTACAATGTGATTGGTCTGATTTCACTAATTAAGAGGGAAAAAAGACGCGACTTTGGGAGAGAAACTGATTAACTATGAGGAATACTCATTCTTTTACTGAGCTGAATAGCCACAATGTTTCACCAAGGGGGCAGCTACATGGGAGTACGTGGTTTGCATAAGAACGGTTTGCCCATTCTCCTAAATGATAATATTCGTCCTAAATAGCGTCGTTTTCTTTAGCTCACCACCGGTGCGTGGTTGGGGGTAACCCCCAATAACCCCCAACAAAAAAGTACCCCCAACAAGTGCAGTGGGATAAATGCCCAACAAACATCATCTTCACGGTCCCCAAGCATTATTGGATATGCTTCAAATGCATTACATTTATAAAAGGTATTTTTGGTGGGGTGCTAGGGATGTCCCCTCCCCTTCAGATGAATCGCAGAGTTCTAAGCAAAGAAACAATTCCAAAGCAAAGAACCAACTCCATTATTAACATACAGCTACCAATGCACTCGGTGCACTAAATTACATGCAAGAGGCCTACCTCCATTTGCTCAATTGCACAAGTAAAACAGTCACGTCATTGCTAATATCCTAGGCACACAACTGCTCACAACACAAGACCGTTTTTCCCAATGCTGTGAGAATATATTATTTCAAAGCCTGTGAGAATCTCAGCTGGGCTAGTGAATATCTGAAGGATGAGCTGTGAGGGAGAACGAGGAATGTAAACTGAAAAGGAAGTTTATGTTGGAACACAAGGTTTTTTCCAGTTCAGAACCAGTAATGGCTTCAATTGTAAATTAAAGCACGCCAGCAGTATCAAAATGCATGGAGCCACTTAAAGCTGTAAAGTCTTCAACCTAGAAGGAGGCCTAAAATGCATGGAAAGGATGTCCACGTGGGTTTGTTGCCATGTACGTACCTTCCACGAGGGTGGCCAACGTTGCCACTGGCTGTTGCCTTTGGGAGATTTTATCAGGCATCTGCATGCAGCAAACGGGTACATTTTGCATTGCAGAAACGATTGCATACTACGCATGTTCATAGCGTCAGGCGAGTGCGGGACACAAGTTCACTGCGATAAATTGCGACGGCAGTGCAGGGCGCGTATACGAACGTGATGCACCAATACTGCGTGCACCGAGACGTGGCATCGCAGGCGTGGCAGTGCTGCACATTGTTTCTAAACGACAGTGCAGCACATTGCACCACGGCACGTGACTAATTAAACCAAAGCCTGGCCTTAAAGCCTAGAAAAAGCCGACACGGTGTTGCCTGCAAGGGGCAGCGCTTGTTGTGGCCGGCAAAGGAACTTGAAATGCCAGGAACTTGACAAAGATTAACCTGGCATGCGCCAGCAATCTTAAGCAGTCTAATCAGCATCCACGCTTCAACAAAAAAACCCACCTTATTTCGTCATTCGGAATGTCGTCGGCAGTTAGGTCGCGCCAGTTCCCGGGTCGCCTGGGCACTCGCAAGGCCTGCACACAGAGTAACTGCGCCGAAATGCACAGGTGCTTTACGACAAACTGCAGGAAACCAAAATTACCTTATAGCACCTTTTCCGAAGCTCGGGCATACGGTCGCATCCCGCTGCGAGTTTTCAAAAGCAATATAATGCAACGTCCTGACCCTCGAGCCCGTTTTCCCAGTTTCTGCGCACCCATTGGACAAGAAATTCAAATTTCGCGGCGACCGGCGCAACGCCACAACACGCACGACTTAAAATCAGGTCTAAAACTTGCAAAACAATCATATTTCTCCCTACATTTATCCTCCTCGACCACTCTGGCTGGCAGCCATGACCTCCAAGTGCCGTTCAACGTCCCTAACGTCTAAAACAACGTAATTTACGTTGCTATGCATCGTCCAGCCAAAAATACAGTACAGTAATGTCAACGATGCGGGTCAGACTGGGTCGACAGGGAGTCGTGCTTGAACTTCCCAAGTTTTATGGGGGAATCTCGCGAAACCTTAGAAACATTTTTGCCCAGCATTTGTGCTTGACAGTACGGTACGTGCGCTGGTTGGTCCTCTGACAGTTCCCTGTGCCAGGGCCAACCGGCTGCCCGTCAGTTGCCCCCGTTCAGAAAGTTTCGTCGAACTTTACTTCAGATTTGGAAATCATGAACGTGCGGTTGGAGTTTCGCGGGGGAACCCAAGTTCGCAAGTAATCCGCCAATGATGCGCTTCGAACACTTGCCCGCTAAAAATTCAACAGCCGCTCCGGCTGGCCACTTAAACGAAACTTGATGCCTCCCTCCCTCCCTCCCTCCCTCCCTCCCTCCCTCCCTCCCTCCCTCCCTCCCTCCCTCCCTCCCTCCCTCCCTCCCTCCCTCCCTCCCTCCCTCCCTCCCTCCCTCCCTCCCTCCCTCCCTCCCTCCCTCCCTCCCTCCCTCCCTCCCTCCCTCCTCCTCCCTCCCTCCCTCCCTCCCTCCCTCCCTCCCTCCCTCCCTCCTCCCTCCCTCCCTCCCTCCCTCCCTCCCTCCCTCCCTCCCTCCCTCCCTCCCTCCCTCCCTCCCTCCCTCCCTCCCTCCCTCCCTCCCTCCTCCCTCCCTCCCTCCCTCCCTCCCTCCCTCCCTCCCTCCTCCCTCCCTCCCTCCTCCCTCCCTCCCTCCCTCCCTCCCTCCCTCCCTCCCTCCTCCCTCCCTCCCTCCCTCCCTCCCTCCTCCCTCCTCCCTCCCTCCCTCCCTCCCTCCTCCTCCCTCCCTCCCTCCCCCCTCCTCCCTCCCTCCCTCCCTCCCTCCCTCCTCCCTCCCTCCCTCCCTCCCTCCCTCCCTCCCTCCCTCCCTCCCTCCCTCCCTCCCTCCCTCCTCCCTCCCTCCCTCCCTCCCTCCCTCCCTCCCTCCCTCCTCTCCCTCCCTCCCTCCCTCCCTCCCTCCCTCCCTCCTCCCTCCCTCCCTCCCTCCCTCCCTCCCTCCCTCCCTCCCTCCCTCCCTCCCTCCCTCCCTCCCTCCCTCCCTCCCTCCCTCCGCGCGACACACCTGCCGCCCAACGCGCGGGTCGCCTGCGAGCTGGCGGGCACACAGTAGTTCTACACCAAGGGCGAGTATAGAAAGCTCTACCCAGCTAGTGTGCGATGCTCGCGTGGCATGCGCATGCGTCCAGGGAGGGGTTGATGCGGGCATGCGGCCCAAGACGCCCCCCTGTGCTCCGGGCATGGCACAGTGCGTGTTCCTTACGCAGCCCAAGGGGAATGAGACGACCTCGGGAGCCCCTCGGGCGCGTGCGGCCGTGCGCCTGCCATGGTGGCTTCAAGGGCGCAGCTTACTCTGAGCCGCGATCCCGTCAAAAGGGGTGCAGGCCCGCGAGGACCTCCCCTCCGGGCAGCAATCGTGATCACGTCCCTGGCGATCCTTGGGGGGCTCTCCATGGTGGTGGTGACTGCTCTCTGCATCTACTTTACCTGGTTACGCCTACTGAGGCCACCTCCACGGCAAGCTAGGAGATGGACGTGGAGGGATTCCTTCGCAAGCGGAGCCCTTCCCCCCCTGAAAGGGGACGCAGTCACTGCTGTGATACCAGGTGCGTCGTGCCTCAGTGCCCTTATAATTTCATCAGCCTTGCCCTTATTCTACCCTTGTTCATCAGCGTATTCAAACAGGTGAAAATTGCTTTATTTGGATCGAGAAGTGGCGGATCAGTGCTCAAAACCTTGGATACATTATCTATGTTTCTACCGCGTTCCTCTCTCCGCATGTTTTGTCACAATGATAGGTTCATATTTGTAGGTGATGGGATTTGTTGGTTGGTTTCGTCGGCATAATAATTGATGGCACCTTATTTCAACTTTTCGATGAGGTTGGTTTTAACTTGCTTCTGTCACTTGGTAATGTTTGTATAGGTATGCCATGCTTGCGGCTTTTGCGCCGGCCAATAGGAGACCCTTGCACATGTGGGGGTGGCTTTCATGGTTCCCATCGTGTGCTAGCTATTTTTGGAGAGTTGTGCTCCGAACTGCATTGTTAGCGTTTGTTCTTGATTATTAGCATCTGCAGGAAAGCCTAGTGATTGCATCACTGCTTTCTATATTGACTAGGATGTAGGACCCTCACGCAATTAGCTCTCACAAGCCTGATAAAAATGCTGGCCATGTCTTCCCTGGCACTCAAGGATGCGTTTAAATTGTTATTAGTAAGGCTTTAAAAATTTTGCTGGGTTTTGGCAAGATTTCCTTCATTAGATGAGAAAAATATCCCCCTCTAGTTAATGTATGGTTGGGGCATGATGCAGACGATATTTGTAACTTTCGTGTAATTATTTTTCTGATGAGATTGGCATGGTACTCTGTGGCTTGCCCTTGCGCATGACACGCAAGTACTTACTTACAGACATGGCCATTGCATCACATACATATACAGTTGAATATTTGTACTATCGAGATTTATTGTGGAAACTTTATGCATGTGACTGATACCATGTGTGCTACCGTTGACGATACAAATTCATTACGTAATGTCGCTTGCCATTTTCAATTTATCAGCGCGGCTTCTTAGTCCACCATGCAGAGGATCAATGTGTAGTAAAAGTGGAAGGGATCAAGGTGGCCACTTGTCTCGCGTTCTGCCAGCAGGTCCTAAGCTCATGGCCGCACACTGAAGGACGTACTGGCAGCTAGCTAGTGTTGGGGATGATAAATATCGTCCATGCAGACGTAACTTCTCATACGTAATAAAAAAATACAATTAAGTACATTAGAGTAAAGGCACCCACTCTCATATGTAATGTAATGAAAGTGGGTGTTGTGTGGCACTCCACCTTCCAATCAAGAAGAAGACATGCAGGTTTCCACATCAGGCACAACTGTTATCACTCTCCATCAGCCGGTTGTCGATGTCGGACACCGTTGTTTAGCGCGCCAACGTGCCAACTCCACCACAGAAGCATATATTGCGCCTCCCTGTCCAAGCACCAGGTGTACGAGGCCATGCACATGCCGCATGTTACCCGCGTGCACATCTGGACACCACGGTCACGCGATGTAACGATCCCCCTCCTGCTGCCTGGGCTCATACAACTGCTCGCCATGGTGACCCTGGATGTTGGGGGTACCTGGGAATGACGTAATAGCGGCACGCGCGGGCCAGCATTGCATCGGTAGGATCCTGTTGATGTCTATAATACATAACGCGTCGCGATGCAGGCACTCTGTGACCTTGTCCTTGGCCATGGCGATCACTGAGCGCCTGGAAAACAAAGCTGGGGATAAAAATGAAGAGAAGCATTGGCAGCGATGACGCGGTGTGCAGTGTGGTGCATGGTGACAGGACGGATTAGTGAAAGTGTTTGCACCGATGATGTGAAGTGCACAGTGTGGTGCACCAGTGATAGGGAGGCCGAGAAGGGCGAGACCTGGCATCTATCACCAGTCAGTCTCGGTGCTGGCGCATGACACGTACCAAGTCAAGGCAGGCAAGGCACGGCACCCAATCTGGGAAGCTGCAAGGTGATGTGCTTTATCTACACACCCTTGCCAAAAAACAGGCCGTCAACTGGCAAAATATAGGTATAGATGAATAAATAACAGGCATTGCAAAACGGCGCATGCGCCTCAGCGCAATGTCAGGACGCCGGCGCGCGTGGAGCGCTACCATGCATTAAATTTATGAGCATGCAGAGTTTTCAGCCGATTTTTCAAGAATCGTATCATACAATTTCGAGAAAAAGGCTAAGATGGCACCGCATAGAAAGGAGCCTCGCAAACGTGTTGTTGGTCTGACAGGCCCAATAAAGTACTGCCAACGTCATGCATTTGGTCCAGGGATGCGTAGCAGGTAAATTGTAGAAGCTGCATGGGTTGTGTACGCTTCAGGTTGTCGTGTGAGCAAGCGCACTGCTCGGATATGAAGGGAATAGCCCTCCCTCCCGCATAAGGGAATAGCCCTCCCTCCCGCATAAGGGAATAGCCCTCCCTCCCGCATAAGGGAATAGCCCTCCCTCCCGCATAAGGGAATAGCCCTCCCTCCCGCATAAGGGAATAGCCCTCCCTCCCGCATAAGGGAATAGCCCTCCCTCCCGCATAAGGGAATAGCCCTCCCTCCCGCATAAGGGCTTGCGGCCCTCCCTCCCGCATAAGGGCTTGTGGCCCTCCCTCCCGCATAAGGGCTTGTGGCCCTCCCTCCCGCATAAGGGCTTGTGGCTCTGTACGTGAGGATCGTTGCCCGGAGGGGATAGTAGTGGCTGGAGCACGCTTGGTACGCTATCTCTGCTGTTGCATTGAAGTTGCGCAACAAGCCAGCAGCTGTGTGTGTTCTGTGGCGTACCTCGTCTAAAGATCAACAGTGACCCGTGGGATTGAAAGCAAAGCGACGCAATTGAAAAACAAGTTCTGAAATACGGTTGCATGAACACGGTAGCCTGTACACGGTTGCCGATTATTACTTGCAAGCCATCCAAGCAAGGTCCCAAATTCTGTCGCAACCAGGTTGTCTGCGCGGCGGGTGGGACACACCATCGCACTTTGGCTGTCATGCCCGTAGGTTAGTATCAGCTCATCTTTTTACACTGGCGGGGAAAGAGGGCGACGAACAAAAAAGTGTAGGGCCCGACCGGTTATGTTCGTTCGGTAATTGCAAAGCAGATTTGCATTAAATGTCACTGACAGAACGATGACCAAACGGGCGCTATTTTTCGCATCTATGGTCCAACAACAAAAGCCTGCATCGACAAATTGTCCAGACTGTGTTTTTAAAAGACAGCTCCTAAATGCCACCCATGGTGACAGAAGTCAGTAAAAAACGATAGTGATTCGGGACGTGCTGCCCGCAACCGTGCAACTAGAAGCTAGATAGTTATCCATCACATCCCATTTCCATCACACTGAGGACTTGTGCTCACGTGACGCAGTCTACTAACAAATTCATTAGTGCCACCCATGCAGGACAGGCTACCTGTCCGGCACCAAGGTGACCATATGAATAATAACCACACAGCCATTGCAGCGGTTGACGCTCACCTCGTTGGTTGCAGCGGCAGTTGCCAGTGACACCAGCTGGCGCACTCCTACCGCACCGGGGTGCTTGGAATCTCCAGCAACCGCACAACCTCCAGGCGCCCCGTTTCCCTGGCCGCGTCAAGCGCCGTTTTGCCATCCTGTACGGAACCAAGGTGCGGGCAGAGAGGTGCAGGCAAAAGCCAGCAAGATTGCGGTCGGCCATCAGTACCCATTGCCAGAAGATGCCCAAAGCCTGTACAATTTTTCTTGTACCCCAGATGCACCCATGCAGTTGAGTTACAGGCGCAACAGCAACACCCACACACTCGTGAACACCAGCTCTTAATTGCACTGCTAAAGGATTCCCTCTCGTCATCAAGGCCAAAAGCCCGTACCGCAAACTCCCGGAGGCTCTTGTGCCAGCAGCAGCGTGCCACCTGTCCTGAGCAAGCACCTCGACACAACAACTAACTGTCGTCAAAGCGTTGAGTATGATGTTATCTCTGAGAATACTTAACATAGGAACACCTACATTTGGAACATGGTAACAAACACTACAGCTGAGCGCAGGCACTGGCGATGAGTGCGCTGCCGCCTGCAAAGACTTTCCAGCACATCACTATAGTGAGAAGCTACAGCCTCACACACACGCACATCATTCGTGGCGTTGGCATCGGCTCCATTCTCGATGAGGAGCCGGGCGATGTCAAGATAGCCAAAGCGTGCCGCCCACATCAGCGGTGTATCCCCCTCCTGCGCACATCCATTATTAAACACGCGAACCACCGCATTGTCAACAAAACCCATGCAAGCAACTACCCAGGTTCACAGGGTCGCGCTCTGGCCATGCCGCGGTGAGCCAGTCAGTCCTTGCAGTCGAGAACAAACTTGACAAAATGCACAAGTTGCCCTAAGTTGTTATCACTTACCTTATCTGAACATGCAAAAGGACTAACACTTACCGTGGATATGGGCATGCAAAGGCCTTTGTGCACCTGCAAGACCAGGTTTCTGTCAATCCACACTAAAGATAGAATATACAACAAAGATGCCTCCTACACTCCGTGGATCGTGTCAGGCCAACTCATCAAAGAGGGAGACATGAGCCACAGTAGCCCATGCACAAGGGCATGACCTCCTGACAAGCTAAACAGATAAGCCTGCTTTGTATAAGGAAGCCTCCAACACATAACGTGGCCTCACAAACATAGTGCACAGGGGAAAGACCTCTACCGAACCAACCACTGGTACATGCTTGGTATAACCAAGCTCCCACATAATATGCGGCCGCACAAAATCACACACAGCACAAGGTCCATCCACAGACTGCCAATTCCTCGGCCACTTGCTCAACACAGCATGGGTTGTCACGCCAAGAAGTGGTCGCCAAACCTCACCTACAGCCAATGCGGGCAAAAGCGGGCCAGCCCACTTACATCCGCTGACACAAGCACTGGAATCTGGTTAGAGCTCATCACCTCATTCTCAGGAATAAGCAGGGAGTTTACATAGCAAGCTAGAGCGCCGCGGTGCTTCAGCTCAACATGCTGCGTGCTGAAGTGGATATTCAATGCGCAAGCATGCTGGCAAGGTCAGCTGGTGATTGCTCCATGTTGACCAGGCAAGCTCATGCAGAGCACTAATATTGTCTGCATGGCGTTCCAAGCCAATTATGGCTTCTGCCGATGGAAAGAAGGCTGACCTTGATAGGGCTGGCATGTGCACCAGCCCGCCTAAGGCTGATCGATGGAAGCCACTATTGCACCGAAGTCTATCGAAAACTGCACTCCAGCCTTTTATACGCACGTTTTCCTTGGCGTTGACATCTGCGCCTTTCTGAACGAGGAGCTCAACGATGTCCAGGCGACCGCTGAATGCCGCGGACACCAGCGGCGTCCTACCCTTCTGCGCGCACCAAGACATAGATAATATCATGACATGGCAACCCAGAACAACGAAACAGTAATAACATTACGCCACGCGGCTATCTAAGTCAGAAGGGCTTTGACCTGGTCATGCTGCGGTCAGCCGGGAAGTCACAGACCTGCAGTGAAGACCCTGGACTAACGTTGGTCGCCAGGGGGAGCGTGACTGATACAGCATGCTTAACGGCAATGGTAAACTTCCACTTCCTTGCTCACCCCGCTGCGGCTGCCTGTCCGTGATAGCTCCCAGCTAAAATACAGCAAGTCAAGCCATAATGGTACGGAATCGCAGCAGCGTTAGAGATGACCCCGATTCCAGCAGCGGACCGCGCCTGCACTTCATGGACAGGCCATGTGGGCTTGTCCATAAACACTACTGCACACATGTACAAGCCGTGTACAAAGCCCATGCATGGCCGTACATAGACTGCCCCCCCCCAACACTCCTGTGTTTTGAGAAGAAAAGGAGGCAGAAGGAGACAAGGAAACACGAGGGCATAAGGGGGTAATCTCTTGTACTAAAGAGAGGAACACGGGAGTCAGAAGGGGGCTAGGAATAGAGGGGCAGAGGAATGTTATCTATTGTACTTGTTAGAGAACAAGGCAGGCAGGGGAAGAACAAGAAATAGAACAAAAGAGGAGTGCACAGCACATGGTCCACATATGGCCTATTCCTCCACCACTTGCTCATCACAGCCTGGTTGACCATGCCCAGAAGCTGTTGCAGAAAACAAACCAAGACCAGGATAACATGTGCAACAGCGGGCCGACCGGCACGTCCGCTGACAGAAGCTCCGAAATCTCTCCACCCCTTACACCCTCACTTGCAAAGGTAAGCCACAGTTGAAGAAGAGCGCTGCGATGCTTTAGCTCACCACCCTGCTCTGCTGGCATCGAAGAGCAGAAGTGGACACGCGTGCAGGCAAAGCTGAGTACGGATGCAAGTATGACCACAGATACCCACGGCCATAAACAGCCGGTTGTCTCTTTGATAAACAGTAGATGGCTGCCCACATTGCCCACTGATGGCTTCTGCTGATGGAAGTGGGCTGGCAATGTCGAAAGCTCGCATGACTTGCATCAGCCCACACTATGCCGGTGAAACAAAGTGTTAGTAAGACTGTTTAGAAACTAAACTTCTGGCCTTTTACACGCACAGTTTCCTTGGCGCTGACTTCCGCGCCTTTCTCGATGAGGAGCCGAACGATGTCGAGGCGCCCTCTGCTCGCAGCGCTCATCAGCGGGGTCCACCCGTGCTGCGCTCGTTAACGTAGAAAGTTTTGTGACGTCCTCACTCAGAAAGTCAAGTTAATGATTGCAGAGGGACACAGGGCTATCTGTTTTAGGGAGTTGGAAATATCTTGACGTGGCCACGCTGCGGTCAGCCGGTTAGGCGCAGACAGCTGAGGACCCTGGTGGACAAGTATTGCATGCCGAAAAGAAGTTCGACTTTATCCATGCAGAAAAGTGGACGGCACACAAACCACGTATTGCCTAGTCCTCGTCCACTTGCTCAACACAGCCGGGTTGGTCATGCCAAGAAGTGGTTGCCTCAGACAAAACCGGGACCGGGGCGCTGCGGTACTTCGACTTAGCAAAGGTTAGCCCTGGTTGAACAAGAGCGCTGCGGTACTTCGACTTAGCAAAGGTTAGCCCCGGTTGAACAAGAGCGCTGCGGTACGTCGACTTAGCAAAGGTTAGCCCCGGTTGAACAAGAGCCCTGCGGTACTTCGACTTAGCAAAGGTTAGCCCCGGTTGAACAAGAGCGCTGCGGTACGTCGACTTAGCAAAGGTTAGCCCCGGTTGAACAATAGCGCCGCTGTACCTCTGCTCGAAACATTCTCCTTGCTGGTGAAGGACATGAAAGCGCAAGCCTGCAGGCAAGTGGCAAATGCCCAACGGACCACACAACCGATCTCGCGGGAGCCAATACTTGGCGTTCCACAGCGTCCACTGATGGCTACTGGCAGCCGAGGAATGATGAATGGCTGACCTAGCTTTTCAAGGCTGAGCCCATCAACCCTCCGTAAGGCTAGTGGAAACCACTCTTCTACCAACCAAACTCAAGAAACTCAAGACCTGAAATAACTCAAGTCTGGCCTTTACACGCACCGTGTTCCTGGCGTTGACATCTGCGCATTTCTCAATGAGGAGCTGAGCGATGTCGAGGTGGCCTTGCAATGCCGCGCGCATCAGCGGTGTCCTCCCAATCTGTGCGCAACAGCACAGACATTTCCACTTAACACCACCCTGAGGGAAGAAAAGACAATAATTAAAGAAAGCCACGTGGCTATCAACGTTCGAGAGGGACTTGACCTGGCAACGCTGTGGTCAGTTGGTTGAGCACAGGCAACTGAAGCCTTTAGACCATCACAGCTTGCCAGAAGGAGGTTTGACTTGTCCGCGATGCTGTGATGTGGCTGAGCCAGGAGTTCCCACAGTCAATGGCTGCTGCTGTGAGTGCCATCTGCTGGCAAAGACTGGCAGTAAATTAAGTGCAGGCGGTAAATGTTAGCATGATGGACCTTGCATCCTTGCAACCGTAGAAAGGGCCCCAACCATCCAGCAAAGGGCTGCACCTGCGTCCCTAGAACTGGGCAAAGAAGCCCCTTTGCATGTGCCTCAGGAAGAAGAATCACGGGCATGACAAGCGGGCACTAGGAGTGCATGCAAAAACATGCATTTTCAAAAAATGAAGGAGTCAGGAAACAAATGAGGTGCAGAAATAAAAGACGTCAGCCAGATGGTGCTGTCCCACGTATTGCCTACCAGGACAGTTAGTCAACACAGCAAGACTGGAAATGCCAGCAAAAAGGACAACGGCTCAGCCCTAAAACCATGAACAAATACAGGCTCCCAAATGCCACGGCAACCAAGGGTTCTACTGCATGACCTATAATTATGTATGAGCAAAGGTAAGCAGAACAACGCGCGCTTGCTGAGAAACAAGGCCACATGCTGGCAGAACCCGATGATGCATGCTCCATCCAGCATACACGGGTTTGCATCATCAAGGTGCACATCCAGCCAACAGCAAACCGATGATGTGCTGCACATGTCATCACTTGACCGCGCAGGGCTGCGAACATGCCCCAAGAAGAACACAGCAGATCCACTGAGTATTGGCCATTTCAATGAGATTTGTGCACACCTTGCCACTGGCGTTGACGTCAGCGCCGATCTCCGTGAGCTGTTTAACGGTCATCAGGTCACCTGCTTCAGCCGCCTTGATCAACGGCGTGTCTCCATCCTGCACACAGTAGTGCCAAGACATATTATTTACACCAAACCGTAATTCAGCAGCTGCGGTAGCAGTATCCCATGCATGTTACTTATGACCATCGCGTGTTCGCACGAAATCGCATCTTAAGTACAGTACAACCTGCCCAAACATGGTAATTTAGGGGAAGACAAGCAGGATTGCAAGGCAGAGAAGGGTCTTTAAACTACTAGATCTACAACGCCTTGATACATGTACAAGGGCCTTCATACATGTACAAGGGCCTTTATACATGCAAAAGGGATGTGCGTGGTGCGGGCGTTGGAAAATAATCCCACATTCCCCCTACCTGTGTGTCCTCACGCCTCTCCTGTTCTTCTAATGTGTCACAGTCATGCAGCGACCCTACTTCTAGATAAGCGGTGAGGTGTCCACCCCACGATGCCAACTGCATGTATGGATGCACGCCTAAACGAGGATAGGTACAGGCACTCTCGATGCGACCAATCCTTGAGACCAGAATTTATTTCAAATCTATAATCATCCATGGGTCGTTGATCCTTTCAACGTAGAGTAAGACAAACCATCGGTCCTATTATCATTCGCACACTGCCCCCCCAAAAAACAAAAGAAAAAAGAAAAAGAAAACACTCCCAGTGATTAAAATGCAGGGCCATTTTCCAAAAGAAAGTCTGCTCACCCCATCCCTCGTCTCCGAATACTTCTTCAGCAACCCCCGCATTCGCAGCAACTCCCATTCCAGCTCCGCAGCCCTGGCTTGGGCGCGCTGGACCTGTTCTGCCGCTGCACGCGATGCCTTTGAAGGGAGTTGGGCAAGGCCAAGAGAGGACAAAACCTTTCCCAAATAAGCCCACATATAAACGCGGCCCTATGGAATTAGTTGGGTAGGATGTCCACAGGGCAGGGCCGTTCCAAGTCAACCACATCCACACAGCATAGTGCGCCAAGTGCTATTCCACACTTCGTGCGGACAATGAAGGGCCAGGGATGAACAAACCAACCAAGGGTAATTCGTCATCCTTCCCGTTCGAATCGACACCCTTTGCTTGACCAAAGCCAAAAGGCAAGCTCATCAAGGACGAATCATCAAAGCCCGCATGTCACAAGCACACGTATGTCCCCCGCAATGTCCAACGTGGCAAAGAATGGCGCAGCTTATGTAAAAATGTGTAGTTGCATGGGCTACAAAAGTGGCAAGATCTTGTGAGTGTCTGATCGTGGGGCGAAGACTACTACTGCAGGGGCGTTCACTGTGTAACACCTTTGTTGGGAATCGTTATAATTCGTGCGTGCCTGATATTCAAGGCGTACCCTGGTTTATATTACCCGGCATGGCGCACTAGGTGCTAGAAATGAAAGTACAAAAATAGGAGGTTGTATGTAAAAAACAACTAGGTGGTGGGCACTTTGAAGTAGGTGGCATGGACGTGGTACCTGGTGGTACGTGCGTGCTAGGTAGTCGTTACTCATGTGAGATATATGCCCCAGGATAGCCTGATGCCTCGAGGAAAGCAGAGGTGCACCCAGCGTTATCTCATGGGCTTACGAGAGCAATTGTTATGCATGGCGTGGGGGGACACCATGACCAATAACAGCTAGCGCTGGCAACTAGACACTTACTAAGAAATCACCTAGCCTAAAGCCTGACGGCACGCCACCTTTTGTAAACCGATGACGCCTAACTGCAACAGCCAACCATCCGTGCTCTTGAGAGAAGTTGGTACCTCTCCAAATGCCTCTTTGACGCCTCTTACAAATCTCTGTTTCATGCCGTCCAAGGCCTGCAGTTTCGCGCGGAGATTGGCAGCTGCACATGAGTTTGCGCCGCTACCTAGGAGCAAGAAAAGACTTCCCCATGCAGCCATGCAGCCCCGCCCCCCCCTCCCCCCCCCTTACGAACTCTCTGCATGTTACCACGTCAGAGATTCCCCACAATAATGCCACATGCCGCTCAATGCCCAGCTGTACTTTGATGGCTTTTCAGGGTATATTTCGCCTGCTCACCTCCGCCCCCCTTCCCTCCTGCGCCCTCAGCGCCCCTCGCGTCTCCTCCAGCTGCCGCTGCAGGTCTGCGTTGGCAGATTGGGCCTCCTCCCACCTCTCCTCCCGCTGCCGAACTAATTCTTGAGTTTCCTGTAACCGGCGCTGCAGGTCTGCATGAATGGTTTCGGCCTCCTCCCTCTTCCCAGTCACCTCCCTCGCCACCCCTGCGCTGGCCTCCTTCTCCGCCAGATACTTGGGACCCCGCAGCGCCTGTGCCTTCCAGAACGCTGCCTGCTTCTTCCAGTGAGAGACCTCGGCCCCCATGTCTGATGCACCCGCGTTGCTGGAGCACCCGTTCAGCGTCCCCTCTCCTCCCTGCTTGTTTGGTCGCTGCGATGCCTGCGCTTGTCCCAGCTGTTGGGACATTTCCTGTGAAGCCTCCTTACTTGTTTGCTCGACGTGCTTCGTCAGCTGGTGGCTGAGCTCCGCAAATCTCTGCTCAATGACCGCAATAAACTTCTCCAGCTTGCCGCTGAGGCCAGCAACCATCCATTCCGGCAACTGTTCTGAATCTATTAATTGCGGTGCACTTGCCGGCGTCCAAGATTTTTCCTGTCATTGGGTGCGTCGGAGGCAACAGAGAAACCAATTTTTACCATGCGGGAGCAGGCAGGCAGGCGGCGTCAACAACAAGCATTAGCCATCCACACATGCGAGCAGCTCATTGCCTTGATGCGCGTGCAAGCAAGGAAATGTGCCCAGAAGACAGGGGCACGGCCATATAGGCAACCAGATGGGGAAGTTGCTTACATGGTTCTACACAATGAGACCCTTGCCAAATAAGAAACCATAGTTCGACATGAATAGAGCTGCTGGGAAGTTTCAGTGGACCATCTTGTCCTTCTAGCTAACCAACAGGTACTGGCTGTAAGAAAGCGAGCCCAGACATTACCCGTACGCATGCTAATCTGGTAGCTTCTGAGATGATTGCAATGCAATCAAGACCCTAGCGGCCTCGGTTCCCACCCTTCATACGGCATTGCATAGGAACGTGAGAAAAACGTTGCGCGAAACGCCGCGTTCTAAACGTACCTCTTTCGTAGAGTGGCGCGCCGCGGCAGTGCTCGCGCATGACGGTGCCTCGCTGGCATGAGGCATGGATGCAGAACCACCGTCTTGCAAATCGCCTTGAGCTGAAGATTCTACCATAGCTACCTGACTAGTGGGTTATTGTTGATACCGCTAAGAAATGGCGGAGAACTAAGCAGCAGAAGGAAAACACTCTGAACTCAGCGCAAGGCAAGGCAAGGCAAACTACGATGCCATAGAAAGATATCTCGGTAACGGGCAATGCAGCGCTGGGGGCAACACTGAGCGAGTTCCATGCATTATAAACCCTAGCACCTGTCAGATACTCGGAACGGGAGAGCGTAGGAATGGGCGTCATGTTCGCGTGCGTGTGGATGTGACATGAGCACGTCGCGAGCTTGTTCGTAAGTATTACATGTCATAATTATCTTCGCCAGGCTGCGAAAGACTGGGAAGTTACGTATGCATAATTCATTTGTGCCACTGGGCACTGGGCAGTGGGCAACCAATAGTTGAATAGAACAATTAGGCCTCAATCTGTCTCATTACTCATACAGTAGTTAGGTGTTGTTGGATAACTCCGTAATGAATGACCCGGTAGAAAAGCTGGTCGAGACTCGTCAGTATTCAGGTCCATGATGCATGAAGTGTCATGATGACTGACGTTACATATTGCCTGACGGCTGACAATGACATGACACATGCGGGTACTGTTGTACGGATGGACAACAGGGTTGTTGTGACGATTCCCGCCACGCAAAATCCGACTATAACTCCTTCCTCCTTGGTGCGGCAGCATAATAATGTACAATGATAAACTGATCATGAAGTGAAAGCGGGTGATAACTGATAAGTGATAACTGTACAAAAATAATTAGCTACTGGCACGCTACGCGCCAAAAGCATGTTGAACCGTGGGGGAAAGATCAAGATGCAACGTCACAACATATCACCGTGCCAGGTTTGAGATTGGATGTTTCTCGTGTTTCCCCAGGCGAAAACGCGAAAACGAAATGCTACGTGAGATGATTCCACTTCAAGCGACAGCCATAACGACGTTCTGCACGGAAGCTGATTCGTAAATCTACTTAGTTTATACATAGAGAGAGATGCTTGCCAGCTTTCGGCCGCAGGCATATTAATGCCCCTCGTTCCCATACTTAGTAGAGAATGCCAGGGTTGACAGTTGCGAGATTGGCCGGTGTCGCAACCCATGGCCGCCAGCTGCTGCAGCGCAGGAAATATTCTGTAAGTGAAATCGCTTTCCCCCGAGTTTCGTTGTTGAGCCTGGGCTTGGGCTTGCTTTAGTTACAGCATCACGTGCTGATGGCATTGCCGGAGGCTAGCGCCTGAGTATTTGCCCGCACCATTTTAAGCCCAAGCCCGAGCAAGGCATTATAATTAACTTGGCCGGCTTGGCGCAATATTTCAAACTAATCCAACAACTCTCCGTTATCGTCATTGTTTCAGGTTTGGTCTATTCGCTAAGCTTACTTCAGATGTCAGGGTTTTGTGCTACATACGTTAATGCTGGTCGTAACTAGAAGCCGAAGCATCTGCTTCCGTTTTTACTCTTTGATTTTTCATTGCACCTATGCTGCGGTGGGCTGGAAAAATCTTCTCCTCTAAGACTAGTGGTATCTAGACCTAAACTAGTGGTATATACCGTGGTACAAATTATCTAGACCTATCTAGTGACATAATAGAGGTGGGCCGCCCGGCAGGAAACGCTGTTTCTACCACAATTTCATGCCATGTCACACGCGATCCACCCACGGTCTGGCAGGTCGTATGGAACATGACTCCCTGCCAGTGTTCTTTGCGGATAATCGACCTCCAAATGATAGGTATACACCTAGTAGGTTCCCATGGATGGTCCCACGCAGCGCATGTCTCTCCTGAGCCTAGCACGTAACGACAGCAACGATGTGTATATCGTGCCACGGAATATCGGCGCTAAAGCCTGCCTTGAGACTGATATCGATTTGCAGAGGTCCCCACATGTCACAGTCTGCTTGTCAGCCTGTGCTTATTTCATGCACTTACAGCCACCAGCGACAGCACAGTAGTTCTGCTTCTAAGAGTCTCCCTTAGAAACTCTACTTCTTTCTAGAAAATCCCTTTGTCATGTCCACATCTGCATGTATACGTATATTCTGAGCATCTACAGTCGCTATCGTCAGAGAATTCACCAGGCATAGTAATTTGCACAGCCTTTACCCTGCAAATGTTCCTGTTTTTCTTTTTCTATGTGTTGCTAAGCAGCGTAGGTAAGTCCTTGCCTTTTCTATTCCATCCATGTTGATGCATGTCATGTGCATTTGCTGCTGAACGACCCCGCTCATCAGAACCCCAAGTCGTTGGCGGGCAAACTGCGGCGCTTGCAAGCCGTTGCTGCCTTGGAGGAGAAGCAGTCGGCAAAGAAGATCTCACAGCTACAGCGCGAGTTGCAGCGTACAGAACGTGCGCTGCGGGATGAACAGAAGAGGAACGACAAGGTGAGCGGATGGGAGCTGGTGCCTTTGGGACGGACTGGGGCAGTAGCCGGGCAGTGCAGAGCAGCTGGCCAGAGATTAGAGCCATGTCATGCCACCATTACCAAGAAGTTAAATGTTGCTGAACTCAGTTAAGTCCAAGCACTTGGAGGTCCTGGATCCGCTTGTGAGCCGATGGTGACTAGAAAATCCCAGGCAGCATGACCGTGGTTGTGTTCCCCTGGTGGGTCAACGTACAGTTTTTGCTGGGGGCAAAGGTCAGTGCAGCGACCTATGGTTCACCAATTGCTGGCTTTTCACCGACCATTTCCTCACAGTAAGCAGCGGATCAGGCGCGTCATCGGTCGCAGTTACGATAGTGACCAGTATGTTATATCGTAACCTTCACTACGCGCTGAGCAGCAAAGCATAACGATTTACTGCTGCTGGTCGTTCTGGTTGTTCATCGCCCGGTGTAAGGATTGAGTATCGTGCCCTTGTTGGCATGCACTGGATGTTTTCACTTCTTTTCTGGATCTTTTCATGTGCGCGCCAGATCACCGACACGGCGCGCACGGTGTACCAGCGCACCCAAGCCGACGTGGCACAGCTGCAGGGCCGACTGGAGCAGTCCAGAGCCCAGGTGGACGAGTTGCAAGCACAGCTCCTTCAGTCAGAGACCAGGGCAGCTGCAGCAGAAGCCAGGGCAGCAGACCTGCAGGGTCAGCTTCAAGCGTCCAACGCTAGAGCAGTGGAGCTGCAAGGGCAAGTCGAGCAGTCAGTGGCCAAGGCAGCCACCGCCGAAGCTCAGGCTGCGGATTTGGGAGAGCAACTCCAGCAGTCCAGAGCACGGGCGGCTGAGTTGCAGGAGCAGCTCCAGCAGTATGAAGCTAACGCGGTGGAGTTGCAGGGTCGACTCCGGCAGCATGAAGCCAAGGCAGCCACCGCCGAAGCGGAGGCTGCCGAACTGCGAGGACAGATCCAGCGGTATGAGGCCAAGGCTGGCGCTTTGCAAGGACAGCTGAAGCAGAGTGAGACCAAGGCGGCAACAGCGGAAGCTAAGGTCGGCACTCTGCAAGGTCAGCTCAAGCAAACTGAAAGCAAGGCAGCCGCCGCGGAAGCGAAAGTTATCACATTGCAGGGGCAAATGAAAATTTCGGAAGCCAAGGCGGCCGAGTTGCAGGGGCGCCTGCAGCAGTTAGAATCCAGGGCAAGCGCCGCAGAGGCCAAGTCCTTTGCCCTGCAAGGCCGGCTCCAAAACACAGAAGTCAGGGCGGTCACCGCGGAGTCCAGCGCCAAGGAGTTGCAGGGTTGGCTCCAGCAGTCTGCGGCCCGGGTGGTCTCTGCCGAGGCGCAGGTCGTAGACTTGCAAGGGCAAGCCCGGCAGCTGGAGGCCAGGGCAAGTACCGCCGAGGCCAGGGCGGCGGATCTGCAGGAGAGGCTGCAGCAGTTAGAGTCCAGGGGAGTGACAGCGGAGGCTCGGGCAGCCACCGTGGAAGCCAGGGTGGCCACGGCAGAGGCCAGGGCTGCGGCTGCGGAAAAGGCGGTGGCCGAGAGGCAGACTCAGTTGGCGGCCTGCCAGGCCTCCGCGGCCAACGTGGAGCGCCAGCTGCAAGAGAAGCAAGCGCTGTTGAAGGGGTTGATCAACGATCCGGTGAGCAGGCTCATACATAGAGTAAAGAAAAACATGTGTAAAAAGCTGGCTCGTAAAGTAGACCAAAAATGCCTAAGAAGGCATGCTCGTACAGTAGACAAAAAATGTAGTACTACCGTTGAACTATGAGGCAGCGCCGCGTGGGGATGCAAGGAATTGCTTGACAGGTGACTTTTGCAGAGCTGTGCCTGGTGTGTCCAAATAGTGCTGAGTTAGAGATGAGGGAGCGAGGGTGCATGGCATGTTTGGCCAGGCATCCAGTTTTCACAAGAAGCTGGTTTGCTGTTGGTGGGCGATGTCCCCCCACTTCATTATTTCAATGTGTGCTGCACCCGGGGTCATGTGAATGTGAGCTATCATGTTGCCTTTGTTTTACTTGATAAGTAGCATAAGTAGCATGAACGTTTTGTGTTTTTCCCGTGCAGATTTTTCTAGATTATTTCCCCCTCATATTTTCCCAAAGACCTTGCCGGCATGCAGCTTCCTAAACCCCTGTGCTGCATACTCAGACCTGCATTCACGGCTAATCCGTTAGGCCCTGCATGCCTTGAGCCTTCCCCGCACAAGCAAGCATGGCTGCGCGTCTTCCGTTACAGGCAGGACGGCGCATTCACTTCAAGTACCATCAGTCGACTTGCTGTGACTGCTGCAGTAGGGGCGGTGGCTGTGACTGCTGCAGTAGGGGCAGAACTTACAACACGATATTTTGACTAGCCTATGCGCAAACCCTATACAGCGTACGTGCAAACCCTACACAGCAACCTGAACAGAGCATTGCTGTTGAGTTTCTACTGGTTTGCTTACTTGGTCATACGTCATCTACTGCTGTTTGCTGCCTGGCATTGGGTTGGCCACGATAACAGCCCCCTCCAGATATGGGAGGGGTTCTGTGTATTTTGGGTTTACTCAAAGATGCCAATAGCTGAGTCCTTGCTTCCTGTAACCCTTGTAAGGACTTTACAAGAGTAACTTTGGGGGATCTTATTGCCCGCAGAATCATTACCGGATAGTGGTATAATTTTAGTTCATGATGTTGTATACTTCTAGTTCAAGGTGCCATACTTTTAGTTTAGTGCGTGTTCTCTCCAGTGACTTCTTGTTCATGCCTTTCTGATGTGCTGAATGTGAAATTGGCTTTTGATTTTTAATGGATCGTGTACACTGCGCGCAGTCAGCCGGGACCTCGCTGCTTGGCCTCGCGGTTACCCGGGGAGACCTCAATCTCGTCCGGCAGCTGGTTGCAAACGGCGCCGACGTTAACCTCCGAAACAAGGTGCGTCCTGAAAAATTACCAGCTTCATTCGGGGTTTGGCCGCTGACCTCTGGGGGGGTTCTGATATTTGCAGGAATTCGCCAGAAGTAGTGCAGCAAACCCGCAAAATGGGATTCGCTGCATTGCGTGTCTTTTCCATGTCTTGTTTTTTATCACGTCGTATGATTTATCTTGTTGCAGTGGCGTTGGACATTACCTGTAAGAAACCTGAACTTTTACTATGTGCAGCTAATCAGCTGGCCAGCAAGTAACTGCTCGATTGGCCGGTAGCCCCAAGGTCTTATTCAAAATCTGCTCCCGTTTTTGGTGGTATTGATTCTCAGCCGCATGGTCACCATACGATAAAGTGACGAGGTTGATTTTTATCATTTCATGGCACAGTATGCTTAAAACTCACGCTCAGCGAATCGTCATGAGCATTTCTGCTACTCTTCATGTGCAGGAGGGCTATTCGTCGCTGATGCACGCAGCGTTCCGGGGCTACCTCAACATCGTCCAGTACCTCGTGGAGCAAGGTGCTGATGTAAACGCCAGGGACAATGTGGGTGTTTGCATGGCTGCATGTGCGGCGGCGTTGTTACTTATGGCGTTGTTAATGATAGCGGGTGGGCATGCGGAAGCCGTGGCGGGGGGCTTCACAAGCACTTTGGTTTCGCAAAGTGGTTGGCTTGTGATAATGCTGCATGCCTCATGGGGGCACTAACATTACCGACTCGCAAAGTTAACTTGACACTTCTTGGGAGCGGTGTAAAGGCAAAGTACTGTGCCGCTCAAGTATGTCAATAATGGTGTGTTTCAAATATCTATTTCATGGGTGATGGATGTTTTGATTGCACAAGACACTGACTGATTAGCTCAGCTACCCAGCAGTCGTAAACTATGGGTATGTGGCCAGGTTCGCCATTTTGCACGCTGGCCTGCTTCAAGTTGCTGTGCAAACTGCAGTGTGGCTGGTCTGCGGCATTGTGAGCCGTCCACTGAACGCTTAGTGGCTTGTTCATGTTTCTGGCAACAGATGCTGATGGAGCGTTGCTGTGTGCGCAGCGAGCTTTCTTTTCAACAGCTGCCCGGCTTTTTTAAATATACACATACAGCCTTTCTTGCGGGAGAAATGACACATCTTTGGGCACAAGTGGTCAGAGGTTACTTTTTAGCTTTAGAATGTGTAAGGTAGTTGTGGGTAGGTAGGTCAGGTCATCAGCCAGCGGGGGTCTGTTACAAGGGGGCGTGTGACTTGAGAGAGGGTTTCTTGCACCAACCGTTTCTTGCAAGCTGCTGCCCTGATGCCCATCCCCATGCGGTACAGTCCCGTACGACGGCACTTGGTTACGCGAGAGCTAAAGGCCGCGTCCCGACCGCGCAGTTCTTGCAGCAGCACGGCGCGGTGGTCTAGCGGAGCGCCGGCATCGCTGGCATCCGCACAGCTGTGGTGAGTATCTTACGGTGCCTTCTCGGAGCGGTGTCTTAGCTGCTGTGTGGCGGGCCGCTTGGAAGCATGAGCTGGCCATCTGAGTGGCGCGATCGGATGTTGGCGAATCGCTTCAAGGCTGTCGTGGTGAGTAAGCGTGTGCCGGGGGCTTCGCCAGCACCGCCCCAAAGTCCTGCCAGTTTGTCTTAGGTGGCCTGCTGAAGCATGCAACTTACAAGTGCTTGTGTACACTGGCATGATGGGGCACATCACCAGTCGCTGATGCAAATTCCAGATAATGCCAGCCTCATGTAGCAGTGGCTGCAGGCTTTGCCAGTAATATATCAAACCACAACCCGCCTTGTTTCGGGGCGTTGGGTTAAGCAAGCGAGGACCTGGACGACATTCCTGTTGGTGTGGCAGAGGACAGCGTACCGACCCCGGCCCACCTCATCTGTCCGCTGGCCAGCACAGGCCAGACCGGTCTTGCCTGCGCACTGCAGAAGGCACTAGAGCACGTCCCAGGCTATGCCTAAAATGAAGTGTATGCCTTCATGGTTAGTTATGCGAAGATTAATTCAGTCTCTCCACCGGTCATAGCTTGCTAGGGCTACATACCCTGGCAGTGTAATTGGGCTTGTTGAATTGTTATCCAACCACGGAAGCAATTTGCGCGCGCACCTGTGATTTTATGCGTGAGTCTGTCCTACAGGCTTGGAAAGTCAAGTAAACGTAAGATGCTTGTGGTCTTTCTTGAAGCAGTTTTTTACCCAGCAGTTTTTTAGCCTGCCTCCCCCTTGCTGTTGCACCGCCAGATTCCTGGCAGCGTCAAGTGCGTTGTTGCAGCGGCTGGGATGCCAAGACAAGGAGACCTGACGCTCGTTGCGGAGTAAAGGTACTGGGTGTGATATAAAGCCTGGTGTAGTCGGCCAGCACTGTTGTGATGCTGTTACCGGACTCATTGGGGTTCACTTACCGACACTAAATTGTTTGAAAAGCAAGCATTATCACCTTCCAAGCATCGACAGCAGCGTGAGTTGTTCCTTGAGTTCTTTCCTGGCCTAGAGAATGGAATTTGCCCGTTCGTTGAAACAGACATGCTTGCATGTCACACTAGATAGGTGGCTTGGCTATGCTTAAGGGTTAAGGTAATATTCATGTTGTTGTTGGAGTTGTTCGGAGTAATCATGATGGTCACCTGTGCTTTTCAAATTCCAGGCATCTCCTCGCTTTTGTGATTGCACTCACTGTTGCAGAATTGTGGTGTTGCATAGCAACTTGTCTGCGGTTGGTGGACTTCGCAAATGCCAGGGATTTTTGCATGGTTGATATTGCATACCGTGCTGTACAATATACTTGTTGCGGCGTAAACGTGCGTAAGCTCTTCGTGGCTATAGCAATAGATTGCCGGCATCCTGTTGGTGCTGGCTAGGTGTTTCCCTTTGGTAACAGGGGTTTCGACGTGCTTCTGGGTGTTTGCTTGCGGGTTTGCAGGCTCATGAGTGACTAACGGTGCACTGGGATGCACGGGGACGCCGAGGTCTTCAGATCTCTCATCGTTGGATTCTCGGCATCAGCAAATTCGGCATGCTCCCTCCGAAGAGCTCATGCAAATAGGCAGCATATATGTGCCGGCTTTCAAGGCAAACGTGACTGAACTGTTGTGGTAGGATTGATTGGTGTACAAATATGATCGGTGCGCATCCATGTGGCCTGATGACTTGTAAAGATATGGCAGACGGTTATGGACAACGCCCCCATGTCGGTTGGGGCTCCGCGTATGATCCAGTTTGGCAACCATGGTGGCCGCGGTGCCCGCAACCCTGTAACTAGAATCTAGATAGCTAGATCCATCCACTCGAAGTCAGCAAGAAGACAGAGGCGCTGGCGGTTGGGCTCATCCAGCTCCCACCAGACCTCTTCCTTCTTGATGGCTCTTGCGTCCAGTATCGCGACCGCGTCAAGTTGCTGGGTAGCTTACTCCCCAGCTGCGAGGTCGACGTGGACTACCGTATCTCCCTCGCCTGGCACGCTTTACGCCAATACAGAGCCCTGTGGCGCAAGCCCTTGGGCAAGCTAGAGAAACCGGACCTGTTGAAGGTCCTGGTCCTTCCTGTTCTCACGTATGGGGGCGAGACGTGGACCCTCACAGCAGACCTTGCCAAAAAGCTGGACGGCGCGGTCACCAACATGCTGCGGTCAATTTTCCGTGTGGGATACGCTGTTCACGTCCGCAAGGAGGACTTGTACCTAGGCATGCCACTTATCACCAGCACCATCAAGCAGCGGCGCCTGCAGCTAGTAGGGCACTTAGCTCGCACCAACCAGGTAGACACATCACGTGGCCCCTCCGCAGGGCTGCGACCTGCTCAGCCTGGCAGGCACCTCCTCACGTGGGACGGGCCCAGCAATGCTAGACGCCGCAAGGCCCGCACTTTCAAAGAGCAGCTAGACGAGGACATGGGGGGCCTAGGCCTCTCCGTCATTTGGGAAAAGATGATGGACAAGGCCAAGTGGGCTCAGGTTATAGAGGACAACGACCCCCCTCCAGCTCGGGAAAGCCGCGTGCTTGCAAACGCGGGAAGCATACTAGGCAAGACCCCTAGGGTCTAGGGCACAATAGATATAGAGTAGGATCGTTTTTGTACCTAGATAGAATAGACTGGTAGGATTGCGTGTACCCATCCATCCATCCATCCATCCATCCATCCATCCATCCATCCATCCATCCATCCATCCATCCATCCATCCATCCATCCATCCATCCATCCATCCATCCATCCATCCATCCATCCATCCATCCATCCATCCATCCATCCATCCATCCATCCATCGGGGTTAATGCTCCGTGACTCCCCAACGGGAGCACGAGTTTAATTAATCCACTCCATCCCATATCCATCCCACTGAGAACTTGTGCTCGCGTGACGCAGTCTACGTGCTGATTAATCCAGATCGAGTGATGTTTACTTCGAGTTCCAGTGATTGAATGTGGAAGGAGAATCAGCAAACCTACGAGGGATTGTTGGCCATGTGATTGAAGGACCGTTTGCATGTCTTTATTAGAATTGTTGACTGGACCTTTTCAGCAAGATAGACTTGAGAGTACCTAAGTAAGTACTGGGGTGTCATGCGCATGGGCATGCCACGGAGTTCTATGGTGATCTCATCAGAAAAATAAAGTCATGAAAGTTGCAAATATCGTCTGCATCACTAAATGAAATGAAATGAAATTATAACATGCCTCCGTGGGGAGATCATGTAGCACATATTCCTTGATGCATGGGGGGTGGAGGTGGAGGAAGCCGCGTAATCGGACTAACCTAACTCTAAGCTATCTAGTCTATAAAAATCCTAACTACACTACTAAGCAAAACGCCCCTTCCTCTTGGGGGGGGGTGGCTTGCCCACAGGAGCTGGCGTGAGATCGAGCCTGGGCAATCTTCTTCCACCGCTTCTTGTTCTGCATGGCAGTCCAAAGAAGGGAGAGGGAGTGGATTAATTAATTAATTAATAGACACGTGACTGAGTCACGTGAGCATAAGTCCTCAGTGGGAGGGGAACATGGGATCGAATGGATGGTGTAAGCTATCTAGGTCCTAGTTACAGGGGAGGAAGTGGATGCGGTGTTCAAAGTGAGCCGGGACCACTAGGTCGGCCAGCAACATCTGGGTGTAGTTCATGGCAGGTTTACCTAGCTTCCTGGGAATGTCCTTGGGGCCAGGCCAGGTCAAAATATGCGCCGCCCTGGTTGGCCAAGCCGCTGGGGGCCGGCCAGACCAAGGGCGGTGTCTACCTGGCTGGTGCGAGCAAGATGTCCTACAAATGCTATCCTACGCTGCCTAATCTCGTCAGATCAAACTACGAGGCATACCCTGATACAAAGACTCTAATGACCTACGCTGGGAAAACCCTACATCTGTCTGCATCATTAAATTAAATTAAATTAAATTAAATTATAACATGCCTCCGTGGGAAGGTCATGTAGCTCATATTCCATGATGGATGGGGTGGAGGAAGCCGCGTGATCGAACTATCCTTACTCTAAGCTATCTAGAAAATCCTAACTACACTACTCATCAAAACGCCTCCTCCGCTTGGGGGCAGGTGGCTTGCCCACAGGGTCGGGCGTGTGCGCCTTAACAATCTTCTTCCACCGCGTCTTGTCCTGCATGACAGTCCAAAGACGGGAGAGAGAGTGGATGCGGTGCTCAAACTGGGCTGGGACCACTAGGTCGTCCAGCAACATCTGGATGTAGGTCGTGACAGGTTTCCCTACCCTTTTGGGAATGCCCTCGGGGCCAGGCCAGGTCAGAATGTGTCGCCCTGGCTGGCCAAGCCGCTGAGGGCCGGCCAGGCCAAGGGCGGTGTCGACCTGGCTGGTGCGAGCAAGGTGTCCTACAAATGCTATCCTACGCTGCCTAATCTCGTCCGAAATACGAGGCATGCCATGATACAAAGATTCTGATGACGGACGCTCGGAAAAACCTACGTTAAGGATCTGTCGGAGCATCCTGCAAACCGTGCCGTCTAGCCTAGCTGCCAGTTTGGGTGGGATGGTCCACGCCTCGGCGCCATACGTGAGCACCGTGAGGACGAGGACCTTGAAGAGCATGCGCTTGCGGTGTTCGCCCAGGCCCTTCGAGCGCCAGTAGGGCTTGAGCGAACGGAGCTTGGCCCAGGCAAGGCCGATGCGGGTGTCCACATCGTCGGCAGTGTCAGGAAGCCAACTCCCCAACAGCTTGAAGCGGTCGCGGAACGGGACCTCCGTCCCGTCGAGCAGGCGCGGCAGCGGTGGTGTACTGGAGGCCCCAATCACCATCGCCTCAGTTTTGACACTAATCTCCAACCCCACCGCTCGCGCCTCCAGGCCCAGACAGTCCAGCCAGGTCTGAATGTGCTCGGGGCTCTCGATGAGGGTGGTGTCATCCGCATAAATCAAGTCGGGCAAGGCGGTAACCAGGTCTAACCCCGCCGTGCTCTTTCACATTAAGGATGTCCAAGCCTGGCTCGAACCCCTTAAGAGCAGTAAAGCGCGCACGTGCCCGGCGCATGACGTGATCCACGACAATAATGAACAGGTATGGGGACAGGACACAGGTCTGGCTCCCCCTTCGCTGGGCATAGCTTGAAGATCATGGGGATGCAAGTGCCCTGGTGCACCTAGAGCAAGGGTCCTTTACATCCCCACCCTTGCAGGAAGTAGCTTAGGATGTATGATAGGCCATACGCCCCCTCTCACGGGCTATGTGCTACATATACTCCCAACGGAGTTATGTTACAATTCAATTCAATGGGGACAGGACACAACCTTGCCCCACCCCGTGGTGAAGGGGGAATGGTGGGGTGGTGCCTTCCGCAGTCCGCACTACTGCCTGTGAGCCCTCATACAGTCGGCGAATGGCAGCAATAAACGCAGGTGGTACCCGATCCAGAGCTAGGATGGCCCAAAGAGCCTCCCAGAGAACCGTGTCAAAGGCCTTGATATAGTCACCAAAAATGAAGACCAGCGGCAAACTGTCAGGGGGAAGGCGACGCACCTCCTCCATCAACCCTCTGAATCATGCCCCAACCATATTCTGATCAGACACTCCGCAAAGGTGAAAACCTTTGCGTTCAGTGCCAGGCCGCGGAAAACGCGGAAAACGCGATCTGCAAATGAATCCGACCGGAATCGAACTGGGGACCTCTCGCACCAATTTTGCTGACTATAGGACGGACGTCTCCGGTTACCATGGCATCGCCAACTTACACCTACAGTCATCCGCAAAAGTTCTCCTGTCCGGGGAGTGATGCAAGCCTTTCGGATTTGGTACTAGATAAATCACTCGAGATCTGTGTGTAGGAGTACCCAACCATATAGTCACTAGAGGGGGATATTATCCTCATCTGAGCTTTCCTCTACTGTCATGGCAGACAAGGCGATAGTGTAGCGACTATCCTCGATCGATTAGGGGCAGTAACCTCCACCTTGGCTTCCCGACTGCGAGGACGACCTGACGACACGGACCAGAATGGCGTGGGCGCAACTCCATGACCACCGCTGCTGGTGGAGCAACCCCGCCCTACCCCAGATCGTCAAGCGTGACCTCTTCAAGGTCGTCATTCTGACGATCCTGACCTATACGGCGCCGAGACCTGGACACTGACGCAGGAGCTGGAGCAACGACTCGACGGCAACGTCACCAAGATGCTGCGCAAGGCCCTTAATTAACATCCCCTTTGGTTTGCACATATTAGTAATGAGGATTTGTACGCTGATTTGCCCTATGTTTCCCACATAATTTATTAGGCACAGGGGCCTGGGCCTAGCCGGGCACCTGACCCGCACAGATCAGGTAGACACATCAGATAGACTAGCTGGCACCAAGCCCGCCCAGCTGCCTGCATGGGCGATATGTCCTCACCTGGCGTGCCCCCGGCCGCGCGCGGCAGGGCCGCCACCCGTGGACTTTTCGTGATAGACTCGGCATGGACATGTGCTACACTAAACGTGACGGGCTCACACCCGGGCAGCTTCCTGGTTTGTCTGTAATATGGAGGCAGATGGTACGCAAGGATAGATGGCAAGTAGTGATGAAGGAGGCCACCCCCAAGTCTGTGGGGGCTCCGCGTGTCGACCGCGAAGTAACGGCATTCATAGCGATTCGGGCCGCAGTGCCCACACCCCTGTAACTAGGACCTAGATAGCTTACACCCTCCATTCCATCCCCTTTTCCCCTCCCACTGAGGACTTATGCTCACGTGACGCAGTCACGTGTCTTTTAATTTAATATATTAATTAATCATTTAACCTCCACCTGCGGACTTCTACCCTGGCTAGCAACGAGGGTCGCACGGGGCCCGTACGTGGGGAGAAAACAGTACCAATACGATGGTGTATTGGTTTATGTAGGGCCAGTTGTACAAACATGAAATGTATGTTTTTAATGGGTCCAGTCCTTATGTCATCGATATTGAATTAATATTGCTTATGGGTCCGGTCCTTACGTCAGATACCAAGGAGACAACCACCAGGATACGTCATACTTACAAATCTGAGTGTGTTTAGAGCTAACAAGAGTTCTTCTAATATAGCTTCTAAAGTTAATCCTGAAGTGCAGCCTATAGAACTTTGAGAGCTCGAAGGAACCTTACTACGGCCCTTTGGCCACTAGTTGAGCACTGATTGGACCATGCAATTGAAACTGATGTCTGATTGGGCCAGTTGGTTGAATGAAATGTTCCCATTGTGGTTGACAACATTTGGTATGTTGGAAGAGCTACGTTACCAATGGAGTCACCCACGCTTCCAACTACGTAAATGTAAGAGTTAGTAAAGGCAAAGTTCCCTTTGTTCAAGTACATCTCATCTCGGCTCCCGGCTGTCCTGTGCATGTCTTTTTATTGTCCTCGTCATAAGAGAATATTAAGTGAGACAACTATGCCTAGACGCATGGCGATCCGCCGCGTGGAGGGACTAGGGTAGTTGTCTGAGAAATATTGTTCAAAGTGTCACTGACCCACGTCTGGTGGACATCAGACATGAGACCAAGCAATCATCCAGAAGGTTGACTTCACGCTGAGAAACTTTCCATCTCAAACCAGCCGAGCTAGCCTGGAGCTATCCCAGTGACGTGCAGACTCAAGGAAGGTGAAGATCTTTTGTTAATCAGTCAGAGGAATCTGAATGTAGGATAGCATTCGTAGGACATCTTGTCGCGCGCCGTTCCGATTCGCACGAGTATCGGCTTTACGCGGGGCCGCCACGCGGCCGGCCCGGGGGACGAGGCGAGGCAGCTATAGGCATTGCGCGTGTGCGAGTTGTTACGCCTTTGGCATTTGGGCCTTACGGGAGCAACGCATGCGCCGTAGTGCGACGCGCAGCACTGGGAGTTGACAGCGGTACTGACATGCGTCACCAGGAGGTCAGTGCCAACGCTGGCAAGCAGCACGCACTGGCTGCTGGACTACAACACGGACCAAGCTAGGCTGCCAGCCTGGCAATTATGCTTTATCGTGCAGGCTGAACATGCACGTGCACGCAAGCTGGCGCGTTATTGATCTCGAGAACTGTCCGCTGCAGGTAGACAATGTCGTGCAATATTGGCATTGATATTCGGCAGGCTGGCAAGCCGCTTTTGTGAATGCGACGAGGCAGCTTTTCTCGTCAGGGCCAGCTAGTTGTCGTACATGCTTGGTTGGTGATATAGTTGTTTGGCAAGCTCAGGGGTCGGCAAGTCGACACTGGAGTGATCTGCGACAAGGACATTTTGTCGTCTGGGATTTCTGGCCTACCCAGGTTGTCTAGTTGATTTTGTCGTCTAAAGAGAAAGTGCTAGATGATATGTTTCATATGCGGAACAGGGAGTCGTTGCAGACAACGACTTAGGATTTTGTGTACTTTTAGGTCTTGGTGCTGACCAAAGCCGAGTGCCACGGAGTAGCTTTGGTGTAATTGAAGCAGTATGGACGACAAAGCGGTTGTCGTCAGGATCAGATACTGAGCGTGGCTACGTGGTAAGGCTGACGCAAGATATTGCGTAAGTGTGAGGCATTCATTGGGATAAGTGTGTGTTTCCACCAGGGCGTTGGATGTAGCTCTGTGTGGATCCTTGAACTCTGTCTTGGTCATGGTGGTGCGTGGCAACTGGCAAGTGTGGCCAGCCCTCCTTTCTTTCATCGAGCCCAGCCATTGCTGAAACAGAGCTGCCAAGTTAGGTAGAGTATTGGTAATAAAAACGTTATTTCATTTGCAACAAAGAACACAGTGTGAAGCCTAACCTAGTCATACCTCACTCTCAGGTCTCACCTGTTTGAGAAGTGCAGTTGGCACTGGCTTCTCGTCTTATCCACACAGAGCTACCTGAGAGTTGGTAGGTAAGCTTGGTCAAGGCTGAGGCCTCTTCCTGAATACTAGGAATAGAGGTAAAGCTGGCTGTGCAAGGCTGTCAAGGCAGGCAGCTTGCAAGAAGGTCCTGAAGCAGCATTGGTTTTCAGCTTTCAGGCAATTGTTTTCTTTCTCCTTGCCCTTTGCATCTGGTGTGGTGCCAGCAAGTTGAAGGGGCCAAGTGGTGGCCCCTGTGGTGCATACTGATTTTGCACTACGTCTGCTCACTCTGTAGCCCACTGATTGGTTGCAGAAACGGTGCTCACGAGAGCACAAGCACGAAGCTTGATGGCAGACCAAGATGGTCAACATCAAGGGGGCGCCAACCCCAACCAAGGCACGGTGGTGGATGGCGCACCGCGGCAGGGTGATGCTGCAGGCACGCAGGCATCCTTGCCAACTGGCGACAACGGCAATGGGCCACTCGTCCCACCAGCAGCCTCGGGTTCCGGGATGGGCAATGGGGGGGGGTCGCCGATCGGAGTGGTGGCGTTGTTGGTGGTGGTGGTGACACATCGGTCGTCAACGGAGGGCTGGGTGGCAGCGCGGCAGGTCCTCAAGATGGAACAGTACTTCCCATCACACCATCATCGCAGATACGGCTCAGCGGGTTGGCAGGCACCGGGCTAGCGCCGGGGCCAAGTGCCAGCCAGGGGGTGGGTGCGGATGTGTTGCAGCAGATTTTGCAACATGTAGCACAATCCCAACAACAGATGCAGCAGCAACAGCTGGCTATGCAGTTGCAGCAGCAGCAGACGGCGCAGTTGGCGGCGCAGATTGCAAGTCTGCACACGACGTGGACCGCGCAAGCAACGCTGACACCAGCGCCGCACCTACATACCACAGCCGCAAGTGTTGCAGCCGCAGGCGCAAGTTTGGCAGCCCCAAGCGCAGGACTGTTGCAGTCGCAGGTGCCTTTAATGTCGCAGGCACCATCCGTGCAGCCACAGGCGCAAGCGCCACAGATGCAGGCGTCGCGGCAGCATGTGCCTGGGATGCCTAGTGCACAAACTGGGTTTTCTTTTGGCGTGCCGCATGCGCCGGCACCAACAAACCCAGCGACGCCACGGCTACAAACACCGTGGGTGCGGCCAGGCATCATTCCGGGATTGCAGCGAGGCAGTCCATACACGGTGGAACGAGGCTATGGGCTGGAGCCGAGGTTTGTGGCTACTCTACCAAGGACGCCAAGCATGCCGGTGGGCTACAATGGGTCGCCGATTGAGGGATCCAAGGTGGGAATGCCGGTGCAAGCGCAGGTGGAGCTCAAGGACAGGTATACTGCTGACGGTGGGCTTGTTGACATCAACCAAGCCTATTGGAAATATAAGACTTGCCCTGCCAGCCGTTAAGAATGTACTCCAGCACAAGTACATTTTGAGTTTTTCCAAGTTTCTTGTTTTTTGCTTGTTTCAAGTTCAGTTTTG
This sequence comes from Mesostigma viride, assembly GCA_009746045.1. Classification (NCBI taxonomy): domain Eukaryota; kingdom Viridiplantae; phylum Streptophyta; class Mesostigmatophyceae; order Mesostigmatales; family Mesostigmataceae; genus Mesostigma; species Mesostigma viride. The sequence continues at coordinate 6,810,313 of RPFO01000154.1, forward strand.
CATAAAAAGTGTCCCCATAGCCCCTGGATCTCATCTGGAGGTAGTTGAACTAGTATATGCTACAATATACTAGGTTGTACTATTTTCTACTACATTTATACTATAATGTACTAAATTGAACTACATATGAACTAAATGTAACTGTGATTGATGCCCCTGTAACGTCTCCCAATGCTCAATAACAGGTCTGGCCACCATTGGTGACCTCCTAGAGCCATTCACAGCTGCATTTCGTGGATCACCGCACAAAAAAAAAATGTTTTACTTAGCCTTATCAACATGGGAATGAGGGCTTTGGTGTGCAAACATGCATGTGTGCTAAAAATTGGACATTCTGACACTGCGCGAGAGTCTGGTAATACTTAAGCACTTCAGGTCATGATCGAAGTATAGAATGAACTGATGCAAGCAATCAAGCATTATGCAAGGAATGGAATGCTGCAATGAATTTTAGCAGTAATACTTGCAACTAGGGAACACACGATAAAGTCACGAATCTGACATGCATTGTGCCGTCATGGCACATGCATGAACATGTACACGAACAGAGGATCACGCGGACGCCCACGTGCACGCGCATGGCAATCCCCATGCGCCCCCCCCCCCCCCCCCCACAAGCCCCAACTCCAAACATTGCACCAATGACCCACCCACCCACCCAAACCCAACCCCAGCCCCCCCGCCCCCCCCGCCCCCGCCCCGCCCCCGCCCCCCCCCGCCCCGCCCCCGCCCCCGCCCCGCCCCCGCCCCCCCGCCCCCCCCCCGCCCCCGCCCATGCCCATGCCCCTCCCCGCACCCGCCCATTCTCACCCACGCCCACGCCCACGCCCACGCCCACGCCCACGCCCACGCCCACGCCCACGCCCATGCCCACGCCCACGCCCACGCCCACGCCCACGCCCACGCCCACGCCCACGCCCACGCCCACGCCCACGCCCACGCCCCCACGCCCACGCCCACGCCCACGCCCACGCCCACGCCCACGCCCACGCCCACGCCCACGCCCACGCCCACGCCCACGCCCACCCTAGCCTCACCCCTACTCCAAGCCACAATTATACCCAAAGCCACAGCCAGAAGTAGAGCGCAGCTGCAACAATAGCAGACGTAGCTGAGACACACACCTACCCACGCCAACGCCCACGCCCACGCCCACGCTCACGCCCACGCCCACGCCCACGCCCACGCCCACGCCCACGCCCACGCCCACGCCCACGCCCACGCCCACGCCCACGCCCACGCCCACGCCCACGCCCACGCCCACGCCCACGCCCACGCCCACGCCCACGCCCACGCCCACGCCCACGCCCACGCTCACGCCCACGCCCACGCCCACTCCAACGCCCACTCCCACGCCCACGCCCACGCGCACGCCCACGCCCACGCCCACGCCCACGCCCACGCCCATGCCCACGCCCACGCCCACGCCCACGCCCACGCCCACGCCCACGCCCACGCCCACGCCCACGCCCACGCCCACGCCCACGCCCACGCCCACGCCCACGCCCACGCCCACGCCCACGCCCACGCCCACGCCCACGCCCACGCCCACGCCCACGCCCACACCCACACCCACACCCACGCCCACGCCCACGCCCACGCCCACGCCCACGCCCACACCCACGCCCACGCCCACGCCCACACCCACACCCACGCCCACGCCCACGCCCACGCCCACGCCCACGCCCACGCCCACGCCCACTCCCACGCCTACGCCCACGCCCACGCCCACGCCCACGCCCACGCCCATGCCAACGCCCACGCCCACGCCCACGCCCACGCCCACGCCCACGCCCACGCCCACGCCCACGCCCACGCCCACACCCACGCCCACGCCCACGCCCACGCCCACGCCCACGCCCGCGCCCATGCCCACGCTCACGCCCACGCCCACGCCCACGCCCGCGCCTGCGCCCACCCTAGCCTCACCCCTACTCCAAGCCACAAATGCACCGTAAGCCACAGCCAGAAGTACAGCACAGCAGCGACAATTGCAGACTTAGCCCAGACACACACCTACCCACGTCAATGCCCCTGCCCAGAGACTCGCGGCCTCATCCCACCCCCCTGCACGAACAGTTCCCAAACAAAAGAAAAGGCAAACAAAAGGAACAAGAGTAGCAAGCTGCATTGCGAGCACATATGCCAGTTCTGGTGCACATGCCAGGCCGAAAGCAACTCATGATTGCCCCTGCCCCTGCCCCTGCCCCTACCCCTGCCCCTGCCCCTGCCCCTGCCCCTGCCCCTGCCCCTGCCCCTGCCCCTGCCCCTGCCCCTGCCCCTGCCCCTGCCCCTGCCCCTGCCCCTGCTCCTGCCCCTGCCATCACCATTCTAACCACCACACATTACGAAAAGCAAGAAGAAATTATAATAATAATAAGAAGAAATTATAAGAAGAAGAAATAATAATAATAAACAAGCACAAAGTTGACTGCACATGCGACTGTACCAGTTAGGCACGTAGCAAATTTTAGCTGCAGCTTCAATTTCAACTTCATTGCAATTGCAAGTGTGACTGCATGTGTAATTGCACTACCAATGCCTAATGCCCACTGCATGTGCCCAGTGCGAATGCAATTCAAAAGCAACATGCAATCGAAATTACAGCTGAAGCCGGCTATTAACAAAGATATTTAAAGCAGTTGTTAACTACAGAGACCCAATGAAAATGCAAATGCAATGAAAAAGCAACAGAAGTTGAAGCCACTGCCACTCTACCTGCCGACAGTAACACCACCGCCAGCACCCACTCATATCCCAACGACAAGGAAATAGAATTGCCCAAAGCCAGACATACATTGGGACGCATAAGCAAACGGCAACGCAAGCGCACATGCAAATGTATACGCAAAGGCAAAGGCAAAGGCAAACGCAAACGCAAACGCAAACGCAAGCTTGTCATGTACCTACGCTTAACTGCAAACGCAAACTGTGCACGAAGCAAAAAGATTGGATGGCCAAGATCATGGCAAATACGAGGGCCGAAAACAATCCAACTTCATCTAAATGTCCGAAATCCTCACGACGTTTCGATGCGCGCTTGAATGTCGAAGGCCTGCGCCGATTATCGATCATAAGTCGAATGTGTAATTGTCGGCTTATGAGAACTGCTTTGCGACAGTATCACGTCAGGCCGTTCCTGTGCAGCCATTTTCCCTGTGCAGCGGGTGGACAACGTTCACTTTCCGCATTATTCATGGCTATCGAAGTTAATTCTTACCGACCCCGGCTGCCATGGCCACTGGCCACGCATATCAAGTTCAGGTATTCCCGACCTGTAGCGCAGCAGATTTCTGTCGGAAGGCATCCTAAGCATCGTGATAAAAGAAATCCGAACAGTAGACATTCATGCTGCATCTAAGGACATTATGGCATTTGTATATACTGCAAGTACATGTATCGACATTGCCGTGATTGCTAACCCCGACTCACCATGAACAGGAACTTTCCCTCTGCCTCCATGAAATGTACTTCGTGAAATGTACTGTAATACATATGATGTACTACGATGATAATCATCCCAGCAAAGCCATAGCACACCTTCCGTTTCGACCGCCATGTCGGCCACTAGTCCGGATAGCTCAATGTGCACCTGACCTTGACACTAATCGCACAAACAGCCACAATTTTGCAAGCAAGAAGACATGGCTACCTCGGCATTTCATGAAATGTACTTCGTGAAATGCATTTCGTGAAATGTACTAAGGAACGTGATTGGCCGGCGTTCGCTCGCCAAATCTCGCAAAATGTACTAAGGCACGTGATTGGTCCCGCAAAATGTACTAAGGAACGTGATTGGCCGGCGAAGATTCTGTTTGCTGCAATTAAAATTCCCTACAGAATCTTCGCCGGCCAATCACGTTCCTTAGTACATTTTGCGGGACCAATCACGTGCCTTAGTACATTTTGCGAGATTTGGCGAGCGAACGCCGGCCAATCACGTTCCTTAGTACATTTCACGAAATGCATTTCACGAAGTACATTTCATGAAATGCCGAGGTAGCCATGTCTTCTTGCTTGCAAAATTGTGGCTGTTTGTGCGATTAGTGTCAAGGTCAGGTGCACATTGAGCTATCCGGACTAGTGGCCGACATGGCGGTCGAAACGGAAGGTGTGCTATGGCTTTGCTGGGACATAATCGTGGCTATCTGCTTCCTGGCTTTCGCTATCATGGTGATGGGACACCATGGGAAGCGCAAGTTCGCAGCCATAGTGCTAAGCGGCAGCACCCATGCCGGCAGCCTAGTGACCGACGAGACGTTCGACTGTAAGTGCGGCCACGAGTGCATGAAGCCCATTAGAATATCACATCTCCAGGCATTGCGAAGCGCCTGGTTTTCGCCCGGGCGGAAGCAAGAGGACAGGAAGGCGGCGATAAAGCAGCAGCTGCACCAGGGGGGGTACGACGCCATAACCACGATGTCGTCATCTACTCGTCACAAGTTCGTTCATGGCGCTGGTTTTCGGTTCGTTCTCGACGGGGGAGTCAAGGATATGAACATAGGGTTTGTGACCCCTTTTCACTTTCGCGTTTCACTTTCGAGGCGGCCTTCAGGCACTGCCTGAAAATTAGCAACCACGTTTGGAACTCTTCGGACCACCTGTGAAACTAATCACATTTGATGATGTGCTGGCGGGCCTGGGCATCGCATTTGAGCATTACTTCGAGCAGGGCTCAACAAGCTCGATTCGCCAACTCAACCCGAAGAAGCCCTAAGCTGCGGTAAGACATATATTTGTGTGGATGGCTCTTGATATCATGCTGAATTTCTAGTCTTCTCTAGGTGGACAGTTCATGTGCAGCCATACAGGTCATCCATGTGTGTTTTAACCATGTTGCATGTGCCACAGATATTATGAGCAGTATTTACTAAGTGTGCTGGAGTCGTTGTTGCATGCTTGTTGTATTTCACAGTTCACGCCTGCATGAACGCATCGTTGATACTAATGATTATTCATATTGCATGACTGTTCTATTGGGGACGCCGCGCTTGATGTCACAACGTGGCCGAAAGGGTGCATCCACCGCTGACGGCCGGTGGGTGAAATCGATGGACGCATTTCCGAAGAAGCCAGCCGCGGGCCACACCCATGGCGCGGGCGGGGCGCGGGCGGGGGCGGGGGCGGGGGAGAAGGCGCGGGTGCGGGCGCGGGCGCCACCCAAGACGCGGGCGCGGGCGCGGGCCCGGGCGGGGGCGGGGGCGGGGGCGCAGGCGCCGGCGCGGGTGCGGGCGCGGGCGCCACCCAAGGCGCGCGCGCGGGCGCGGGCGGGGGTGGGGGCGCAGGCGCCGGCGCGGGTGCGGGCGCGGGCGCCACCGCCGACTTGGATGATGAGCCAGCAACCGAAGCCGAGAGGGAGAGGCACCGCTCTTCGAAGGTGTTCGATCTCGAAGTGTTTTGGGGCCCGGATATGACCGTGTATGTCCGCTGGCGCCTAGCCGCATCGGAGACGTTGGTAAATGCACCGGTGAACAAGTGGCAGCCCACAGGGCCTAATGGCGAGGCTTGTGACGGGGTCACGCCCATTGGGTACACCCCGCAGGGAGATCCTGTCTATGGGTGCCTCCTCATAGAGCGTGGCAAGGCCCCAAAGGAAGTCCTGGTCTAGTGCCGCTTTTTGAATGGGACGAGGGCGGTGCCAGGAGATGTACCTGCGCTAGCCTTCACAGCCTTTTTCCTGACATCGTCGCCGCTGAGAAGCAGCAGTTGCTGGACGGATGGATTGAGCAGGTGCCAAAGTCCGTGGAGGATGTGCGTGCCAACAACGAGAATCTGTTCGACATCATGGAGCAAAAGCTCAAAGAGAAGCGTGAACTGCAAGCGAACAAGGCGGTACCCTTACCGCTGCGATCTGCAGGCGACCAGTCGGTTGCGCGGGCAACACGAGCACTGAGGCTGCCCATAAAACAAGTAATCTCACACGTCGCTTGCCCTGCCCGCGAGATTCAAGCGCAGATCAACCGCGCATGTGCGCCCGCTGCGCGAGGGAGCACATCAACGGCAACGCCCGCTTTGCGCACACTGATTTCCGGCAGGCACACCTTCAAGGTGAATGGAAGCCTCATACGACGCAGCGACCTACTCGTTGTTAAGCGGCCAGCCGTCACCTGCGGGCAGGGAATGCCGTGGGCACCACACATGCTGGTGAAGGTCCTTGATCTGGAAGGCGATCGCACGGAGCGTGACAGCATTGTCGCCTCTCCTTACTACGCACCGTCGTGGACGGGCCAGTTTTCTAGAGTGACATTAGGTGGCGGCAGCGCAGGGATGACGGTCCCCATTTCTGATGTACACCTGCAGCACTGGACAGTGGGCGGTACGGCAGAGGTGCACCAGCCTGAGCTGATCAGTACCGGCAAACTGTCAGCTGCCACGGTGGCGGCGTTGAAAGAGCACCCGCAGATTGACTTTGAGCATTACAAGACTGCCACCGCCGCCAGGGCAGCAGCAAAGGATGACTGCAATGCCTACTTTGCCGAGCATGGAGCACGTGCGCTTATCGGGATGCGCCTGTGTGCCCTGTTTCCGGGGATAGCGAGGAAGAGGGAGCGCTTCCATGGCTGGGTCACTAAGGTTCAGGAAAGGGGAGGTCACCTGCTCATCAAGGCGATGTGGGCTGATGGGCAGTATGAGGACTATCATGCCCTGGCGGAGGTGACGCAGTTCGTGTGCGGCTGCCCACACCCAGTCGAGGCATTTGGCCGCGCTCGCTTCTTTCCACAGGAGCTAGGCTGGCACCGTGAACGCAGGTGATGGCACCCACATAGACGATGCCGTCCCTGCTGTGCACAGTGACAGTGAAGGCGGGGAGGAGGAGGAAGAGGGAGAGAAAGAGGGGGAGAAAGAGGGGGAGGAGGAGGGGGAGGAGGAGGGAGAGGGGGAGGGAGAATGGGAGGGGAGGGGGAGGAGGAAGAGGGAGAGGGAGAGGGAGAGGAGGATGCGGAATGGGAGCCGGGGATGACTGGTAGATGAGACGGTGCCATCTACCGGCGCATGGAATGAAGTGGTAGACAAGTTTACTCATGGTTGTCGGCAAGTAGAGCATGCACGCCTGGCCTAGCTGAATTTAAATCAACGAGTTGAGTTTGGAGAGGCTGCATTTTGCTTGGATGAAGAATGTGTTAGCATGGCCAAACTTTTATGGCTTGTAGCCAAATCCTCTTGGGGTATGTGCACAGTGTACTAGCGGTGTTGTGCAATTGCGAGGATTCCTGTCTTGTAGCGATGTGGCCTCTCACCCTGCAGCCTGGTAGATGTGATGGCATGCAGCCACCCATCATTGGTCATCCGATCTGGTGTGATTTGCATTTGCACACCTTGTATTAAGGCCATGATATGATGATGTCTTGTTATTTTTGATGTGTATATGCGAAAAGAGGCATAATATGCTTGTATATAGTGCTAGCAAATGTCACTACCTTTACCTATGCCTGACCTTACAAGTTGAGGATGGTCTAATGTAGTGGCAAACAGGTTATTTACAACAATTCACAGTTTTCTGACATAGTTTGAGGCAACTATACTTACCAAAATGCTTGAAAAAGGCAAAAATTGCACCATTTATGCTAGCAAACGTCACTATTTTGAGATCAAACTGGGCCCAAACTTGGCCCATGGTCTAATCTAGTGGTGTTAGGTTGCTTCCAACATTTCATAGCTTTCTGACATAGTTTGATATTGTTTAGTAGCTTACACTGAGCAAAATGCTTGAAAATGGCAAAAAATGCACCATTTATGCTAGCAAACGTCACTATTTTGACGTCAGACTGAGCCCAAACTTGGCCCATGGTCTAATCTAGTGGTGTTTAGGTTGCTTCCAATATTTCATAGCTTTATGACGTAGTTTGATATTGTTTAGTAGCTTACACTGAGCAAAATGCTTGAAAATGGCAAAAAATGCAGTATTTATGCTAGCAAACGTCACTATTTTGAGTTCAGATTGACCCCAAACTTTGTGCATGGTCTATTCTAGTGGTAATTAGGTTGCTTGCAAATATCCATGATGGTTTGACGTGATTTAGTACTGTTTCCTATTTATTACTATTTAATTTAACAAAAAATGACAAAAATGTACCTTTATTGCTAGCAAATGTCACCAAGATGACGTCCGATCGATACCAAACTTTGTACGAGGTCTATTTTGGTTGCAAACATCATGCATGACAATTTTCAGCATAAAAAGACAAACTTCGGTACGAAGTACATTTTGCGTGCTGGAGTACATTCTTAATGGCTGGTAGGGTTGGCTGCACCAACAGTATATCGTCACGCATAACCAGCTGCCGAAGTCCTTTGAGATGGACAACATCCCAATGTTTTTCTCGGGCAACACGCAAAAGCTGGTGCAGCGGTGGGTCACAGGCTACCATGAGGTGGCGCTGAAGACGGGAAGATCCGATGTGTGGTACAGGCGCGACCAACAAGGCTTGCCGGACTACCAACACGTGGTATTTGACGTCGACCCTGCCGAGGAGCTGTGGGAACTTCTGCGCGCCAAGTACGCCCACTCCTCCACCAAGGCGGAGGCGGAGTGGCATGATTTCAAGGTGGGGGACAAGGAGTCGCCTGACGCCACGATGGACCGCCTGGAGGTCTTGCGGGATGAGGTCCCGGCATGGACGGAGGCGGAGGCGTGTGAGAAGTGGCTCAAGGCGTTGGGTCCAAAAGCTGCCATGATCCCACAACCTAGATTTGGTTGTCACTGGGACCTGGCCCAGCTGTGCACGGAAGTGCATGCATTCAACCGGCGACAGGCACGGGGTCTCCCGGACCTAGTGGAGCTGGTACGCCAAGAAGTCGCCCAAGCGCACAAGGGTAACAGGGTGGGTGGCGCGCAATCAGGCGGTGGAGGGTCCAGCGGTGGAAGGGGTGGACCAAGCAGCCGGCAGTTTGGGTCGCAGGCGGACAAGCCAGCCAGCGCGGGGGGCGACAACACGGCCTCCAGCAGCACCGGCCAGGCGACGGCTGACCCGCACAAGGCATGTTGGATCTGCGGGAAGCCAGATCACGTGAAGCGGGCCTGCCCAGCCCAGTGCAAGAAGGAGCACGCGGCTGGAACGCCCGCCCATGCTCCGGCAGGGTGCAAGTACCCAGTGGTCACCAAGACCGTGCAAGCACATGCAGCGGCCATGGTGGCGGCCGACAGCACGCCAACAGAGCAGGCAGCTGAGGTATCGGCAGCGCCGGCGTCACCCAGCCAACCGAGTGGGCAGGCGGCGGGGATGGAAGCGTATGACGCGTATACGCTGGTGGAGCAACCCGACTTGTTCTGGGCTCCTATCCATGCCGTCGAGGTCCAGGCAGCTACCCGAGGCAAGCAGGCACGGGCATTGCCGTCGTTCCTACCAACCACGGGAAATGGTGAGGGGGGGCCACCCCAGCTTCCTGCATCGTTCCCGGCAGGTTCAACCGGCGGTGAGTCATCGCTGCTGGAGCACCCGAACCCCGCCGACGCCGAGCAGCGGCGCAAGCTGCCACCATTCTTGCCAGTGGATGGAGTGATTGATGCTCCCTTGTTTTCTGCCAGGCAAGTGATTGATGGCTGCGGGCAGCGGGGCATCACGTTGGTGCACCAAGCAGCTGCGGCACTGCAGCGGTGCGCCGACAGCCTAGACGCACGCACATTGCCGGTGGCGGAAACTGCGCGGCGGGTCACCATGCCAGTTATGCCGGCAACCCCGGCAGACGTCCCAGCACCAACCATGCCCCGGGAAGCAACCCGCGAGGAGCGGATGTCACGGGTGCCGAGGACAGTCACGGTGGCAAAGCACCCTGATGGGTCCCCGGCTATCGCTTTCCAGGCAATCAGCGAGGACGGCACTTGTTGGGGCCCTATGGTGTGCCCCAGCGCAAAGTCCGTCACCAAGCTGGATGGCGGAGCCGGGCCGCTCGTGATCACCATGGAGCTGGCCAAGATGTGTGGTGCGACCCGTGAGAACGGCGGGCTCATAGACAGCACCGTTCTCGTGGAGGGATGGAAAGGGCCAGCGGCGCGACCCGATGCAATGACTTCCATGCTGATCAACGTCATCCTCAACCCCACGGACCCAAAGCGGATGGCCTGCGTGGCTGTGCCGGCCTTGGTGGTCGACAGGTGTGGGTATGCAGCCCTTATCGGGATGGACGTCATGTATCGCCTCGGGCTCATAATTGACCCTTGGCTGGAGGTTGCGACCTACCGCCGTGATTGGCAGGGGGAGGGGAAGCAAAAGGCGCTTCTTCCCATTCAGTGCAGCAGCGACCCGGAGCCTAACCCGCAGGGGGTGGTGTCGCTAGACGCGTGTGTGGCTGCAGTGGTGTCGCCCGCCAGCATAGAGGTGGAGCCAGGGCCGGATGCGGCTGAGAACTGGGGGGGGGCGTGTGGCCGGACGCGCAAGCGGTGCACATGGCGCAAGCGGCTAGCGACAAGCGCGCGCGCGATAGGCACCGGTGTGTGCTGCCTGCGGCGTTGCCAGCGCGGGATGCGCAGAGGCAAAGTTGGCTTGCCCAGGTTGCGCCCCTGCCACGCCTGCGCGATGTGCGCGCACGGGTGATGGCGGCATGTCAGGCACTGCCCAAGGGTGCTGGGGGGAAGCGGCGCCAGCCGGGTGCCATCACGCCGTACCCCGGCTTTAGCGCAGAGGTGCTGGAACGCATCCCGGACTTCGGGCGTGCCACCGTCGTGCTGGAGCTGTTCGCAGGTATGGGTGGCGGCATAGCCGGTTTCCTGAGCAGCGGGGGGGTATGCAGCAAGCTCATTGCGGTGGAGGCATCGCTCACAGCCAGGGCGGCATATTTGCACCACTGCGCTATCTTGTCGCAAGCATACCCAGCACAATTTCCTCCATCCGCCTGGGCTGATGTCTTCGGCGAGGGCACTCATGACGTGCGCTTCCTTGGGCAGCAGCAGCTGCGCCGCCTCATCTCACAACATGGCGAGGTAGGGTTGGTCATTGCTGGCTGGGAGTGCCAAGGCATGAGCCAGGCTGGGCATGGCCGGGGCCTTGCCGACAGCAGGAGCGGCCTATTTTGGGACATGCTGCGCATTGTGGGCGAGCTCCAGCAGCTGCAGCAGGTGCCACCCGCCTACTTATTTGAAAACGTAGTGGCGGTGGACAGTCCCAGCCCCACTGTTCGGGAGGATTGGGGCACCATTGTGGGTATTTTGGGGGAACCCGTGGTGTCGGACAATGCCGGGCTGGGAGGGAATACCCATCGGCTGCGCGCGTTCTGGACCAACATCGCTGGCCAAGGTTCTACGCAGGCGGTGATGCAGCATGTCGCTAGCCACATTGAGCTGCCACCGGTCGATGTCGTGTTGCCCAGTCAACTCACGGCGCAGTATGTGGAGCACGATGATCAGGCACCCTACGCGCCCGTCAACAAGGCAGGCGCCCCCATGCGAGCACTGCCCACCCTTGTCAGTTACCAAGGGTCCCAGGCTTATCGTGACCGGGGCAAGGGGCTTGTGTGGGAGCGTGCCACAGGTCTCTTGGTTCAGCCACCCGCGGGGTTTCGTGAACTAAGCATGGGCTTTGCCGAAGGTGCATCCGCCGCCCCAGGGCTCCTGGAGGTGGAGCGATGGTCGCTCATTGGCCAGGCCATGTCAGCCTGGCAGGTGGGGTACACCTTGCTAGCAGCGCAAGGTGTGCGGAGGGTGCAGCGGGTTGCACTTCCCGTCCATGCTGCGACTGCACAGGCGCAGAGTGAAACTTCTCCACCCACCGGTGCTGCGCCGGCTGGTGTGCCTAAGGCGGAGCGTGCAGGCGGCAGGGGCCAAGGGTGGTCCTACACCTGGCGCCAGGTATGGTCAGTCATCCTCATGACTGCGCTCCTCACCAGCTGTGTGTTCTCGGCGGCTCCGGCCTTTCAGTTCCTCGTGGCGAAGGCACAACGGCAGGTGGGAGAGCGAGGCATTACGCCGGGAGCGGCGGCATACATGCTGTTTCAGTCGGCGGCCGTGCGCGGTCCCACGGTGGCTGTGCACAATGTCTCGAGCGCAAGCGACCCGGCAGCAAACCATCAATGGAGCGTCTGTGAGCACCTCACAGCTGAGCAACGTGCGAGGCTGCTCAAGTGGCTGGAAGGTGCGCGCAACGCGTTTGCATTCAGCAGTCAAGAGCTGGGATGCTACAATGGTGGGCAGATGCGGGTCCCGCTGGACACCGATCAGCCACTGTTTCGCCGACAACACCGGCTGAGTCAAGCTGAGCTGGAGTTTGTGCAGCAACAATGCGAGGAGCTGGAGGCTGCTGGCATCATTCGGTCATCCACATCCAACTATGCGGCCGCGACCGTCGTGGCGCCCAAGAAGGATGCGGTGACAGGTGAATGGACTGGGATGCGCATGGCGACGGACCTGCGGCAACTCAACGCACACACCCCGATGGACAGGTACCCCATGCCGCGAGTGGACGATGTGCTTGACCGGATATCGCCACGCGTGCAGTTCATCTCATCCCTAGACCTCCGCAGTGGGTTTCACCAAATCCAAGTGGCGGAGGGTGACCAACGCAAGCTCGCGTTCTGGGGGGGCCACCGACTCTATGAGTGGGTCAGGATGCCTTTCGGGCATAGGAATGCGAGTGCCATCTTTCAGCGTGCCATGGATCAAGTGTTGAATGGCATGCCATTCGCTGCGTGTTACATTGATGATGTGATCATCTTCAGTGAGACATTTGAGCAACACCTCCAGCACCTTGAGCAGGTGCGCATGGCACTGGCGCGAGCCAACCTAAAGCTGCATCCCGAGAAGTGTCGGTTTGCGCAGCGGAGCCTCGACTTCCTCGGACACCAGATCATTCCTGGCGGCAGAACTCCACAAGCGGCCAAGGTGGAAGCGATCGTCAACGCGGCAACGCCCACGGATGTGGCGGGTGTGCGGGCTTACCTGGGGCTGGCGGGGTATTACCGAGGTTATATCCCCAACTTCAGCACCAAGGTTAAGCCACTGACGGAGCTGTTGAAGAAAGGTGCAGTCTGGGCATGGGGTCCGGCGCAGCAACGCGCCATTGAGACCATCAAGGCAGAGCTCACCTCAGCGCCGATACTCCGTCAGCCCGACTATGCCCAGCCATTTGTGCTATACACGGATTGGTCCAGGGTTGGACTTGGTGCTGTGTTGGCACAGAAGGACGTGCATGGCAAGGAACATGTGGTGGCGTATGCCAGCAGGAGCAACAACACGGCTGAGGCCAAGTACTCATCGTATGAGGGCGAGGCTCTGGCCGTGGTGTGGGCCATCAAACATTTTCGGCCATACTTGTTCGGGCGTCAGTTCACGCTGGTCACCGACCATCAGCCACTGCAGTGGTTGATGACAAGTGCCAATCTGACTGGCAAGCTGGCGCGCTGGGCCATGATTATTCAAGAATATAACATGACCATTGTACACCGCGCTGGGGTGGACCATTCCAATGCCGATGTCTTATCACGCTATGCTTTGGCAACGTCAGAGGACCGGACGGGGCGCGAGCGCAGGGCGCGGAGGGACCACAGGGCTCAGTCGTCTTTGTCAACGCAGCCGGGCCATGCGATTCCGAGTCGCGATGGCTTTCCTGCAGTGATGCCGTGGCGGAGTTTGCGTGCTACGCCAATCCCGTACGGCCAGCGGCTTTCACGCCATCCCAGGGCGTGATATTTCTTCCTTTGGCTGAAGACACGCTTGCGCAGCCGGTGGATCCGGCGAGCATGGGCTGTGTGGTGCTGCATGCTGCCGCCAGTCACGCCATTGCGGTGGAGTGCTGCGCTGGGGACGTGTGGCTGGATGGGAGGGTTCTCGAGCGGGTGCAGGGTTTGCCTGCCTCTCCAGCCCCTGCTGACTGGACACCGACGCAGAGGCAAGCCGAGCAAGAGCGCGTGGAGCGCCGGGCTGTGAATTATACCTGGGAGGGCAACCAGGTCTACAAGCTTGTGGGGCGCCGCAAGCTGGTCGTGCCGCCCCCTGACAAGCGTGCTGCCCTCGTTGCACATTACCATGAGCGGTTCGGGCACATGGGTGCAAACCGCACAGGTGCCATGGTGCGTGGGGTCTATTGGTGGGCGGGCATGAAGCATGCCATCGCACGGCAGGTAGCCAGTTGTGCTGAGTGTGCTCGCGCGAAAGCGCGTTTCAACCTGGACCATCATGACAAGGAGCTCATGAGCTTGCCCATCCGGGGCTTGTTCTACCGGTGGCACGTCGACTTGTGTGGGCCCTTTGAGCTCAGCACTTCCGGCAACCGTTACGTCATGGTGTGTGTGGAATCGTTCAGCAAGTGGCTGGAACTGCTTCCCCTACCCGACAAGCACGCCGCCACCACAGCCACCTACTTCCTGGATGTTATTGCTCGGTATGGGGCACCGGCGGAGGTGGTTTCAGACCAAGGCGGGGAATTTCGTGGGGAATTCCAAGAGCTATTGGATTCCTGCTCCATCGATCATCGGCACACGTCGCGGGAGCACCCTCACCCTAAGCTCGTCTGGATTTGTACTAGAACACTACTACAAATTGAGATTTTTCAAACTTTGTTATTTAGGGCCTCTCGTAAGTCCAAAGCATGTAGGTTATTGTCCCAACATGTTGTGACACCGTGACACCGTGACACCGTGACACCGTGACACCGTGACACCATAACGCTAGTATTTTACGATTTTGTATGGTGTCACAAGGTAATGTGGCGCCCATGGGGTTGCAACAATGATATTACATTGCCCAGAAGCACTGATTAACATGAGGTGACATTGTGACACCGTGACACCGTGACACCGTGACACGATGGCACCATAACGCTAGTATTTTACGATTTTGTATGGTGTCACAAGGTAATGTGGCGCCCATGGGGTTGCAACAATGATATTACATTGCCCAGAAGCACTGATTAACATGAGGTGACATTGTGACACCGTGACACCGTGACACCGTGACACCGTGACACCGTGACACCGTGAATGTACACCGTGACACGATGGCACCATAACGCTAGTATTTTACGATTTTGTATGGTGTCACAAGGTAATGTGGCGCCCATGGGGTTGCAACAATGATATTACATTGCCCAGAAGCACTGATTAACATGAGGTGACATTGTGACACCGTGACACCGTGACACCGTGACACCGTGACACCGTGACACCGTGACACCGTGACACCGTGACACCGTGACACGATGGCACCATAACGCTAGTATTTTACGATTTTGTATGGTGTCACAAGGTAATGTGGCGCCCATGGGGTTGCAACAATGATATTACATTGCCCAGAAGCACTGATTAACATGAGGTGACATTGTGACACCGTGACATCGTGACATTGTGACACCGTGACAGCATGATAGTGACAATATGACACGATAGCACTAGCATTTCATGATTTTGTTGTTTAGTGCCACAAAGTATTAACGCAACATTAATGTATTATGCAACCATGTATAAATAAAAGAAAATTTATGAATATGATGGATGACCAATAATCCCTATTACATGGCCTAGCAAACTTGCATCTGCCAACTGTGTCTCTCTGCCTCTTTAATATCAAATGCAAGATAAAATAATGTATAAATTAGCTTAAACTTACCTGACAATGATTTGCATACAGCTTTCTTTAATGCAGAATCTGGTGCCAAGCAAATGCCGTATCAAAACCATACATGCCCAATCTAATATGAACCATAATAATCGTGTTGCCCCGACTCGTCTACATCTTGCGAGTAGGGTGGCCTTTTCCGCGGTGGAGCCTGGGCATGTGCCTGGTTGTGGGGCCGGCCGGACGTGGGCGTTGTAGGCCCACGTCCCTTGCTCATCAAAATGACTATGACCCATGAAATGAGAATCCCTGGCTGCATAACCTCCTCCCTCATCACTCATCACCATGTTGCCAGTCTTGCTCCCCGGCGGCCTTGGGGATTTGGGGCCTCGGCTTTGTCTTCCTTGGAGATCTCCTTAGAGGGGGGCTGCGGCATAACGGTAAGTGCCGTCATTGTAATGCTGCACGGGCTCAGGGTTCTCAACGT
Organism: Mesostigma viride; assembly: GCA_009746045.1. Lineage (NCBI taxonomy): Eukaryota > Viridiplantae > Streptophyta > Mesostigmatophyceae > Mesostigmatales > Mesostigmataceae > Mesostigma > Mesostigma viride. Next base: position 6,826,281 of record RPFO01000154.1, read on the forward strand.
AGGTGGTTTGTTGCAATGTGCCGCGACCTCAAGGCTGATGTGTATCAGCTGCCGACCCTTCGCCAGGCTGTGGATCGTACATGCCGGCATGGTATACATAAGCATTGGCCGCTTGCCTGCCAGCGGCAGTAGGCTGGGCATGCATTCCTTGGTCGTACGGCGCGTACACACCGTGCTCGCCGTACGGTTCCCCCTCCCGATCCAGCTGCCTCGGCCCATCCATTGCGACTGCGCGCGCGCGTGGCTCTTGTTGACGGTGTGCTGGTTGCAGTCCTGTCACTTGGCCATGGGCCGCGCTGAAGCTTTCGCGTTGCCCCAACGCGGCAGGCGCAGCGGGCCGGCGAAGCTCCGTGCCAACGCCAGTGCTGGAGCTGGGTGCAGCACTTGCTGGGGTGGATGGCATTCTTCGTTGGTTCTCCAAAGCATTGACCCTCTCGGTCAGGGCCTTAACCTTGACGTACACGTGCGATTTCTTATTCCCCCGCCCTTCATCACCTACGGGTGTCCCCGCATCAACTGCGCTCTCAGTCTCCTCCCCCGTTGGCCGTGCTACGCCCGTTCCATCGTCATGCTCCGCACACAACGGTCTGAAAGTGCCAAAAAACAGCCTTATAACTCCTGTACGATGCAAATATTGTCGAAACATGCTAGATCTTGGTAGGTAGCATGTTCAGGACACCAGTAGAAGGATTGCAACTTTCCGGACTTACCGGACCTCAGCTGACCTATTTTTGGCATTTCTATTTTTAGCAGTTTTCCAGATTTTAATATAAACAAATACATTCTAATATGCAAATAAAGAGTTCTTGACCTGGCTGTTTGCAAGTAAGTTGATACTCATGACTAATGACTGTACACAAGATCTGATGGTCATCCAACCGCATTTGGTAACAAAATGCCACCAAATGCTAGCAAAAATGTGCGTTTTTTGTATTTTTCATCACATTTCATTGCAGTTTCCATACAAGCTGTGCTCGGTTGAGGCTGGAAACTTGTAGGCATCTTAAACATCATTATTCTAGACATCCCACAAAAATTCAGGTCCATCATAGGGTATTTGATGTCAGTTTGCTCACAAATGTTACCAAAAATGCACGTTTTTCGTATTTTTCATCACATTCCATGGCAGTTTCCATACAAGATGTGCTCAGTTCAGGCTGGAAACTTGCATGCATCTTTGCCATCATTATTTTAGACATTCCACAAAAATTCAGAACCATCAGAGGGTATTTGATGTCAGTTTGCTCACAAATGTTACCAAAAATGCACGTTTTTCGTATTTTTCATCACATTTCAGTGCAGTTTCCGTACAAGATGTGCTCTGTTGAGGCTGGAAACTTGCATGCATCTTAGCCATCATGATTTTAGACATTCCACAAAAATTCAGGCCGATCATGTTCTATTTGGTAGAGCTATCAATGCCATACCTGCCAGTTTCCATTACAAATTCTTACCCATGGATGCGAAACTGCCAGTGTGGAATATCAAGGAGACAATCTGGTCAACTCAAATAAGATGACTCACTAAAACATGGAAACCATTCACGAGTGATGTAAGACAACCCGTCCAGGAGACATACATAAAAGTTCATTGATATAGACACAGCTGACAATATGCACATGTGGCCATGTGGATGCTCACGCAATTTCTATTATAGGGAGGAGCTTGCTGAACATAATATTGGCAGCTGTCGCATGCATGGCTAGAAAGGTCATTTTACACGTGCACCCACAGCATGCCAAGTAATGTAGTTGCAAATTACTCAACACGCGGCATGGCGCTGATGCGTTTGCGCGCCCTCATCTCGGTATCGCTAGCTAGGAGGTAGTGGCACCTCCCTGCACAATCTCTGCCTGACCTTGTCAGCCTTCATGCACTGTGTCAACATGGACACCCCCACACCCTTGCCCTTGGCATCACAGCCAAGCTTTCGACGGTGGTTGGTGAAGCTCTTGGTGTCCTCCTTGCGCATGTGGTGCATGTGCAAGTTACTAAGTGAGTGAGTGAGTGAGTGAGTGAGTGAGTGAGTGAGTGAGTGAGTGAGTGAGTGAGTGAGTGAGTGAGTGAGTGCGTGCGTGCGTGAGTGCGTGCGTGCGTGCGTGCGTGCGTGCGTGCGTGCGTGCGTGCGTGAGTGGGTGGGTGGGTGGGTGGGTGGGGGTGGGTGGGTGGGTGGTGTGGGTGGGTGGGTGGGTGGGTGGGTGGGTGGGTGGGTGGGTGGTGGGTGGGTGGGTGGGTGGGTGGGTGGGTGGGTGGGTGGGTGGGTGGGTGGGTGGGTGGGTGGGTGGGTGGGTGGGTGGGTGGGTGGGTGGGTGGGTGGGTGGGTGGGTGGGTGGGTGGGTGGGTGGGTGGGTGGGTGGGTGGGAGGGAGGGTGGGTGGGTGGGTGGGTGGGTGGGTGGGTGGGTGGGTGGGTGGGTGGGTGGGTGGGTGGTTGGGTGGGTGGTTGGGTGGGTGGGTGGGTGGGTGGGTGGGTGGGTGGGTGGGTGGGTGGGTGGGTGGGTGGGTGGGTGGGTGGGTGGGTGGGTGGGTGGGTGGGTGGGTGGGTGGGTGGGTGGGTGGGTGGGTGGGTGGGTGGGTGAGGGAGTGAGTCCACGAGTGAGTGAGTCCACGAGTGAGTTCACGAGGGAGGAAGGGAGGGAGGGAGGGAGGGAGGGAGGGAGGGAGGGAGGGAGGGAGGGAGGGAGGGAGGGAGGAGGGAGGAGGGAGGGAGGGAGGGAGGGAGGGAGGGAGGGAGGGAGGGAGGGAGGGAGGGAGGGAGGGAGGGAGGGAGGGAGGGAGGGAGGGAGGGAGGGAGGGAGGGAGGGAGGGAGGGAGGGAGGAGGGAGGGAGGGAGGGAGGGAGGGAGGGAGGGAGGAGGGAGGGAAGAAGGGAGGAGGGAGGGAGGGAGGGAGGGAGGGAGGGAGGGAGGAGGGAGGGAGGGAGGGAGGGAGGGAGGAGGGAGGGAGGGAGGGAGGGAGGGAGGGAGGGAGGAGGGAGGGAGGGAGGGAGGGAGGGAGGGAGGGAGGGAGGGAGGGAGGGAGGGAGGGAGGGAGGGAGGGAGGGAGGGAGGGAGGGAGGGAGGGAGGGAGGGAGGGAGGGAGGGAGGGAGGGAGGAAGGGAGTGGATCGGTCACTCACAGCAGTTTATTCCCACCCCAGCAGGGCCCCTCCCTCACATCCGGCTGCAAAATCTGCTTGATGTCGCTTCTCTCTAGAATAAGCCGCACAGCCCTGATGCGAGCAAACGGCTCGCCATCATACTGTCGCTCACTGATGCTTTATACGCGCTTTCCGTAAGATGAAAACATGACGGAAAAGAGAGACTCGGGGAAAGGGGATACGGTGAAATACTTGTCTGCTACCGGCCGGGGTTTCAACAGCGAAGAAATTCGCACCTGAATGTGCACATACCACTCCGTCACGTCGACAACGGTCTTGCATCGCAATCGTTTCACAGACGCGGCAGCAAAAATTGCTGGCGGCATTGACATGCTCGCCGCAGTTAACGAACGTGCGGAGGTCCGTTTTAGCCCCTGACGCCACGGCGTCTTTGATGCCAAGAACGCCTGCAAAAGACACGATATCGGGCACAAAAGCACTTAAAAACGGATTACGGGTCTGCGACGCCTGGCCCAGCCTAGAAATTGGATTAAAAATCGCGCCAGCTCGGTTAAAGCAAACTGAGCCGGTAATGAAAAAAGTGCTTCGGTCAAGGCCTTAAAAACTAAAAACTGCGTCGGTTAGTGTCAAAAACCAGATGTTAGGGCGACTTTCATCGGGAAAATTTTTTGCTGCAGGTAGGTGGGGTCGAGAGAAAATCGGCGACAAAACAGGCACCCACCTGTGAATGACGCCAAAATGGAAGGACTCCGCAGAATTTGTGGCGAAAAAAAATAACGGCAAGTAATATATGACCCTAGGAGCATACACTAAAATTTCCAGCCTCGATACTGCCTTTTTATTCGCTAGCCATTCTTAGCTATCCTGACCAGAATGGCCGATGAATGGTTGATAATTTCCTCGGGGATTGAAAGGAAATACCTGCTGCACACCTTGTGACATCGGTTGTGACACCCATGTCTCAACATGTTTGTAGTTGGTTTGTAGTTGGTGTCTCGGTGTCTCAGAAACTCGTGGTCCGCATTGAGTGGGTGTCACGGTGTCACGACATCTGATTGGCCCGGTTCAGATTCGCCCCAAATTAAAAAAAAAAAAAAACGAATTAAAAAAAAATTAAAAAAAAAACGAATCTGAACCGGGCCAATCAGATGTCGTGACACCGTGACACCCACTCAATGCGGACCACGAGTTTCTGAGACACCGAGACACCAACTACAAACCAACTACAAACATGTTGAGACACCGTGACACCGTGCGCTTTCACCCCGAATTCACGAGAGCGGCAGCGATGGTGATCGCTGCCAAATGAGGTAACATGGGCTAAACAACTCGGGCAGACCGGGCTGGCGTGACATCCCGGTCTGCCATGTTTTATTCCCCCCCACACATGGCGTGGGGATCTACGTTTGCCATCTGCCAACGTAGAAATAGATGGGGAGGGGGGGGGACAAATGATGTTTGCAACATTGCCCAGTTGACATAGCCATGGCGAGACCCGGCGTTTTCATGGAGCCCAGTGCGGGGGCGCTGGGTTGGCAGGTTTTGGGAATGTTCTTCTTGCTATTACTCCTGGGCGTCGTCGTGTTCAATATGATGGCGAGGCGCGGGGTCCGGTTATCTGCAGCCGCCGTGTTGGCGAAATGCACCCAGGATTCGTCCTTGGCTGCGGCACTTTGCAGGGACTGGGACTGTGGTTGTGGCCGCCATTGTTTGAGAAGCGTGCATTTCGAGGAGCTCAGGACGATGAGGACCGACATGTGGTCTAAGAAGCCTGCGGATCGGAAAGAGTTTATAAAGAACCAGCTTTTTCAGGCCGGCCAGGGAGAAACTGAAATCCCGGCAAGTGATTTCATGACAAAGTGATTTTGATGGTTGCTTGCATGCATATTAAGTGAGACAGCTATTCCTGGACGCATGGCGTGCCAACATATATAAGTTGTTACCAGATATTAATCACATGCCCTATTGAAGCGACGTTGGACCGCATAAACGAGGAATGGCTGAACTTGTCATGACCCGGCAAGGTACCTACACGCACAACAAGAATACATCAACATGAGACGATATATGGTGAGATGACCGAGATGTATGGAGAAATGAATGTCTCTACTAGGATTATTATGAAGGTGTATACGTGGTATTTGCGGTGTCACGGTGTCACGGTGTCACGGTGTCACGGTGTCACGGTGTCACGGTGTCAGAAGCATAGGTAAAACTTGCAATGACCCATTGAATACATCATCCCCATTAATAATCACTGCATACCTGCAAAGATGTGTGTTTATATGCATTTTGAGGTGTCACGGTGTCACGGTGTCACGATGTCACGGTGTCACGGGTCCTATGAACTTCCCCTTCCTCAGAGACTTAAGTGGAAACTTTAAATTCAATAAAATACAACTTTTCAAAATGAACTACAAATTGCGTGTTCTAGTACAAATCCAGACGAGCTTAGGGTCAGGCCAATGGACTGGCTGAGCGTTTGGTTCAGACAGTCAAACAGGCGCTGCGCAAATGGGCGTTGCAAGCAGCACGTGTGGCCACCTGGGATAGGGAACTACCCTGGATCGCCATGGGCTACCGGCTGAGCCCACAAGAATCCCTTGCCCAGTTCTCCCCCTATTTTCTGCTCTTTGGTCGGGCACCATTGTTGCCCTCTGAGGTGCAGGAAGCTCACCCCCAGCCGATTCAATGGGATGACGCCAATGAGTGGTTGCGGGAGGTTGTGGCGCGCGCCGCCACCTTTAAGAAGGTGCTGCCCCTCGCGATGAACAATCTGTTAATCGCGCAGCACCGCGACACACTGCGGTACGCCCAGCGACGGGGTGGCAAGTATATGGCCAGGCGGCTGCAGTTCCACCCCGGCCAGTATGTGTTTCTGCGGACTCAACCCCAACACACGCTGGACGTCACGGCCGGGCCCACCATCCTTCGCATTGTGGAGATTAAGCCTTCGGGGGTGGCCATCCTCGAAGGTGCGGATGGTAGTAAGACCACTGACAATGTGTCGAACCTGTCTCCTTGCTCCATGCCCCATCTGGCACGGAGCATCCAGCCGCACACCGCTAGGCGCATCCGCGATGCGCAGTGTCAAATTTGTCACCGGGTCGACCAGCCTGAGGTCATGTTGCTGTGTGATCACTGCAACTGCGGCTGGCATCTTCACTGCCTTCAACCCCCTCTGTCTCAGGTACCTGAGGGTTCCTGGTTTTGCCCTGTGTGCATTGCTGCGGGGTTCACCAACCATGCGATTCAAGCAGCTCCTGCCACTTTGTTGCTCGCTACCCAGCAAAGGACTTGGTCGCGAGGGGGGGGGAGAAAAGTGGGCAGCACTAGTGGGGTAAGGCTAGCATGTGGCCCATCGATCACCGGCCCATGCAGCCATACCTCATGAGGGCCAACGAGGTCGTGGGCTACTGTCAGTGCAGGGAGTTTGGCACGAGTACGCGACAATCTTGCTCGCACCAGTCCTGTAGACACCGACCTCGGTCTGGCCGGCCCCCAGCGGCTTGGCCAGCTGGGGCAGCATATCCTGACCTGGCCTGGCCCCAAGGACATTCCTAAAAGGGTAGGTAAACATGTCTCGAGCTACCATGGTCCGGATTCTCCCGATTTCTGGCCTGCGCTGGTTGTCTCCTTGATGTCATGACCTACACATGCACAGCAGTTGTTGGCTGACCTAGTGGTCCCAGCCCGTTTGAACATCGCATTCACTCCCTCTCTCTCTCGCTTGGACTGCTATGCAGAACAAGAAGAGGTGGAAGACGATTGTCCAGGCTCACATGCCAGCCCCTGTGGGCAAGTCCCCCCGCCCCCAGGCGGAAGGGGAGCTTTGCTGAGTAGAATAGTTAGGGTTTTCCTAGATTAGATTAGCTTAGAGTTAGACTAGTTCGGTTTCGCGGCTTCGTTCACCTCCATCCATCCAGCAAGGGAACATGTGCTACATGATCTCCGCCAACGGAGCCTGTGGGGGCTCCGCGTGTGACCGCGTATGGCATTCATAGCGATTCGGGCCGCGGTGCCCACACCCCTGTAACTAGGACCTACTCGATAGCTTACACCATCCATTCCATCCCATGTTCCCCTCCCACTGAGGACTTATGCTCACGTGACGCGGTCACGTGTCTATTAACTCGTCGTCTGTCCCAACTCAGTCCTCACAGGAGGACTGAGTTGACAATTTTCAACCGCGTGTAGCGACTAGGTGGGGGGTCCATCCCAAATGTTTTGATGTGGATCGGGGGTGTACTAGATGTCATTTTGTTGGCAAAAATACTGCATATGTGAAAACTTGACCCGAACACCTGAAAATTACACGGACGTTGGGCACCCCTCGCGAATTTGCATTTTTCGGGATAAGAACGAGTGGGAAAAATTCAATCAAATCCTGGTGCATGAAGAAAAAATATAGGCATGTAAACAATATAGTTCTTGAAACGTGGCAAAATACTGGGCTCAATTTGGCCACTGCAACTGCCTGAAACAATTAAAAAACTCTCAGTCCTCAGGAGAGGAATGGGGCTTTTGCTAACTTTGCTAGCATGTAAGTGCGGTCATACTACACAATACCATGGCCACCAACCATCCCAATCAACTCATTTCCCTTCAAGCATTACAGGACAACACACTTGCATCATCATACTTCAGGTATATCATACCTTATCATGTAGTGAGAGCCTATGCGTGCATGTAGGGAATGGGCTTGGATTAATTAATTAATTAATAGACACGTGACTGCGTCACGTGAGCATAAGTCCTCAGTGGGAGGGGAACATGGGATGGAATGGATGGTATAAGCTATCTAGGTCCTAGTTACAGGGGTGTGGGCACCGCGGCCCGAATCGCTATGAATGCCATACTTGGTCACACGCGGAGCCCCCACAGGCTTGGGGGTGGTCTCCTTCATCACTACTTGCCATCTATCCTTGCGCACCATCTGCCTCCATATTACAGACAAACCAGGAGGCTGCCCGGGGGTGAGCCCGTCACGTCTAGTGTAGCACATGTCCATGCCGAGTCTATCACGAAAAGTCCACGGGTGGCGGCCCTGCCGCGCGCGGCCGGGGGCACGCCAGGTGAGGACATATCGCCCAGGCTGGGCGGGCTTGGTGCCAGCTAGTCTATCTGATGTATCTACCTGATCTGTGCGGGCCAGGTGCCCGGCTAGGCCCAGGCGCCTGTGCCTAATAATGTGGGAAACATAGGGCAAATCAGCGTACAAATCCTCATTACTAATGTGCAAACCAAAGGGGATGTTAAGGGCCTTGCGCAGCATCTTGGTGACGGCGCCGTCGAGTCGTTGCTCCAGCTCCTGCATCAGTGTCCACGTCTCGGCGCCGTAGGTCAGGATCGTCAGAATGACGACCTTGAAGAGGTCACGCTTGACGATCCGGGGTAGGGCGGGGTTGCTCCACCAGCGGCGGTGGTCATGGAGGTGCGCCCACGCCATGCCGATCCGTGTCGTCATGTCGTCCTCGCAGTCAGGAAGCCAACTGCCGAGCAGCTTGAAGCGGCCTGAAGTAGGGTAGTTGACCTCGGCATCGTCTAAGAGGCGGAGTGTGGGTGGGGGCCCTGCCATGCCGAGGGCCAGGGCCTCCGTTTTGGGGCTGATTTCTAGACCAACCGCCCGAGCCTCGAGCGCCAGGCAGTCCAGCCAAAGTTGGGCAGACTCCGGCTTCTCGATGAGCGTGATGTCGTCGGCATAAATGAGGTCAGCTAGTAAATTCTGCTTGTTAGTCGGCCCCCCTTCCCCAAGCTCGTTCGTGATCGCTAGGCCAGGGGCACGGCCTGCAATGCTAGCAAAGCGAGCACGTGCCTGGCGCATAACATAATCCACTACAATAATAAACAGGTACGGCGACAGGACGCAACCCTGCCAGACGCCGGTCTGCAGTGGGCAGGGCGGGGTTATGCCGTGCTGAGTGCGCACCGAAGTGGTGGACCCCTCATACAGCGTGCGGATGACGGTAATCAGGGGAGTGGGGACGCGAGCGCGAGCAAGTACAGCCCATAGAGCGTCCCAGAGGACAGAATCAAAAGCCTTGATGAAGTCGACGAAGATCAGGATGGCGGGAAACTCACCAGGTTGCAGGAGAGCGATTTCCTCGAAGAGGCGACGCGCGACGAAGATGGCCATGACGGTGTTGCGCCCAGGACGGAAGCCCATTTGACTTTCCCCAAGGTGACAGTCGAGAGCAGAACGAAGGCGGTTGAGGATCATGCGCATGAACAACTTAAGTGCGGCGCTCTGGATGCAGACTCCTCTGTAGTTGGCGGGGTCGTCAGGGGAACCTTTGTTTTTGTACAGCATAATACGGTAGCTGTGCTGCCACTCCGGAATCGGCGGCGCGTCGGCAAGCAGGATCCGGTTGCAGACGTCAAGCAGGAACCCCGTGAGCGCCGTCAGCTTAATCACCGGGGCTGGGAGCTGGTCAGGTCCAACGGCAGCATAGAAGCGGAGTTGCTTGGCGGCGGTGCTCAGCTCGAGCTCGGTGAACGGCGGGAGCTCGTTGGGGTGGGCCAGGGGTTCCGTCAGGGCTGGGTACGTGTAGTCCTGCTCAGCGGCGGGTGGCATGGGCTTGGATACCTACCAACAAAGGGTTATGTTATAAGTGTCAACCACCAATATAATGGGTAGGTTACGCATATTTCCATTGTTTCTAACAACAATAAATATGGCTATAACTGTTTTGCCTTGCCATGATGTGGCCAACATAGTTGCTGGCACATGATGGCAGTGGTTTGTCACCAAGACTTTTCACTCACCCGTAAAAGCTTGAATGCACCCTTGACGCAGCCCGTGGCCACACAAACATGCAGTATGAACGTAGCAAGAGAATAACTAACATCTACGAAGGTGTTCAAACCTGCACAGCTCCTAAAACCCTGCACAACTACACTGGGTTAAGGCAAATGCCTGCTAACATCATCTGAAAAGGGGGTTTTAGAGAGGGGCAGGCAACGGTCAAGAAACAGCATCAAGACTTGAACCTGACAACGCCTCGCAAGCTTAAACTCATGTACGAACATCAAGGAACGAAGAGGCAACGATTATCCGGCTTTACCTGGCACGGCTGGCGTTACCTTGGCCCAGGCGGTGCCCGCAAAAGTGGCACTTTGCGGCACATAGACCATGACGTGACAGAATGGTCGAAATCATCAAATGTATACTGTCACTCAATTTATTCTAATACAATGCATGTTAAAATGTAGAAAGAAACCTATCAGCCATTGAAATTGCGCCGGAAAGCAAGCGCAGTCATCAATTCCGTCGACCTGCCTTATCGCAGTTTTTTCCAGCAAGAACAGTGCCGACACCGGGTAAATCGCATCCCCGCGAGCTAAAAATTGATTTTTATCATCTTTAGGGCATGTTAAATCTATTTCCTGAGTTTGGACAGCTAACTCGTCCGCAAACGTAAACTGCATGCATGGGCGCGAGCCGCCATGGCTAGGTCGTGCATTTCCGGAACTCGCGTTTCACGTGGAAAAGTACCCTTCCCACCTGTACTTTGACCGTACATTTAGCCGCTCATACCAAATCCAAAAAAATCCCAAAAATATGTCCAAGAAAGATCTTTTCACGTAGTATTTGAATAAATTTTGAGAGAATTTTTTTGACAAACATTCTGACCGGGGCGAATTTTCTACGATACCCAAAAACTCGGTCCTCTAGAGAGGACTGAGTTCAACTCAGTCCTCCGTAGAGGACCAGGGACAGACGACGAGTTAATTAATTAATTAATCTCCCAACGGAGTCAATCCCCAGGCGCCTGTACCTAATACTGTGCAAACCAAAGGGGATGTTAAGGGCCTTGCGCAGCATCTTGGTGACGGAGTCAATGTTATAATGTCATTTAATTTGATTTAATTTAATTTAATGTAATTAAATTTAATTTAATTTAATTTAAGGAAGAATGTCAAGTTTTTCTTGGTAGACTTGGGTCGTGGGGCCCACCACCCCAACTCATGGAGGATCGTTGCCCACGTGATGCATTTGCCACCTACCGTGATGCATTCCCCACGCGATGGATGAATGAATTGAAGGCTGTGAGGTCTATTGCGACTTAGGAAGAGATCTCATAAGTCAGCCCAAAAATTAGGCATTGAATCTGCATCGAGAAAAGGATGCATACAATTTAACATATGCGTTGGAGGGCCTGATGCATGTTCAGTACCCTACAGTTTCAAGAATGTTCGGCTGAGCTACCAAACCTAAGGTCCCCTACAGGTTCTGCAGTGCATGCTAAATTTCAGCCAATTTTCTTCTTGCACGTAATCCAAAAAAACTCTATTTTGCCAGGAATAAGCTCCTACATTAACCTAGCCTGGCCTAGAAACACTAGCAACATGTGCAACTCAGTGCGTGTGCTTCAGTCACAGCTACCAACCAAGGCAACAAGCATAAAAGACTGAGTGGTGTGATGTCTGCTGGATCCAAACAAACCTTTCCGTGGGTAATGCATCAGTGCAGGAACAGTCACGTGCCAGGGTGCGCATTAGCCAGGAGTATTGATCAATTTATCCTCAGTGCAGGCAAACACATTCACTAGGCAGGATGTAAAAGGCCACCGTGATGCAGTCAGTGCAGTCCGCAGGCTGATAGTGACATGACCGAGGGGCTGGGGGGCTTGAGAGGGGGTTTGAAGACACTTTGTTGGGGGGTGTAAAAGTGCCCTCTGTCATCAGCCAGTCCAGGCGCTGGCGCACGATACCAAGCCAGGCAAGGCGTGGCAACCAATCGAGGTGCCAACGTTGCGGGGTTGTTGCGGAACAGCGGCTGTGCGATTGAGCAAAAACAAGGATCGAGCTCATAGCAACTGTCTTGTCAAAACGTGACAGAACGCTTGCAACGAAACAGAGGTGGAGTGCCCTGCGCTTGGCCAAGCTACTAGGTGACGGGAAAAATTTGTGCAGGCAGACAGAGTCTCAAGGAGATCTATCATAACAAGGAGGAAAGGGCTTCATTGTTTGCAGTAAACACATCTCTTTGAAATTGCACGAATATCAGGCTCACACCGGCCTGACTTTACACATGAACGCCAAATATTTTTAAAACTGAACTCGGTCTTTCTTCATTGGGAATCAGTCAAAACATCACCACTTCTTTTGATTCCTCATTCTCCGTGGCTGGGGGGGAGGAGTCATCGTACTTGACTGGCTGAGTCATAAACGCAGCTCGCGAGGTGACGCTCCATGCTATGTAAGGAAAGGGATGCACCCATGCACTTGTTAGGTATGCAGGCCTGGTGCACGGTAACAAAGCTCTGCCTGGCAACAAAAGCGTGAAGTATGCACAATGACCAATCGGCCACATACAGGTGAATCAAGGCTGTCATTGCACAAGCCGTTGTGGGACATCCACCGCCATGCAGATTGCGAGCAACACCCCCCACATTCATGCGTCCAAGCATACCTTGGCATCTATGACTGCGGACCAAAACGTGTCCGGGGTCACGTGCCAGACGGACCACTCATGCAGTTGAATTATGAACAAGGACTCATGCTATGGTTAGATGTATTATTCCCGTCGTACTAAAATGTACTAGTTGTACCAGAAGTGAACAGCCCATACAACCAAAATGCATTTTCGCTTGACTGGCATGCGTGTTTGCGGGTGGGCATATAAGCCAACTGTCACATGGCATCATTCAATGCTGCATGCTTTCCATGAAGCCCACGCACTAGCACCTCAGCATGTCACCTGTTCCATGCAATTCTGCCAAAGTGTGCAATCCAGCTCGAGAGAGCACACCAAAGTATTTGGAACAGACTGGGGCACGTCCCTTGTACGGACCTTTTATCCCTCAACTATTCATCAAACAACTCAGGTTTGCTGCAAAGCGCAACCTTGGCGACGCGCTGAAGGAAATGTACACAGGTAAAGCCACATCCATCCTGGTAGCTAATGGTCACTGCCATGGCTGTAGCGGGTGCTGCATGTGACGCTGGCACACTCCAACCGCTCCGTTATGAGCTGTTCAAGCAATCGCTCAACCTTCAACTGCCCTGCGTCTCTGGCTTGGTCGAGCGCCGTACAGCCAAGCTGCAGGCAGAGGGATGGAGCCAAGCACCAGCAAGTCGTGCATGCAGAACCATTGACGATTTCCTGCCCTGACCATAGCATCCTGAGCATAAGAACATATTATAGTTGTCTCACTTAATACTATAGTGGTAGAGCTATACTACTGCTATAGTAGTATAGCATTAGAACAATGCATAATACATTGGGTACCCGGTCCTTGCTATATTCCTTTCACAGGCTGAAACCGTACCACAAACTCCCGTTAATTGACACAATCGTATGCTAGCTGTCCTCAGGCAAGCACCACAACGCATCAACTCCGTCATCTGGTACAATTATTTAGCATGGCAAGGGTAAGCTTCTCAATGGCATACCATGTATTAGATTCATGTTGTGTACTGAAATACTAACAACAGAGGCTACAGCAAAGCACCAGCATTTGTGGTGAGCGAGGACCGTCAGATCTCATGATTCTAGCTCATACCCAAGTTCATCATTTGTGGAATGATGCGGGCAGGGAGACATTATATCAAGTCCACTTTGTGCAGACAGAACCGAGCGGTGTCAGCACCAGTGGTCCGTTGAACCCTTGTTGTGTTCTCTTATCCACATAAAAACCCGAGGAAAGTATGAAACAGCAGGCCAGAATTATGGCATGCATATATCAGCAGCCCACCGCACCGCCAGCAACCATTTTTCAATAATAATATATTGGTGCAGCATTTGATGCTAGAGCTTTGAAACAGCCCCCAGGTCAGCTTGCCTAGTAGCTCCTGCGCAGCTGCACGTTGGCGGTTGCTCAGCTTCAGTGCTAGCATCAAACAGGTGATACTATTTCTGTCATTTGAGGATCAGTTGGAGGCAGCACACAAAATGAACTTTGAATTCAGAATCAGCAGGCGACTGGTGAGGTCAAGCAGCGTGCAGGAGTGTATCTTGGGGGGCATGATGGCAGTACTGTCGGCCGCACATCGCCACGAGACATGCCCAGACAGCAGGGACACTTTGCGAATGCAAGCAGGAATGCACAGAGAACAACGTCATAATACCATAGTGCATCCTGTCTCTACTACGTAATGAAAGCTCCAACATGTTGGCGAAAGCTCAACCAATGTCGAGGTGCATGGCAAGGACTAATATTCGCCAGCCAGCTGGTTGATTAGTTCGAATAAAATTTTCAAATTGACACCAACATATATGAGGTTCACGAGCTGGAGGTCACTCCCTGCTTCACTTCCAGCGCGACCAAAGTCTTCCACCATTCACTTGGATCGGATAACAAACGTCCAAAGCATTAACTGGTGCGGAACACGGCTATATTGGTTGTACCTGACCAGGTGGCAAGTGCAATATGTACCGGTACTAGCGTATTGGAGGTCGCGACTCGCGGCCGTACTTGCAAATATATACACAGGCCCACGGGGATAAATACTCGACCACCATATCCCAGAAAGCTCCAGAAAGCCTCTGAGATGGGATATTGGGGATGCTACCATAGCTTAGCTGTGTGGGCAGTGAATTATCGCTGAAGTTCATGCACAGCAAATGAGTATTGTAGCACGCAGTCTTGAGCACCCTCGCCGCCCTAACTGGGACTTACCAGGTGTATATGTTTTGTTCATGTCAGTGCGACATGATGAAACTCAAGCCAAGATTATTATTATGGCTCGCAATTTCCCGAACGGGCGCCCTTTACAGAGAACTAGAACCGGCGTAAGGACTAAAATGCAGCCCTAATGGTAGTAATTCTTGCACCCGTATTGCGCCCTCGCGATGTTCTATATCCACGTCGGGAGTTCCGCATTATATGTATGTTACGCATAAGGATACCCCATTAGAATACCTCGAGTTTGTGCGTGGCCACCTGTCGCTGCAAGCCAGGAGAACCATTATTAGTTTTCAAAAGGGATCATCGGCATTCTATTCTATAACGTGATCATTAATGGTTGCCATTGTTGTGTTCAGCTTCACAGCGTGCTTATTAGGACTACACCGGTTTTGACTTGAGGAATGATCGATACGCGGTCGAGGATAAATCCCCGGGAAGCACCTCGAATAAGCAATTACTTACTGGCAAGGCCTTCTTGCGACTTGCATGACTGTGGTAGGGTTTGTGTCCCCGTTATGTATCTGCCCTAATAACAGTGCAACCTGGCTGGAAAATTCGCCTACCTGGCACAATGGCTACTGGCAACCTGGCGAAAGCACCGCTGTGCCCGTTGACAGCAGAAACACTGACACACAAGTAACTGTCATCTACTATACTACACTACTAAGTACTAGGCATCTACAGTATCGTTTGCGTGGCCTAGTATGTTGACTATGTTCAGCCCTGATGACGGTTTCTGCGGCCCGCGATATTCCGCATCGGTCGACTGCCTCGCCATGATGTCCCGCCGAGCGCGGAGCGTCCCGCACGCATCACTCGGTGCCAAATGCCAAACAATCATGCAGAATGTCGCGCGCGCAATGCCAGCGCATGATGCATGAAAGTGCTATTGGTAGCTACGGTGAGCTAGCTACGGTGAGCTTACATCGCGATTCGCGCATATTCTGCGATTATTATGAAGGGTGTAGCAAACCTCAGGAACCAGTCAATGGAGTCACATGGGCCGGGAGGCTCGCTCTCGCATTATACCGATTGTATTCTGTCATCACATGTACAGGCATGATCGGGGACGCTCAAACAGCCAAGGCCTCAGGAGTTAGGAGGGCCACGACATTTTTGTATCGGTTACATTGACATCAATTACGATGTTATTCCCGCTGCCACAGGCAGCCGATTCGGGGAATAAGATCGGATATATCTCTAGTACCATCTCGGGATGGGGGTCATATTGCATGGAACTAGTTATTGACAGCGCTGCGTTGTCTAATACCTTCTTGTTAGCGTGCCCGCTGAAGAAGCCTTGCTTACA
Source organism: Mesostigma viride (assembly GCA_009746045.1). Lineage (NCBI taxonomy): Eukaryota > Viridiplantae > Streptophyta > Mesostigmatophyceae > Mesostigmatales > Mesostigmataceae > Mesostigma > Mesostigma viride. Next base: position 6,842,319 of record RPFO01000154.1, read on the forward strand.
AAATAACTAGCAACTAAATCACCCAGTAGCCATGGTGGTGTCTCCAGCCCAAGGAAGCCTGCCAAGCGGTGGTCCTGCAGTCACTCTATGTCCTGCCACTAATTCATGCGCCTCGAGCACTGCCGTGCCTCCTGGTGAGGTACGTTCAAAGTTGAGGTCAACGATACGGTATGTGACAAAATTGATTTGACGTTATGACAGGTCCAGGCTGGTTGCGGCAGGCACTAGCTGTGATTTATGGTCAGCTTGGAATTCGGAGCCCTCCATTGTTTGGATGAGCTAGTTTCTGCCAGAATTAGAACATAAGCACCGGAGGACAAGGGGGCGGGGAAGAGTGGGCTCGTTTCTGAAGTTCAGCATTCTCCTTGTAAGTAACTTCGTTGGAAGTACTGCTTGGAATAGCTAGGGGCTCGCTGTGTTTGTAGTTGTTTGTGTGTGCGTTGCTATGTAGGCAGGCGAGCTCTGGCAGGGTGATACACATGTTTTGAATTTCAAGTTTTGATGGGCAGAATCGATCAGGCAGTCAGCAGGCATTCAGGATTGCAAGTTAAGGTGCTTTCCAAAAGGCTCTGGAGATTTTAACTGTCAGGCAAAGAGAGACGTTTCCACCATGCTTGCCTTGAGCGGCGCGCAGCTGTTTAATTAAGGGCCAATTTCACCACTTGAAAATAATGCGCAAGATAGCTAGTCTCACGTGTGCATGGATTGCTGACACTTGTTATTGCCTGCCCGCCACCATGTATTGAACTGTGTGCCTCCGCTGTCACCGCGTGATGGCACCAGCAGGAGATGGCTTGGGTCCCGACAAGCGCGGCGTGCTCTACCCAGCACCTTGCTCCGGCCTTCACTCCGACCCATGTGCAGGTGGACTTCACCAGGCTGGTGGAGCTGAGAGTGGGCCAGCTCAGTGACCGTTTAGAGAAGATCATCCTCGGGGCGCAGCCATCCTTGGTCCAACAGGAGCCAGACATGTTTCGCAGCACACTGGGCAACGTCATAGGGGTGGCGCAGCCGGCGCAGCTGAGGGTGGGTGACTGTTGCGGGATGCTGGATGCTTTCATGGGCGTGGTGGAGAAGCATGCTGTGAAGCTTGGTGAGACAGCGGATGTTTACACTGGGGTGGATGAGAAGAGCCGCATCGAGCCGCAAACGAAGGTTGCCCAGCTCAGCGATAGACTGGACAAGTTCGTTGCACAGACAGGCAAGAAGGAGAAGTGCATCGAGCAGGCGTATCTCGAGCAGGCGTTTGCTGAGATCAGCACCAGGCGGGATAGGTACCTCCGGCTCAAATCAGGCAGGGAGGTTTCAACGGAGGAAACTTGTGAGCCACTGGGACGAGTGCTGAGGTCGCAGCAACAGCCCAACAAGCAGGGAGATGAGACGCTGCAGGGGTGTTCCAGCAAGGCAGAAGGTGAGGCTGCGGAGGCCCTGGCCGAGTTTTGGAAGGCGCAGGCGTCGCGAAGCTCCAAGGCGTCACAAGCCATGGCTGAGGAGTTGCGGCGTTGTAAGGGCAGGATGGGGGAGCTGGAGCGACAGCTGGAGGGTGCGCGTGCGTCGCTGAAAAACATGTCCCAGGGCAGTGACGAGGTGCGTACAAAAGCTTGCGCTAAGAACCGTACTTTAGAGGCTAGGTGGGGGCCGCGATACGCATGGCGAACTTGCAGAAATAATGTGTATAAGAGTAGTTTCTACTAAACTCTATTAAGTCCGTGGCAAGGACAAAGGACCTGTTCGTTGTTATTTGTTGCTTGCTGCTTGTGGGGCTTTCGTATGCTGGTTCAGTTACAAACGAGCCCTGCTGGCCCAGTAGTTACAAACTTTGTAACTAACTGTGCTTGGCTGTGGCCAAAGCAGGCGCAGGTATAGCCGCCAGCCATGATCAGAGTTGGAGAGGAGGAGGTGGTTTGGGAATGGCCTGGTGGTATGTTCGTCTATGCGAAATTCGTTAGTGGCAAATAGTTGCCCTTACAGGTCCAGGTTTCTCTTTGTTTCCATTCACGGTTTCACGATGGCTGGTCCGACTTCTCTTTGTTTCCATTCACGGTTTCACGATGGCTGGTCCGACTTCTCTTTGTTTCCATTCACGGTTTCACGATGGCTGCATGGTCCGACTTCTCTTTGTTTCCATTCACGGCTCCACAATGGCTGGTCAGACCGTCCCTGGGTTTGATAGTAGCTTTAATAACAATGGGGGTTGCATGCTCATTTTGGGGTCCGGTGGCACTTCTTATCTACATTTTCTTTGCATCCCTGCTTCCAGGCTGGGAAGACACCGCTGCACCTCGCGGCAGAGCGAGGCGACAGCGCCACCGTTGGGCGCCTCATCGAGGCCGGGGCGGACATCAACGCCAGGGACAAGGTATGTCGTAAGGACAAGGCGCAAAGCTTGTTGCGGTGTTTGAACAAGGCGCATGCCGCTCTCACACAGAGATGGAAATGTATTTGTGAATCCTCGTCAATGGTTGCCCCTTTTGAACCCTAGGCAATTTGGCGCTAATGAAGGCGCTAGTGGTTAGCGTCTACACGTGAACGAGGGAGAACAACATTACCCCTGTTCGCTCCCATGAATTGCCAGCCTGTGGTGGTCTCTCTCGTACCAGTATGTCAATCTATTTTCGAAGACATCCGGTTAATAGTGCGCAGCAATGACTGCGGTGTAGTGCGCATGCTCTACGCTTCACCCGGTTCTGCCAGCATTCTGGTGTCCCTCCCAATCTGCTCACTCATTATAGTGCGCAGCCATTGGATTGCATGGGGCCCTCTGCCCCCCCGCTGCTGTGGTTCATGGCCTCTTTTTGTGACCATCTGACCTGGTTCCTGGCGGGATGCGGCAGTGGTTGAAATAGACTATTAGAAGTCTCTGGCTAAGCACACGTGTCTGAGTGTATTTGACTATTAAATCAAGCTCTTGCCATGGAAAGTAGTAACAACCCAAAGGCCTGCTCCCGTCCTCAACTTAATTGTTTTTACAACTTTAGATACTGAAACTGATGCAGCGTGGCTAGGGCTAGAGAACCTGAAACTGATGCTAGCTAGGGCCCTGCTAACTTTGATCGCCATACCTGCGGTTTTCTGGTGGTGTTATGGTGCAAATCTTGTTGCGTGCAGAATGGGTGGACCCCGCTGATCTGGGCGGCAGACAAAAGTAACTGTGACATTGTCCAGCTCCTGATGGAGAGTGGCGCTGATCCGAATGCCAGAAACAGTGTGGGTTGCACGGGCCAAGCGTTTGGCTTTTCATGACAGTTGAATTGGAGGGGTATCTGCAGCGTCTACAGTGGGTCAGTGGCCTGCTGATGGCCATGCTCAATATTGGCTAGGTTTGCCCGTGTGCGGAGCCTGTCCTGTAGGTTTGCCCGTGTGCGGAGCCTGTCCTGTAGGTTTGCCCGTGTGCGGTTTTGTACCCGTGTGCGTAGCCTGTCCTGTGATCACACGGAAGACGCAGCTTGTGTGCATCTGTGCATGTGGCCAGCATTTCTTTACTCTGTTGTCACAGAATGTCTGAAATTCGCTCAGCCAGCGAAGAGCGCGCTGCGTGAGCCCCAGCATCTGTGCCCCTGTTGGTCATTTCCCGTCGTGTTTGCAAGGAGAGGGTTGACCTATTAGTTAGTGGGCGGTTTCAGATTCAGTTGCTTGCGGCAGCCCTGGTTTGGTTTTCGCTGGCCGCCACCTACCTGGCAGTGCTTAGAGAGCGATGGGCAGAAATTTATAGGTATTGTGTGACGCCCGGGGTGCTTCGAGCTGCTCCAACTTCACCGCCTGCTTCCCCCTACTACCCGTCCGCGTCTTTTTCCCCTTGTTTCCCCCTTCTTTTTCTCCCACCAAAGTGTAGGGCTTGCACATGCACATGGACGAGTGCATGGTGTGCGACCATGCGCTGTACAGGAATTAGGTAAGCTGATTACAAGGTGTGAACGAAGCCTTCTGCCATGTCTTGTGGAGGGATCATTAGTGCCCGTCCAGGCTCCTGTGGTTGATGGCCCTGATATGGGACCAGCTGTTGGCGCATGGTGCATGCAAACGAGTTACTTGGAGGACGCAGCGCTGATATTGGAGTTGAAGTCCGCGTGTTGAAGCAAGGCTGCAGCACATTTTGGGTGATCGAACACCAAGCATGGCATGTGATTGCAATCAGCGAGGCCTGCATTTGTGTGGTTTTCATCTGGGACTCAGCGACTGTTGCAGTGGCTAACTGCAACAGGGCCCTGTCAAGGCCTTGCGACGTGGTTTAGAGCGACATATGTGGCCTGTATCTGAAGATAAGTTGGCCTTTCTTTTCGTTAGTGCATGCGTGCAGGATGGGTGGACTCCGCTGCTAATCGCGGCGCACTATGCTTGCCTTGACATGGTGGAGCTGCTCGTGGGCCACGGCGCGGATGCAGGTGTCATGGGTAACGTGCGTTGTTAGGGCCATAGGGCATAGCGCTCCATGCTGCTACTGTGACAGTGGTGTAGATGTGTTCCTTGTAGCGTGTGCGGACGGAGGAGAGACTGAAGCCAAAAAAATATTGATTTGAAGGGCCCGCCATTTGTTTTTAGCTGGCTTCGTGCTGACTGCCTCAACTATTATGCTCGTACGATACACAGGCTTTGGCTGGCTTTGTGCTGACTGCCTCTACTATCATTATGCTCGTACGATACGCAGGTTTGCTCGTGTGCGCGTGAATCACCTGGTCCCTGACTGATCAGCGCGCTTCTTCTCCTTTCAAGTTCCATAAGCATTGACATGCCATATATGGCGTGATGGTTTTGAAATCTTAATCGTGATATAAGTAGTACTTTACTATAGACTATAGTAGTGTTGCCACGATGCTTCTGACTGATCAGCTCAACCCGAGTAGCTATCGCCACTTTTATCACGGCATTATTATTGGCTGGGGAGAGGGCTTTCATTTCCTGGCAGTAACACATGCCTGCCTTAGGCCTTAGGAGTAGTTAGTAGTTGGTTCTCCATTTTATTTGTGAGATATGGCATATAATAGTGTACATCAGTTATACCCTTCGTAGATAATAATAGGCAAATGCAAGGCTAACTGCCTTTCCATAAGACTCTATGGTTGGCTTTCAGGTTTCATCAATGGTGTGCTGCACAATGCCCGCCTCCTGGTGCCTTTGCATACATCCTCTGTGCGTGCAGGGTGGCAGGACGGCGCTTGACTATGCCCAACAGTATGGGCGTTGGGAGATCACACGATTTCTCGAAGAGCACACCAGGAGGCAGTGTAACTAAAAAGCACTACCCCAGCAACACCGCATCGAAGGTACCACAAGGTTGTGGGCAGTCAGCAGCATCTTCCACAGCCTGAGCAGTGTGGGAAGGACCGCAACAGTAAAGCAATGACTGGGTATCATACCTTACAACAACTCGCGGAGTCTGCCTGGCCACTAGCAACTGTGGACATACCCAACCTCGTACTGCATCATCAACCTTTGCCTGCTGACCTACTGCCAGCCTACTACCTGCGCAGTCTTTCTAGGGCAGGTTACTGCCCTGCGCTTACTGCCAGCCTTGCTCTATGTCTCATCTTGATTGTGATGCATTGCACTACACATTCTCCTATTTCGTGGATCACTGGTTGCTATAAAGCAAATTGAAAAAATTAATTCCAGTGTTGGATGATAAGCTCCCGGCCGCTGCAGTCGTTCGGTCTCGGGTATACAATATATCGTAGCACCAGTGCTTGCGGCGGTAGCTGGCTAGCCTCCCATTCCATTCTATGCTTCAATCTGTGGGTTGCGGCCAACAGAGAACCCCTTGCCGAGGCAGTTGTTTACTCTACTCAATAATTAGCTAACTCGATGTTTATTGCACCCTGCTAGTATGAGAAGCTTGGGCGCCCCACTGATCTCCTTCTCGTTGGGGGTCGACAGGTACCAAGCGTGTAGATCTTTGCACCTTTTCCGTCTTTATAAAACTACAGGTAAATGGCACGACTGACTCCAGGCTAATAGGGTAGCTGAGATGAGAGGATGGTTGCTGAGGCAAAGCAGCCTCCCCCCTGCAACCTGCGGTTGCCTGTAGCATACTACCGAGGTGCCTCTCCATGCATGACATGGCATCCATGACTGCTTGTTACAGTAAGCTAGGCAGGGGGCTTGCAGGGTCTTACAGAAATGCTACTACATAACATTGTTGGGTTAACTCCTGGACGCACGGCATTCCAATATGGTGTTAAGGGTTATAGCAGTTGTCTGAGGACTGAGAGTAAAGGCGCGAAAACCGCGGAAGCCGCGTGGCTGTTTGTAGGAGGACCTGCATGAATGGATGACGACGAAACAAGGGGGCCTGACCGGTTGGTGGATGATTGCAACAGATAACATTTCACCATACTTGCGATGGTGGAACAAACTGGTGCCCAGTGCAAATAAGGCAATACCAGAGAGGGGTAGCTGGCTAATAGCTAAGATAAGCCCAACCATGTGTCCAACTCCGACTACATCCGCCACAAGACCAACCCTGAGAAGCCCCAAGTGTAGTGGCGGGGCGGGGACCTTAATGTCAACAAGAAACTGTGGAAGCCCCCCCGAGCTCCCCCGGGATAGAGCACTCAAGCTAGTTGTCTAGATGGGGGCAATCGATTATGTGATAGCTTAGCCGGCATCACAGCACTTGAAATGATATTAGCGCCCAGCATTATAGTACCTTCAATTAGCTCTGGCACCTTGTGGCCATCAGCTTGTGCCTTAGCCGACGTCTTGAGCCCACCTCACCTTTGTAGCATAAGCGATGCGTCAGCCTACCTATCAACATGGTATTGCACTGGTTGTATTGCACCCACAGTGTTGCGCCCCGGCACCATGCTGTGGAGAGAGCGCTCTGTGGCCTGCCCACTTGCGGCAGTGAGAGAAGCTAGGGCACCCTCCCTCCTTCTCGCTGTGTATACAGGGTTGAAGGTTCCTTTACTCTGGATTGGCACCCACGTGACGCAGTCACGTGCTTATTAATCAATTAATTAATGTGTCCAACGAAATGGCACATTTTTAGCTGGCCCAGCGCCTGCGGAAAAGATTACCAGTGTTACCACAAACTGAAGGATCTGGTCATTCAATTCTATACGATGGTTGGGCGTAGTTTATGGCAGAAGCTCGTGCACGCCGGAGTCAGCTATAACGCAAGCTTTTCCAACAATTTATTACATGTGCAGATTTGCTCCCCGTAAGCTTACGTCAACCTCTACCGACTACCTCCAAAATGCGAGTGGACGCCATGGTTCTCATACCGACAGTACGCGTACCGGAATGACTGCTACTTACCAACGCATCATATGACTATAATGCAAATAGTAGAACACAGTCCTTGTCCGATTCCCACCCATAAGCCTGTAACATCATATCACTTGCTCCTGGCATGTAGGCTTGCCTGGTTTGCAAAATACATGCTATCATGAGCAGCGCATCACACCGGATGATGTTAACAGTTACGAACGCCTGCTGATCCTGGCTTATCATGTCCGGATAATCACGCAAGCGGTGTAGCTGGTCAGTCTGACAGCATTTTGCAAGCTTTTGTTACGTCCATCTGGGCCCGGCCTGCCTCTTCTCATCGTGTATAGGGTTTCTGACAGCATTTTGCAAGCTTTTCAGTGTTACGTCCATCTAGGCCTGCCTCTTCTCAGCGTTTAGAGGGGTTAAGGTTCCTTTTATTGGTACCCCCGTTTAACCTAGCCTAATAATAATTATAATCCCGTCCTTTCCCGACCTTCATGTCAAAAAAGACTAGCGGTACCGCGCACCCAGCCAACGAGGTGCGTGCCAGAGCACAGAATTATTCCTACGGTAGGTGAACTGGAGTACATCTATGTTAGTGAGCTTCATCAGAGGAAGCCTATTTTGAATTTTGATATATGTGGACAGGATTTGGATAAGCTTACCTAGCTTTCCAGTTTCTACGTACTGTATGAAATCGCTATCCATTCGCTGCCTACAGGATGCCTCGTGGCATCGTGTTACAAAATCTCAGACATGCCTCGAAGACAAACCAGCCATCAAAATTAATGTCGCCTCCACAGTTTCATCACATCTAGGTAGGATGACAAAAAACTGTCCGCGAATTGACAACGATACAGCCCGCAGCCACAAACAAAGAATCCGAGGTATTGGACAGCTGTAAGCATTGCATCGTTGTAACGTCTACAGATTCTTAGGGGTGTGTGCTGGGAGTTAATAATGCATGGAACTAGCTAGTATCGCCAGAATTGTTTTGCCTTGTGTCTATTTGTAAGGCCCCGGGTGAGAATCGTTGCCCTTGTAAATTGCTTGCGCTGCAGGGCAGCATAGTAGTGTAGACTTGTCTTCATTCGGCGTGCTTTGGCACATGTTGCACTGGGTGGTAACAAGGTGACGTGATAGGGATTGTCTGCTGGCTAGATTGCTTAGCTTTTTCAGTTCAACGCTATCTGAAAACCGTCAGCGCCTATCTTCTCGTGCCAGCGCTGCAAGACCATGCGGGAGCACGGGCGTTTTGCAGCCGCCTGGCTGTGTAGGGCGAGGTAGGTTTCGAATTGCTCGGTTCCATTCGCACTGCGGGGTTTTTTGTTTTTAGCGACGTTCTGATGATGTTGGGCACAGGAATCGGAAAGTATGCTGGGGTTGCAGTTGGAGCAAATGCGACGTCAACCAGGCTGACTTTCTGTTGAATTGATAATGGACTATATGAGATTTCCAGGTACGCTGTTTTGTCGAGTTAAGTGCGATCAGATCTCATTCCCTGATTGAAATGAATGGACTGCAGCTTTCATGTTTGCATGCACTCTGCAGCCAAGCAAGAGCGTCAAAACAAAACACTTTTCTGGGCATCTGCCGTTGCAAAGCATACGCAAGGCTTTAAGGTTCTCTGTTGCTTGGATTGCAAACAAGTTTGGAGAGTGGAGGCCCGCCTGCGTGGCTGCTACCCACCTGCTTGCCCAGCCAACCAACCAACCAAACAAACAAACAAACAAACAAACAAACAAACAAACAAGCAAACAAACAAACAAGAAAGCAGCCAGCCAGCCAGCCAGCCAGCCAGCCAGCCAGCCAGCCAGCCAGCCAGCCAGCCAGCCAGCCAGCCAGCCAGCCTACCAACCAACCAGCCAGCCAGCCAGCCTACCAACCAACCAACCAGCCAGCCAGCCTACCAACCAACTAACCAATGTAGTTTCTGCAACCGCGTTGGTTCGTTCCCTCTCTCCCCCCCTCCCCCAACCCCCCGTGCGCTTGCCAGTGTTGCCCAAGGACAAAGCAACTTGTTGCGGGAAGTCTGTTAGCTGGCTGGAGGGGCACAGCAACCACATCTGAATCGGGTGGGAGACGTGCTGGTGCGGGGGCGGTCCATAATGGCAGACTATCCAGGGCGTCCCATTGTGGCCGTAAATGCCCACGTGTCTGCCTTGACGCAGGCACATGTCTGGCGGACGCAAGCAGGGTTGGGGAGGATCGATGAGGTGAGCGGGCTATTTGCACCTTATTTCAGTTATTGATGGCACGTGATTTGTTCCTAATGGCATTAGAAGGACTAGTTAGGATGAAGATATCAAGGAGGGAACAGAAAAATATGAGGCATGATCATTTTCCCCAATCTCGAACCACTGGCGTGTTTTGTTATTTCTTCCTAAACCTGTTGTTGATTAATGAACTTGGTCACTAACTCCGCTGCCGTCTCTGCTGCCACCGCAGCACTGTGTAGTTGCTGCTGGTTGTGTTGCTGCTGCTGCCAGCTTAATTGTATACAGCTGGGGCTTGGCCCATCATGGCGGCTGTTGCGGCTGCTGCGGTGACTGTGGCTGCTACTTAATCTGCTCTGGTATGTGCAGGAAGGGAGCACTCCAATACATGAACCATCCAAGAAACGTCATCCGGGCACCATCAAGCGCATGGCGGCTGCTGCCGGCAGCCTGAGAGCCTGTGGTCCTGCGGCGTGCCCTTGGTCCATCCTCGTGGCCGTGTTGGCCACTCTGGTAGTCGTATTTGCTCACCGGTCGCAAGGCACGGCGGCAACCCAGGCCCGGCTGTCGGCCTGCCAAGCCAGGGCGGCGTTGTTGGAGCGCCAGCTGGCAGAAATGCAAGGGTTGGTGAGGGAGACATCCAGGAGCAAGGACGAGGTGAGTGCAGGCAGGGTGCATATTGTTGGGCACTGCAAAGCATAGCATGGTCTTAGTCCCGGGGTATGGTGGGTTGGGAAGAAACAAGGTAGCTCGTAGAGGTAGCTCTCATAGAAATATGCACTCTTTGGATCGGGACCCTAGGGATTGCAGCCTCTCTACACTAACATGTAGCCTGTTTTGTTAGTGATGCATGAAAGGATGTGAGTTGGCCCTTGAATTCCCGTTTTGATGTCTTGATCGTCGCTATGCTGGGCACGTGACATGAATAAGATTTTGGAAGAGCTCTGCTAACGCATATGTCGTGTAGTACAGCTTGTATCATGATGGCATTTCCAAGTGCTTATCAAGTGTATATATTGTGGCCGTTCCATGCACATGTGTTACTGATACAAATGTTGGCAATCTGAGCTGAAAATGCGCTACAAGGTACTATCTAGTCGAGCAGGAACATTTTTGGTTTGTGGCGGTTGGCCTAATCAAAGCCCTTTTCGCTGAATCGCTGATAACTAGAACCTTAGCTCATTTTATAAAGTGCAATGTGGCTGCTCTGTTGACCAATCTTCCTGACCGTGGGCGGAGGGGGGGAGTTATGTAAGGCGTGCGACAAACTGTTTTTAAAAGTTTATTAATCAAAAAATTATGGTGGTCATAACATGGGTATGTCACACTCTGGGAAAATAATGGAGGATCAGGGATGAGGGTCTTTCCGGTGGGGCTTAAGTGGGGAACAGTCTGCTGTGGGTACATGACTACGGCTTCGCAAAGCAACCCCTTATTTGGATGAACCTGGGTAAATAAACCCTGAACGGGTAAAAGCCGTGGGTAAATGAACCCAACCCACCGCTGGTATCGTGCAGGCGATGCGCAGTGCGGCGGAGGGTGTCGAGCGTTCCAAAGCCAGGGCGGCCGCAGCCGAGCATGCGTCCATTGAGAAGGCGGCCAGGGCCACGGAGATGGAGGTCCGATTGCAGGCGACACGGTGCGCGCTGAAGGGCTTTCTGCAGACGAGGGAGGAGGTGAGCGCGCCAAGGGGTGTTTGACGGCACCAGAAATAAACCTGGATTTCATGCTAGTGTGAGGGCTGATGCGAGGGCTGTTGTGAGGGCTGGTGCGAGGGCTGGTGCGAGGGCTGGTGCGAGGGCTAGTGCGATGGCTGGTGCGATGGCTGGTGCGAGGGCTGGTGCGAGGGCTGGTGCTAGAATAGAGGCTAGAATAGAGATCCGGAATAGTGTCCATAATGCTGACACACACATCAACACGGGCTGGGTGATTTCAGACTGGGGTTTAAAACTTCATACTGACCAAACAAGGGCAAGGTATAACTGACCTTGTTTGGTCAGTATGAAGTTAAAGGATCGTGACGAACCATGGTGGCAGTTATTCGTCATCTGGCCTTAGTCCTGCTTTCCGAATGCCGGTAATTATGCCAATTGTGACGACCTACCGTTGTAGGTATATCATGTGACAGCGGGCTGTTGTGCGGGCTGCATGATGTGGAGTTTACACACACGGTATTGGTTGGTGGGCGGGAAAGGGGTTGCTTATACATCTTGTCCAGCTGCGCTAATTCTGAGTATGTTTCACGGCTATGCAATTATTTAAACCAAGCGCCGAATTTACCTGCGATGGCAGACGCAAATGCCGAGCATGGCTGATAAACATGCACGGAAGTGGGAGATGTCGTGCCTAAAAAGGGAGCCATGATTGGGTAATTATGTTGCACTTGCTGCTGCTGCATGTGGTGGTACTACTAACCATCATGGTGTCGCGCAGGAATTGGACCCTCCCCTCTGTGAAGCATCTGGGGAAGGTCGTCTGGGTCTTGTCAAGCGCCTGGTGGCTGCCGGCAGCACCCTGAGGGCTGGTTGGAGCGAGGCGCGCCTTCAGTTGGTCCTGGTGTGCAGCCACTGGTCCTTGATGTTTTTCCTCGCCATTCTGAGCTATCGAGGAGCCCCTGTAGCCACCAGCCTCTTATCTAAACTGCTGGAGAGGAAGGATGAGGTGAGAGCTTAATTACTGGTGCTGTTGGAAATAATGGCGACGCAAAGAATAAATCGCAGGGTAGTTAGCGGTATCCGGGGAAATAACTAATGGGGAGTTTTGCCATGGCAACAAGGGTTTTATGTCCCCTTTCACCAGCGTGGCTCAGCGAGCTGTGAGGATGACATCGTCAGCATAAACTAGCAGCTAACTGTGACGCTTATCAGCGAATGGGAGGCAATTCGTGGCGAGGAGTTGCAGCACAGCATTCCCAATTGAAAACATGTTACATGCTAGTTGAAAATACGTTTCATCGCCCACTGTTTGTGTGTCCATCTCCCGGTTTGCTGACCGACTGATTGGAGCGGCTGCGTGCAGGACGGTGGTCCCCCCCTGGTGCGTGCGGCGTACAAGGGTCACCTGGAGACAGTGCAGCTGCTGCTGGCGAATGGCACCGACGCGAGCGCCAGGGATCAGGTCTGTCAGTCTGGCACGTAGCTAGAAGAGCGGAATGCAGCGGCTTTCTGTAGGGTTGCCGTGCGAAGCGATGGATCCCGCCGGAGCACACAAGAAGCTTCTGAACCGTCCATGCCATGGGCACCCCTGGATTTCTGTCATCCAGGGGTGGGATGCCGCCGGTACCCTGCCTGTACCACAGCATGCCTGCAAACTATCAAGAAGAATTTTTTTTTTTTTAGCAGAGCGAAGTAGTGCCAGAAAGCAACTCGCGCCCATCATTGGCTATTTGTGCATATATGTATGTGCTTCTGTGTGTGTGCTCGCGTGCGTGAGTGCACGTGTTTGTGTTTGTGTGTGTTTGTGTGTGTTTGTGTGTGTTTGTGTGTGTGTTTTGTGTGTGTGTGTTTGTGTGTGTGTGTATGTGTGTGTGTGAGAGAGAGTGTCTGTGTGCGTGTGTGTGCGGATGTGTGCATGTGTGTTTGTATGTTTGAGCATTCCTCAGCCTTGCCATGTCAAAGGCTCCGCCAGGTCGCTTGTTTCCTCCGCAAGCTGATTCTTTCCCCCCTTTCCTCATACATCAAGAAGCCAAGGGACCTGAATGGCAATGCCAGTCATTTTTCTGACACTGTGTGGTGTAGTTTTGTGCCTTGTGGCACTGTGACGCTTTGTCTTGGCACGGTGACGCCGGAGTGCAGGTTGGGAATACGCCACTGATCGTCGCGGCCCACGAGGGCCACCTGGACATTGTGCGGCTCCTCATCGACAACGGCGCTGACCCAAACGCCGGAAACTGGGTGTGTTGTACACTGCCAGGACAAGAGCTTTTATTGATTCACTAATGTGTCAAGGTTGACTCCAGCACCGGCAGTGGGCCGGGCCCACTTCGAATGTTCCGCGGTCCAAGCCAAGTGTGTGACACTTTTCCTTCAATTTTGAGGCAAAAATCTTGAATTTTGGCTTGCGAACGTATAAATTTCACGTAAATATTACAATTTGTGGGTATTTATCTCATTGTAAGTCTCGTGTGACATAAAAACTTTACATTAGCGTGAAATTGCATTGTTTCATTGAAGAATATCATGGATACATTCGTCGCACTTGAGACGGAGTCGACTGAATTTACTAAAGACTCGTCCAACATAAAATAAAGTCTTCGAACGTCACTTCTTATTCGTGTATCCATTGCTCCCACTCCACCAACTTCTTATTGAAAACATTAAGTGGTCGCTTAAAATGGACAGCAAAATGGCGTCCCCTGCCATTTGCAGTTCTCCGAGCAAAGTTTGCGAAACCCCAAGACAACAAAACACAGGGAGGGTGGGTGGGCAAGAAAAAAGACCTTCCCCTTCCTCGCAAGGTCCCTAAAAAGACGGCACAACACGCTACATGGCAACGCCCCTAAAAAAATCCCAGCCTTACTGACACAACTAATGTCAGACCGGCAACTACGAAATGTCAGCAAAATGATTCGAGTCAGAACTTTTAACTACACTAGTCGCCAATCAAAGGCAGTTTCAGGCCAGCATACAAAATTAAAAGGCCTTTAAATACGACCTTTTTAACCGCCTGAACAACAACGAAAACTGCCCGTAACTAATCACCCAGTTACAAAATCCAAACTGATTATCATCCGCTAAAAACGGCCCTAGTCGCCGGCCATGCCAGCGAAACTGGAACCCCAAGAGCGTGCCACGTAATCTTTGCCGCCGTCAGGAACACTTCGATTGCGGCGTTCGTTCTCGCCCATTATAAGAAACTATTTTCAGAGAAATCCGATTCGTGTATCCATTGCTCCCACTCCACCAACTTCTTATTGAAAACATTAAGTGGTCGCTTAAAATGGACAGCAAAATGGCGTCCCCTGCCATTTGCAGTTCTCGGAGCAAAGTTTGCGAAACCCCAACTAGCTCCCCCACGCCTGGCTGACTCAAAGCCGCTCCCCTCTTTCCAAGGACCGCGTGTCCATTGAGAATGCCCTGCCGCAATGGACCCCGTTTTAACACCAGCAGCTGTGGATGCATTGATGCACTGTTATAGGTAACCACATTCTCGCGAATTGACCCTTTGCAGGGCCCGCCACCGACCCCAAAGAAGGCCTCCCCTCTGATCGGCAACAGGAGTTGTTGTTGTTGCGAAGACAAAGCAGAAGACACAGCGATCAAGCAATTACCGAAACCCCAAGTTTCGTTTCTCACTATATTTCGCCACGACCCCTTTAGGAGAGCATCGTCCTTGACAGGGGGCACACCCCCGCACCTACCATGCTAACAGATTTACCGTTAGGCATATAATCAAGGCCGCATATCAGCCCTCACCCCCAGCGCCGAGACCGCGCGCCAAACAACGGTGTGAGTGAAAATATTTTTAAATTTATTAAAATTATCGCCACGACCTCAACTAGTCCAACCCGGAGCGCAAGCATCCCCAGGTACGAACCAGCCCAAGGCAGGCCAGCCAACGTCACAGAACCTTAACCCGAAGCGCAAGCATCCTCAGGTACAAGGCTGCCACGCAGGCCAGCCCTTCCGTTTCGACAAGCAGATCTTCCCCTTCATATTCGATCTGAATATTGCACTAGCGCAGCCCAACCTCCTGCGCAGATTCCCAACCATCCGGACCCAGATCCAAAGTGAGAATCAGTCCGGACACTTGGCAGCCGCTGTGACTTCCGTGAAACCGGAAGCTCAGGGGCTGCCGCCTGTCTGTTAATTTAATTAAGCCCTGCGCCCGAGCGGGCACAAGGCCGGGGAGGCGTCGGCATTCCTTGCATCACCATAGCCTCGGCCAACGCGTGCCCAGCGTCATGCAAGAAAAAAGACCTTCCCCTTCCTCGCAAGGTCCCTAAAAAGACGGCACAACACGCTACGTGGCAACGCCCCTAAAAAAATCCCAGCCTTACTGACACAACTAATGTCAGACCGGCAACTACGAAATGTCAGCAAAATGATTCGAGTCAGAACTTTTAACTACACTAGTCGCCAATCAAAGGCAGTTTCAGGCCAGCATACAAAATTAAAAGGCCTTTAAATACGACCTTTTTAACCGCCTGAACAACAACGAAAACTGCCCGTAACTAATCACCCAGTTACAAAATCCAAACTGATTATCATCCGCTAAAAACGGCCCTAGTCGCCGGCCATGCCAGCAAAACTGGAACCCCAAGAGCGTGCCACGTAATCTTTGCCGCCGTCAGGAACACTTCGATTGCGGCGTTCGTTCTCGCCCATTATAAGAAACTATTTTCAGAGAAATCCGATTCTTGCTCCTTGCTTCTGCTTCCAATTTCTGCTGTTCTGTTTTGGACTTCTTCCTCTTTGGATCGATGGACATCGCAGGTGCCCACTTTGCCACATCATTCCAACTCTTTCCGTCCATCAGAGTCACCACCTTCTTCACATAGTCCAAAGGCATCTAGAACTTGCCCCTATGCAACTTTCCGCCCTCTGTCTCTTCTGGAAAAAACTTCATGCAAACGTCCCTCCATTTCCGATCGTATCCACCTACCTGCCCGTACAACTTCACCTCCTGTAACTTGGTATACTTTTGCTTTTCCCTACTCGCATTGGCCCTTCTCATGGTGTTCTCGGCCCACCCATCAATCCAGAAGCACTCCGGTGCTCCGTGTTTCTGTTCCCCGTCCATAAGTCTCATCCACAGCGTAGGCTTCTCATAAGGCTCTTGGCTCTGCGCATTCGCTTCCACCCCTTCAGACTGAGCAGCAAGTTTAGCTGCAGGACCGAAGCCCACCGCAGCGTTCGCCCGCACCACATCATTACCTGCGCGTAACCAATCGGCACATCAACGACGGACTAAAGTCAACGTAGATAGATTGCAAACGAATTAAAAAAAAAATTCAGGATACATGCCACGACCAAAACAGCGATTTCCTCACCCTTTGTTATTCCTTTCGGAGCTCGAGTAGCAGCTGTCTTGGGTCGAGACGAGCCGGAAGACTTGGAGGGCGCGGCAGGCTTCTTCCTCCCCTCAGACGTCGCTCTGCGAGTTGACCCTCCTGCCCCTCCACCCCTTGCCCTTCCATCACCCCTTCGCCTCCCTCCATCTTCCTCCTCCTCGTCGTCATCCCCTCCTCCTCCTCCTCCTCCTCCTCCTCCTCCTCCTCCTCCTCCTCCTCCTCCTCCTCCTCCTCCTCCTCCTCCTCCTCCTCCTCCTCCTCCTCCTCCTCCTCCTCCTCCTCCTCCTCCTCCCCTCCTCCTCCCCCTCCTCCCCTCCTCCCCCTCCTCCCCCTCCTCCCCCTCCTCCTCCTCCTCCTCGGAGGAGGATGATGATGACTCGACTGGCTGCCTTCGAAGCTCTTTCTTGGGATACTTTGAAACGCGCGTAGGCGCGGAAGGAGCGACAGGCCGGGCAGAAGCGCCAGGCTCAGCTTCATCTTCGTCGTCCGAGATTTGAACAACTGCCTTTCGAAGCTTTTTGGAAGGGTGTGACTCCGGCTGCGGCTGGACAGACGGCCGCTGCCCACCCTTCCCTTTGTCCCGCGTCTTCTGCGGTGACGACTTCTCTCCCCCCTTAGACGTCTTCTGCGGTGACGACTTCTCTCCCCCCTTAGACGTCTTCTGCGGTGACGACTTCTCTCCCCCCGTAGACGTCGCTCTGCGAGTCGACCCTCCTTCCTTTCCCTGTCCCTCGCCTCCCTCGTCCCCATCCGAATCTCCTTCCGCGTCATCCTCAGCCTTCCTCTTCTTCGCCAATGACGTCCACGAGACGTCAGGCATCTTCCCCATCCGAACCAGTAAGTCTTCGAAGCCATCCAATGACTTCTTTCCGCCAAAAACGACCACGATGGGACGCAACTCCTCGAAAAACTGCGTCGCTAGCTCGATAAGCTTCCTGTGGTAACCGGAAGCTCGTTCGACAGTTGTCTTTTTTGGAGGAACCATAAAGAGGTCATGGTCACCCCACCAGAAGTCCTTGAAGGACGTCCACTTGCGGCCGAACTCACCATCCAAATTCAGGATTCTACAGCACGGTAGTGGCGTCAGGCCATCGTCTTGCCTCGCGAAAGTGGATGGGAAGCCCTCACCGTCGCCCACCGCCACCTCCGCCGCCACCCTCCTCACAAATGCCTTCTTCCTGTCAGGGCCGCCTTTAGGGAGACTATGAGAAGAATACCAGACGGTCATCTTATCCCAGGAAATGCTGCGCCAGTTATACTCAATCGGCTCAGCACTTTTCTCTTCCACCTTCTCCCCCCCTTTCCCTGCAACTTTCTCCTTCGCCTCAACACCGCCTCCTTCTTCCCTTCCCCTCCTTCCATCTTTTTTTGATAGTGGAGATACAAGTCCTTGTCCAGAAGGCCGTGCGAACCCTTCATGCTGAAGTTCGGAGCGGTTTTGTCGAGGAGATCCACTAGATCGATTTTGCTATCCATCAGATCCTTTCTCGGAATCCTTAGGTGATTGGCAAGACCTTCGGACTTTAAGAGGTAGGCGACATTGCGCGTGATGATGACGGCCTTCTCCCAAAATGCAAGGAATCGATCGACGACGTCCTTGTTCCTTGGCATCCGCCCAAGTAGTCGACAGCCGAACACCTCTTCAAATAAGCGAGAAGCCTTGTACTCCATATCAGCCCCCCCCTTACATTCGCCATCCAAGTCGGGCTTTTCCTGAAACTTAATAAGGATGAATTGGCGAACGCACTCAAGTACGTCCTTGGCCAACTCCACCAACTTTGACAGCTTTTCGGGCCCAACCTCCCCACTCATGATGCATTCACACACAGCGTCCATCATCGGAAACGACGCCAGGTTCCTTACAGACGTCCAGGACACCTTTTGCCCCTTCTTGGTGCCCTCGGCGTTAGCGAACCGGCATCTGAGAGTCATAGTCTCCTCAGAAGCTGGTGTGACGTCATTCTCATCATCCGGCCTGGCCTTTGTGAGGCGCAGGAAGGTGTTCGCCAGAACTCGATTGTAATTTGAAATTTGGGAAGGTTGGGCCTTGTTTTTTTTCCGCTCGCCTTCTTCCTCCCTCAACTCCCCCTTATCCTCCTTACTCCCCTCCAAACTCCCTTCCCTCCCGACTGATTGTTTGGTGGCCGGCAGGATGTACGCCAGCAGGTTCGTGTAATGGCCATCGGGAATAAAATGCCCTTTGCCCTGCTTCACGACGCCGTGCAAGTACAGCCTGTTGTAATTCCAAACATCCAGAAGCGCCTGCCCAAGCGTCCGATCCGCTACCGCCTGATCTTCGGCATTGGCGCCCTTGGAGATTTCGAATAGGCGATCCAGCTTCTTCTTCCCAACCTCCTGTCACGAACAGAGGAACGAAAAATTGACACACAAGAACAATTCAAGGGTCGACTTGCAGCGTGACGTTATGAACGCACGGGAGCGCGAAAAATGGTCTTCAGCGCCGAAATCGGTAAGTTAGGGTCACTCTGCGAAACCACCCCAGAAATATGTCGGGATGAGAGTTTGACTGCCATTGTCGTTTCTGTGTGCGACTTCCCGCATTTATAATGCATGATAAAGGAAGACTTTTGACATGGTCACTCCACAGTGCGACCCTTACTCGACATAACACGACGAAGTGGTGGAACTGCAGCGTCACCATTGCCATAGATAGAACTACCACTTACAGATATTTCCGGGAACTTTTTACACTCGTCCCAATTTGGAAGAAGGTCGGCCCCCCGAAGCAGAATGACGTTCGTTCCCCCGTACCCAGTATGGAATTGTTCCATGAGGGATGAGAAAAGTTTAGCCGCCGCGGCACTGTCCTTCGCGTTCTCAGACGCTGCCCCCCCTTCACACATTAGTTTCTTAACATGTGTCACACCGGGCGTCCATTCCCCCTCCAATTGCTTGAAAGACTTTAAACCCTTGAAATAGTGGTTTCCGTCGACCACCGCATATCGAAGAACGAGATATTCGCCATCAGGATGTTCTCGTGAAATCTTGGGTCGAATGCCTTTAAGGAGGCCTGGCTTATTAGGCTGAAGACCTCCCTTGGTTGAAAATCAAAGGGCAGAACGTCGTCTTGTTCCCCGACTCGTGCATAGGTCCGGAACTCAACACCTCTCTTGAGGAAAGAAGCGGTGGACTTGGTTCCAAGATACTTCTCAATCTCCTTGTCGGACAAGGGGCGAAAGTAACGCGAGCCCACGAACTCCGCGTCAGTCCTAGCGCCATGGCATTTTTTCAGCCAATCCCGGTAAGGGCCGGAGGACGTGATGTGTTTGGCGAAGAGGCTTGGCTTGGTTTCCGCAAGCGCTTGAAAGGCGAACTGCCACACAGGGATGCACACCTTAAAATGCAAACTGTTTGTCTTTGCATTCAGCAAGATGCGCCCGTTCTCCCTGAACACCTCATCGCTTAGCAACCGCTGCCTCATGTTGTCAGGCAAAATCAGCCCGTTGACGGTGTGAATGCGCATGCTATTGCAACCGGTATCGATGAAGTCACTCGGTCGAATCCAACGGGATTCCCGCACAGCATTCGCGTCCCGAATGGCTTTGTCCCTGATCTCCTTCTCGGAGTCCACGGTCGTTGCCATCTTCCACTCTTTGATGATCGGCTCCTTGTCCACCTTTCCACTACTCGTCAGGATCCCCTCCTTGAAGAGCTTTGAAAGTGCTTTCAGAAGCTCAAGAAAAGGGGAGAAGGTAGGCCACTTTAATATATCCGACGCCGGCGCCTTGCCCCTGGCTTCGACGTAGTTAAGCATCTCCTTGACGAGTGCAAAAACGGCATCATTGCCGGCCAACCTTCCGTCACCGTCTCCTTCCCCCTCGGCACCCTGAACGAAGGCATTGACGAACATGAGACAAGAAAGCAATAAATAGTTTAACGTATGCATATAGTCCGCGAGCGTAGGAAAATCTCAGAGTAGGGTGCTAAGAACACAGAAGGTAAAAAGGGTCACTCCACGGAGCTACCCCTCTGAATCTAAATCACCAAAAACGCACCGCTTCCTTTTCTCCCGCCTTCTTCCCCTTCTTTCCTTTTCCGCCTTTCTCCCCCTCGCCACCCTGGAGGAAGACATTGACGAAGATGAGACAGGAAAACAATAAATAGTTTAACGTTTGCAAATAGTCGGCGTGCAGACAAAAAATACCGAATAGGGTGCAAAGCACGGAGAAGGTAAAAAGGTTCACTCCACAGAGCTACCCCTCTAAATCAAAAATTCCGCAAAAAACGCACCTCTTCCTTTTCTCCCGCCTTCTTCCCCTTCTTTCCCTTCCCGCCCTTCTCCCCCCGGCCGCGTCATCCTCCATTTCCACCCCCTTATCCTTCCCCTTCTCCTTTTTATCCGCATCCCTCTTCTTTTTGGACGCTTTTGCCTGACCCTCAAGCAGCTTCGCCCGTTCACGAGCCCTTCTCTTGAGATCCAACTTCATGAACTTGATGACCTTGTCCACCTTCGCCTCCGTGTACTCCTTTGGTTTCCACTTGAACTTTTCGGTGCCCTTGGACTTGACTTGGAATTGACGAAATCATAGGCCAGGTCACCGTTGAAGGTGTCAGATTGGATTGCGAAATCGGCCGCCGCCTCAACGCGTAGTTGGTTGAGATACTCGCGAAACTCCCCGGCACCCATCGTAACATCCTTAGGGGGCTTGCCTAAGATGAGGGCGCCAATATCACAGATAGTCTTCACCTTATTCTTTCTGTCAATAAGCTTCTTGGGATCCTGGAATGTCGTCGTCGCCTTTTTTTTAGCCAACTGGAAGGTATACCAACAACACACAACATACACATGAAGCGAAATGTATTAAGAAGAGTAATCTGAACTCTGGCATCCTAGCTCTGCAGCGCGACCTTCAGCGTTAAAAACTTAAAAAACATTGTACAAACCTTTGCCTTCCCCTTCCCCTTCGGAGTTGGCTCGGGCTCTTTTTCTTCCTCCTCCTCCTCCTCCTCGTGCTCCTCCTCCTCTTCCTCCTCGTCCACCTCCTGCTCCTTCTCCTCCTCTTCCTTCTCGTCCACCTCCTGCATGAAAAAAAAATAATAATAATTCAGACGATGACATAAAAAAAACGAGCATTAATTTTGTTTTAACGTTGCTCTGCGGAGACCCCAACCCTAAGCTTGAACAGTAAAATGAAACAAATTTCCTACCTCTACGTTCTCCGTCCCCATCCCTTCGACCTCTTCGAAAGGTTGATCGTCATCCTGCAAGACGAAACGTGCGTTCAGATAAATATACAAAGTCAGTCAAAACAGGAACTATTTCTTGAATATCCTATCTTCACAAATCGACCCCGAACCTTTAGCGGCATTTGCTTACCTCCGGTTCCACGCTGAAGGACTTTGTCCCTCAAAACGTGGAATGTCACCCTCCTGGCGGGAAGGAGAGAAAGAAATGCGTTCATCGTTAGTAACAATTTTCAACAAAAGAAATACACAACACAAATCTAAACGGACTGAATAAAAATGTACACAAATGTCAATAATTACCTCAATGTCAAATCTCCACTCCCGCAACACTTGTCCGATCGGCCACATCTCAGATGGAGTTGTGTGGCTCAGTTCGTTTTCGAAAAACGTCCGAAGAAAAAACAAGTGAGATAGCATGTCCTGACTCCATGATTTCTCGTTTATGTTCGCCGTCACTAACGACAGGCAGTCGTCGATCCCCTTGTACTCAAGCCATGCGACAACCTCCTTTCGTGGGGGCTCATACTGTCCGGCCATGTCGAACTCCCCACTCTGACGAAAACGCAGGATCTCATCCTCGCACAACTGAAGAAACAATTCAACAGCTCGACTCGGAAGAATAGGGTCTGGGTTCACCCTAAACTGCGCCATCCACACTGAATACGACGAAAGGAAGTGCGATCTAACCCCATCCAAATCTTCAATGACATTTGTGCCAGCCTGAACAACTCGGGAGATACCGAGTGGTCCATGGCGACCAGAAAGTCGCCGAAGACATCCCAGTCGAACTGCGCATCCTTGAACCCTTTCTTCAAGAGCAGATTGACATCGATTTCCGTCAGCGGGGAGGTGTCCCAATCCTCACCTGTCTTCCCCTGCTCTAGGACCTGGTACATTTCCCACCTGCAGACAGATATGATGATGTCAAAATACTCGTGTGACAATGGGTGCTGTCTCGTGTCCTTGCAGTACTGTTTGGTCGCACAAGACAGCTTGATCCAGACGAGCAGGCTTCGAGGAACATAAGCTGTAACATCCGCTGCGTCGGGTATCGTTGACCCGCACTCGGTAACAAGCAACTCAAAGGTGTCGAAAAGAGATGCAATTCTTTCCCCTTTAACCTTTTGCCTCGAAGGCTCCGCCCCATGACTTCGAACAAAAGATCACGAAGTGTTGGATCACTCCAAGGGTTCATCTTCTCATCAGACCCGACTGAGAACCTCTCATGCCAGACACCGTCATCGATCGCAACTTCGATCTCCTTCGACACAAAGGTGCTCAAGAACGACTTGGCGTCATCGTTCAGATGTTTTTCGTAAGTCGTCAACCATGACTTCCAAGTTTCCAAGCCCCTCAACTGGATCGGCTGCACACAGGTCCACAAAACGAAAAAAAAGCATAATCGGAAAAAAAGTTTAGGGTCACTCTGCGAAGTGACCCTTCATAAAAAAATCTCAAACAGAACGAAGGACTAACTGACATGCACTAAAGCGGCGAAAAAATTATTAGCTCACCCGCAATTTCTCCTCCCCACTCCCAACCTCGGCGTTCCCCTGAGACTCTGTCTCATCTCCCCCTTTCTTCCTCTGGATGCAGCAAGACAGAGGAAAGCATACTCGTTGAAAAAGTTTAGGGTCACTCTGCGAAATGACCCTCCATAAATTAATCACACATGCGAAGGAAACGGCAACTCAGAAATGAAGGACAAATGAACAAAGAACAAAGGCGAAAAACACAGGATTACTTATCGCTCACCTCCGTTGTTGTCCCGCTCTTCTTGGGATCCTCTGACTTCTTTTCGTCTGCCCCCCGCTTCCTCTGAAATCAAAACAACAGGGAAAAGCATACTTGTTGGTTCAGGTTAGGGTCACTCTGCGAAATGACCCATTCATGGTCAACGAGCTTAGCAGAGATAAGGAATAACGAAACCGTTAAAAAAAACACGCACACTAATGGGGGTAAAAACTGTTTCTCACCTGAGACGGCTCCGTACCCTCCTTCTCCGAGACCCCCGCGGTCTTCCCATCCACCTCCGTCGACTTTTCTGCAGCCTGCGCCTTCCTGCGCTCCTCCTCAAGTTTGGCTTGGTATTTCAGGCGTGCCGCCACACCCGCCTCCATCATCCTCTTCCCCTCCTCCTGCACCTTCCTCTTCGCCTTTGCCTCCTCGTCCTTCTTTTTCCTTTCCTCATTCGCCTTTCTCTCCTTTTCGTCCCGCTCCCACGACGCCCTCCTCTTCCTGCGCTCCGCCTCCTCCATCTCCGCAGCTTCCATTTCTGCCTGCTTCGCCTCTCGCTCTGCCCTTTCCTTCTTCACCCATTCCCTCTGCTCCCTTTCCAGGAGCTCCTGGGCGGCCTTCCGTTCCTTGTCCTTTTTCTCCAGATTCACCAGATCTTCGGCGTGCTGCGTTGCCTGATCCAGATAAGAAGTCAGAAGTGCCATGCGGTCATTCCTTCTCTTTCTTTCCTCCTCCGGAAGATCCTCCAGTGGCCTTGGGTCTGCCTTGTCCCTGTCCTCCATGCTGATCAGGAGGTCAATGTTCTTCTGCAGATCACGCAGGAACCGCTCATGGTCATCCTCCTTCTCCTCCCATTCCGCTCTTGCTTTCTTTCTTGCCTGTGGGGAGCGGCTCCTCGGAGGTGAGTTTGACGACCGGCGCTTGGGTGGCGACCGGCGCTTGGGCGGAGACTTCCGACCTGGAGATTTTGCAGGCGACTTGGGCGGTGATCGGGACTTGGAGGTCGCTCCCTTCTTTGGAGGGGAGCTTTGGGGAGACGCGGGCTGCGAGCTGGGCTGTGAGGTCGACGCCTCGGGTGGGACCTTGAGGAGACCTGGGCGACGTGCTGACCTTCGAGGTCGACGCCTCGTGGTGGGACCTTAGAGGTGACTTGGGCGGCGGGCTGCCCTGCTCAGACGCCTCGTGGTGGGCCCTTGGAGCAGACTTGGGCGGCGAGCTGGGCTTCGAGGTAACCACCTCGACGGGGGCGGACCTCGGCGAGGTCGACGCCCGCGGACGGGGGACTCCTTGTTGATGGCGGGCCGCTGGGGAGACTGTGGAGACACAACGGAGCTGGACCCAGCCCCGGCAGCCTGTGCCTCAGGTGCGGGCCGCTGGGGAGATTTGGAGGCCGACGCCTCCACGGAGCTTGGCCCAGCCCCGGCAGCAAGCATTGTTGACAGTGGAGGAAACTCCTCTACGCCCTTGGGCGGAGAGGCGGGTGGCGTACTATACTTAGGAGACTCGCTCGTCGACTTGAGCTTGTCGACATAGGTGGCCCTCTCCACCTCTTTTCCCTTCTTTGGCGAAGAGGCCCTCTCCTGCTCCTCCTTTTCCTTCTGAAGCAAGGAGGCCCTCTCCTGCTCCTCCTTTTCCTTCTGAAGCAAGGAGGCCCTCTCCTGCTCCTCCTTTTCCTTTTGAAGCAAGGAGGCCCTCTCCTGCTCCTCCTTTTCCTTCTGAAGCTGAACTTCCCTCTCCTTCTGTTGTTCTTCCCTCTGCGGCAAATAAGGAAAAACAAATAGACCAATGTCGGATGAAGAAAGTGTAAATTCGCATCAGCGTGATGGGTGTAAATTCGCATCAGCGCTACCCTAAGAAGAAACAAGGATGAAATCCCATTCAGGTATGGGGATAAAAAAAATCGAAGATGTAACATATGTCAGGAAAGGGAATATTCTGTAGCGAGACCCTTCCGCAAAATAAGACATAAGAACCATGTTAAGGAAGGGTGACTCTGCAGCGCGACCCTACCAACAAAATATAGCATAAAAATATTTCATGGAAGGGTGACTCGGCAGCCGACCCTACAAACAAAATGTGATTGATAAACGTATCTGGAAAGGGTGACTCGGCAGCGCGACCTTACAACAAAAACGTGATTGAATAACGTATCTTGGAAAGGTGACTCTGCAGCGCTACCCTACAAACAAAATGTTATTGAATAACGTATCTGGAAAGGGTGACTCTGCAATGCGACCCTACAACCAAAATGTGATTGAATAACGTATCTTGGAAAGGTGACTCTGCAGCGCGACCCTACAAACACTGAATGGAAATTTGCATTGTGAGGTGGTCACTCTGCAGCGCGACCCTTCAAACAAAGACTGCGACATTGCGCAAGGGTAGGGGTCACTCTGCAGAGCGACCCTACCCAAAAACAATACTGACCACTCCCCCAAAAAATCACGCATGGATGGTGGTGGTGGGGTGCTGGCATGCATGGATGGTGGTGGTGGGGTGCTGGCACGCATGGATGGTGGTGGTGGGTGGCTGGCACGCATGGATGATGGTGGTGGGGTGCTGGCAGGCATGGATGGTGGTGGTGGGTGGCTGGCATGCATGGATGGTGGTGGTGGGGTGCTGGCATGCATGGATGGTGGTGGTGGGGTGCTGGCACGCATGGATGGTGGTGGTGGGGTGCTGGCATGCATGGATGGTGGTGGTGGGTGGCTGGCACGCATGGATGGTGGTGGTGGGTGGCTGGCACGCATGGATGATGGTGGTGGGGTGCTGGCATGCATGGATGGTGGTGGTGGGTGGCTGGCACGCATGGATGGTGGTGGTGGGTGGCTGGCACGCATGGATGGTGGTGGTGGGGTGCTGGCATGCATGGATGATGGTGGTGGGTGGCTGGCACGCATGGATGGTGGTGGTGGGTGGCTGGCACGCATGGATGATGGTGGTGGGTGGCTGGCACGCATGGATGATGGTGGTGGGGTGCTGGCATGCATGGATGGTGGTGGTGGGGTGCTGGCACGCATGGATGGTGGTGGTGGGTGGTTGGCACGCATGGATGATGGTGGTGGGGTGCTGGCATGCATGGATGGTGGTGGTGGGGTGCTGGCACGCATGGATGATGGTGGTGGGGTGCTGGCACGCATGGATGGTGGTGGTGGGGTGCTGGCACGCATGGATGGTGGTGGTGGGGTGCTGGCATGCATGGATGGTGGTGGTGGGGTGCTGGCACGCATGGATGGTGGTGGTGGGTGGCTGGCACGCATGGATGATGGTGGTGGGGTGCTGGCATGCATGGATGGTGGTGGTGGGGTGCTGGCACGCATGGATGGTGGTGGTGGGGTGCTGGCACGCATGGATGATGGTGGTGGGGTGCTGGCACGCATGGATGGTGGTGGTGGGGTGCTGGCATGCATGGATGATGGTGGTGGGTGGCTGGCATGCATGGATGGTGGTGGTGGGGTGCTGGCACGCATGGATGGTGGTGGTGGGTGGCTGGCACGCATGGATGATGGTGGTGGGGTGCTGGCATGCATGGATGGTGGTGGTGGGGTGCTGGCACGCATGGATGGTGGTGGTGGGGTGCTGGCACGCATGGATGATGGTGGTGGGGTGCTGGCACGCATGGATGGTGGTGGTGGGGTGCTGGCACGCATGGATGGTGGTGGTGGGGTGCTGGCATGCATGGATGGTGGTGGTGGGGTGCTGGCACGCATGGATGGTGGTGGTGGGGTGCTGGCATGCATGGATGGTGGTGGTGGGGTGCTGGCACGCATGGATGGTGGTGGTGGGTGGCTGGCACGCATGGATGATGGTGGTGGGGTGCTGGCATGCATGGATGGTGGTGGTGGGGTGCTGGCACGCATGGATGGTGGTGGTGGGGTGCTGGCACGCATGGATGATGGTGGTGGGGTGCTGGCACGCATGGATGGTGGTGGTGGGGTGCTGGCATGCATGGATGATGGTGGTGGGTGGCTGGCACGCATGGATGGTGGTGGTGGGTGGCTGGCACGCATGGATGATGGTGGTGGGTGGCTGGCACGCATGGATGATGGTGGTGGGGTGCTGGCATGCATGGATGGTGGTGGTGGGGTGCTGGCACGCATGGATGGTGGTGGTGGGGTGCTGGCATGCATGGATGATGGTGGTGGGTGGCTGGCATGCATGGATGGTGGTGGTGGGGTGCTGGCACGCATGGATGGTGGTGGTGGGGTGCTGGCATGCATGGATGGTGGTGGTGGGGTGCTGGCACGCATGGATGGTGGTGGTGGGTGGCTGGCACGCATGGATGATGGTGGTGGGGTGCTGGCATGCATGGATGGTGGTGGTGGGTGGCTGGCACGCATGGATGGTGGTGGTGGGGTGCTGGCACGCATGGATGATGGTGGTGGGGTGCTGGCACGCATGGATGGTGGTGGTGGGGTGCTGGCACGCATGGATGGTGGTGGTGGGGTGCTGGCATGCATGGATGGTGGTGGTGGGGTGCTGGCACGCATGGATGGTGGTGGTGGGTGGCTGGCACGCATGGATGATGGTGGTGGGGTGCTGGCATGCATGGATGGTGGTGGTGGGGTGCTGGCACGCATGGATGATGGTGGTGGGGTGCTGGCACGCATGGATGATGGTGGTGGGGTGCTGGCACGCATGGATGGTGGTGGTGGGGTGCTGGCATGCATGGATGATGGTGGTGGGTGGCTGGCACGCATGGATGGTGGTGGTGGGTGGCTGGCACGCATGGATGATGGTGGTGGGTGGCTGGCACGCATGGATGATGGTGGTGGGGTGCTGGCATGCATGGATGGTGGTGGTGGGGTGCTGGCACGCATGGATGATGGTGGTGGGGTGCTGGCATGCATGGATGGTGGTGGTGGGGTGCTGGCATGCATGGATGGTGGTGGTGGGGTGCTGGCACGCATGGATGATGGTGGTGGGGTGCTGGCATGCATGGATGGTGGTGGTGGGGTGCTGGCATGCATGGATGGTGGTGGTGGGTGGCTGGCACGCATGGATGGTGGTGGTGGGGTGCTGGCATGCATGGATGATGGTGGTGGGTGGCTGGCACGCATGGATGATGGTGGTGGGTGGCTGGCACGCATGGATGGTGGTGGTGGGTGGCTGGCACGCATGGATGATGGTGGTGGGGTGCTGGCATGCATGGATGGTGGTGGTGGGGTGCTGGCATGCATGGATGATGGTGGTGGGTGGCTGGCACGCATGGATGGTGGTGGTGGGTGGCTGGCACGCATGGATGATGGTGGTGGGGTGCTGGCATGCATGGATGGTGGTGGTGGGGTGCTGGCATGCATGGATGATGGTGGTGGGGTGCTGGCATGCATGGATGGTGGTGGTGGGGTGCTGGCACGCATGGATGATGGTGGTGGGGTGCTGGCATGCATGGATGGTGGTGGTGGGGTGCTGGCATGCATGGATGATGGTGGTGGGTGGCTGGCACGCATGGATGGTGGTGGTGGGTGGCTGGCACGCATGGATGATGGTGGTGGGTGGCTGGCATGCATGGATGGTGGTGGTGGGGTGCTGGCATGCATGGATGATGGTGGTGGGGTGCTGGCATGCATGGATGGTGGTGGTGGGGTGCTGGCATGCATGGATGGTGGTGGTGGGTGGCTGGCACGCATGGATGATGGTGGTGGGGTGCTGGCATGCATGGATGGTGGACATATCGCTGGCTGAGGACCAACACGAAAAAAGAAGCCATATGGCTGGCTGAGGACCAACACGAAAAAAGAAAACATTTAGCTGGCTGAGGACCAATACGAAAAAATACTCTGGTCGCTCGCCGAGAACCAACCAGAAAAAAGAAGCCGTGTCGCTGGCTGAGGACCAACACGAAAAAAGAAAATATATTGCTGGCTGAGGACCAACCCTAAAAAAGAAGGCATATCGCTGGCTGAGGACCAACACGAAAACAGAAGCCATGTCGCTGGCTGAGGACCAACCCTTAAAAAGAAGGCATAGCGCTGGCCGAGAACCAACCAGAAAAAAGAAGCCGTGTCGCTGGCTGAGGACCAACGCGAAAAAATAAAATATATTGCTGGCTGAGGACCAACCCTAAAAAAGAAGGCATATCGCTGGCTGAGGACCAACACGAAAACAGAAGCCATGTCGCTGGCTGAGGACCAACCCTTAAAAAGAAGGCATATCGCTGGCCGAGAACCAACCAGAAAAAAGAAGTCATGTCGCTGGCTGAGGACCAACACGAAAAAACAAGCCATATCGCTGGCTGAGGACTACAAAAGGGCATCATAGACGCCACCCTGCTCGCGCGAGTAAGTAGGGGTTCGTTGCACATTTACCTGCACGCATAAATCAGGAAGGGGGAAAAACGGCATTGAACAGGACCACGATTAGAATTGGGCTAGCTATAAACTAACCTGACCATTTGAAGGCATAGCAACAAACATCAAGCTCGACATAGAAAAAGACTGCGCTGTTGATGCACCTTCTTTATCAGGGCGGCGAGTTGAGGCGTCATTTGTCTCACCATCTTCAGGCAGCGATGATTATTACAGAAAACAGCTATGGCGGCAGCAGTGGTGGTGCGGTTTTCGAAACCCAACAGCTGTTGTGACCGATCGTCCGTGGAGCGACCCCTGTCAACGGCCCAGCGTAACCGGCGTTCAGGACGGAAAACGTGGCATGCTCGCCATTCGGCCAACGAGGCGAAACGCGGGTCTAGATTATTCTTATTGACAAACCGCGCATGCGGATTGGACGACTCACAATGTGACGTAATCCAAGCGTCGGTCTTCACGGTCCCGCAGGTATAAAAAGGAACAACACGCACAAAATTTGACGCGGCAATCGGGATGTTTGGATTCGGGCGTCACCATGCTGCTGTGGATAACTACGTCCTCGATTCGATTCTAGCGTGAGCCCGGTGCTTTTTTGCACGTCGTCTGAGAGATCATCTGTCATATTTCCACCAGTCGTCACTCTGCAAAGCGACGTGCCTACTGCCACGTGGTATGGCAAAAATTTCGAATGCAGAACTTTTGGGGTATACAAATAAATATATTAATAAATCGTGTATAGTAAATGTATGGGCATATATACTAACATTCTAGCCAATATATTTAAACTTTCTGCTGTCCATATGCTTATTATTATGATTATTGTTATGAATATGATATATGTTCTTTCTAATATTTATTAAGGGGACGGTCCCGGCGCGAATATTTTGGCGCCGAAAAATTCGCGGTACCCGTCCGTACCGTGAAAAAGTGGTGCACGGGGCGCGCACCCCTACCGGAGCTGGCCATGGCGACGTGCTTTCAGGCAGAGTAGAAAAAGATAGCTCGCGGAATGCAGAGAAACTGAGCGAATCTTAAAGACGATGAGTAAATGATACTACTTCGTAGCGGAGTTCGCGTTTTTTGCAGTGTCGATGATTTTATTGATGACCATCGCCACGGGGGTCCAATCTGATGTTTTCGTCGAGAGGAATAAATTAGAATGCACGCTGGCGGCGGTGATTGTCAGGTTTTATGGGCTTTACCTAGCGTCAAGGATGCGTTTAAATCGTTATTGGTAAAGCTTTAAAAAATTTGCTGGGTTTCGGCAAGATTTCCGTCCTGATCGGTAAGACACTCTCCAGGCTCGCGGGATGCGCGTCTTATTATTCCATGGAAGGTTGTTCTTTCTTGCGCCGCTGGGCGAAGGACAATTCCGGTAATGGTACGATCGTGTGATCAACGTGACCCTATGAATGTTTCGCTTCCTTTATGGGTTATCAACGCAAGTTTTCGGCTTTTTTCCGTGCAGTTAGCGCCAGGTATAATGCCATTCCGTGCTGCGCATCGCCAGATTCCTGGCACCTTTCAGTGGTTTTTATGTACGTTGCATGGCTGGGATGTGTCAAAGCGTGACCGTGGCATATCGTCAAGTTGTCAGGGATTTGCTGAGTGGTTTCTTGGAAGGAGATTGCTAACAGCACTCAGTTTTGTGTGAATATTGACGCGGCCTTTCTTAGCAGAGGCTTCATTGTGGTTAGAGGCTCACAAGCTTGAGTTTGTTTCTTGGCAAACAATTGCGCTGGAAAGAAAGGTGGCAGTGGTTTTTCTGAGGGGCATACTGCATGGGTGGAACTGCACGTAGGTAGGGGTTCTCGTTGTCTTGTTGGCCTTTCTCCCACTAAAATGGGAGAGCCCTAATTCATATGCTAGCAAGGCAAGGTAACCATGGTAAGAAGCCTTGGCAAGCAGCATGTATGATAATTCTGCTTTCTCTGTGGACTGTCTGTTGTTACCCTTGTTGGGCAATTAGTGGATATGGCTTTCTAGGGTGTGTTTGAGCTTGGTTTTGGGATGATGCCCACACCATAAACCTGAAATATGCTTTAGAAGTGTCGGCTAGGCATGTAGAGCTACCTGCCTCATTGTTGTGCACACACGCAACAGGTTGCCCGTGTCGAGGTAAGGCAAGGGCACATGACGTGCCCAGCCACCTCCTTGTACATTGTGGTCGAATTGGGCATGGTCAGGAGCCTTTTGGATGGCATAGAAAGGGTTAGTGTGCCTTAATACTCACTAATGCCTTCCTTAGCGTCTGCACAGGTGGCCAACTGCCAAAATTAATAACTGCTACAGCTGAGCTCAGAATGCCACCAAACTTTGACAGTGCCTTCTATGGTCATGACAGAATTTGACTATTACTTTTTAGGCCTAATTGATGTGTTATGAGTGTGTATGGGGACGCCCCGCCTAAAAAAGCGTATTTTTGGCCCAAAAATTAATAACTCAAAGGGATGTGCTGATTTTGTTGATCCAATTAGGTAGAAACCATGTCCCATGACATTTTTATGTGGGTATTACTTTTTTCATGCAACTGGTTCTCCCACTGTTCTGGGCAAGATGTGCCCCGGACAGCGTTTTTTTCTATTTTTAGCTCATAGCCGGTGTATGGCTGGGGGTAGTACCCCCAACAAGTGGTGGTATGCATGCCCAAACATCATGTTTATGGTCCCCAAACATCATTCAGTGGTTGTCAGTTGCATTTCTGTAGTTATTAGGGGGGGTAAGTTTCGATATATTTCTATGGGACCCTCCCCTTAAATATATTTTCCTTTTTACTGCTAACTTACTGTACTAGTTTGGAATATATTCTGATCAGGCACTCCGCAAAGGTGAAAACCTTTGCGTTCAGTGCCGGGCCGCGGAAAACGTGGAAAACGCGATCTGCAAATGAATCCGACCGGAATCGAACTGGGGACCTCTCGCTGGAATATATATTTCTAGTACTAGATATACTAGATAGATTAATGCCATGAATACAAATTTAAAATATAGATAAAATTCTATGACAATATAACATATAATTATGCACATCACTCTTTTTTACATACAATGAGTAGAAAATATTTAGTATTATAGATAGCTAGTCTGTCCAGTTCATATTTCTTCTATCTAAACAATAATGATTGAAATAGAAATAGTACTAAATACTAATCAAAACTATGTAAATACCAATAAATACTTTCCATATTTCAGCTACATAATTAAACAATAATGATTAAAAAATTATGTTCAATATTCAATTTCATTTATTAGAATCTTAAATAATTCCATGAATACTTTTCGTGTTTCCTGTCTTGGTGTGATCATCCAGGTACCTCGGCAACGACACGACACGCCTGAAAAATGAGCCGGGAAGGTGTGTTTCCAATGATGCAAATCTTGGTCGCGCTGCAGCGCGACCTCTTCTCAGTTCCATACGAAAAGGCCTTAAAACTTGTGTGTAACTTCGCAAGGGTCGCGCTGCAGAGCTACCAAAAATTTCATGAAGTTTGACTTTCTCTATATTTGCTTCGCAATGAGATTCTTTTGTATCTGCGAAGAAGGTGGGGTCATTTCGCGGAGTGACCCTGCTAATATGTTAATTGTCCGTGAATTTCTTTTTGTTTCTGCAGCACGGGAACGGGTGTTTCTTTCGCCAACCTCCTCCTCCTTGCGTGGCGGCTTTGCTAATCGACTCAATGCCCACAACTTGAGCATCGGGACACCGACGCCCCTTGCAGCGGATCTGAAAAACAGCTCGAAACGAAATTTCGGGAATGAGAACCGCAGCACCTCGCCCGCCGTCAGGAAGCCAGCGAAAAGGCCTGGCCAGTACGCCGAGAAGAAGTCTGTTGTGGGGACTCATCTTGCTGATGAGGCGTACAACGTAGTTCATCACATGAGGAATGAATCTACCAAGCGGGCCTCTTTTGAGGAGATTGTTGATGGCTTCAATAAGAGGGCTGACGAGCTCAAGGCGGAGCATTTTGACATTCCGGTGGCCAAGCTTTTGATGAGCAGCGGCTTGCACAACTGTCGAGGTCTTGGGTGGCTCGGCTGATCGCCCTTTTTGACGACCTGTCGAAATCCGACCATGACAGAGACGTCAAGATCATTTTGGTGTCAACTCTTTTTTGTGGGGACGACATCGAGAAGGAGTTTTCGGCGGCAGAGTTGGAGAGAATGACGGGTGTCCCCGCGAAGACCATTCTCAAAGTTCGGGCGATCAGAAAGCAACAGAAGATGGAGTTCCTGACGCGTGCGCTGGCGCGAAAGAAGAGGAAGTTGCCCCAATTTGTAATCGAGTCGATCGCGCAGGCTTGGACTGATGAGGAGAACTCGCGCGCTTCGCCCCAAGAGAGGGATACCATAAAGACGCACGAACGAGTTGGCAATCGTGCGATTTTGGTTGGTGTCCAAGGGGCCTACTTCTACCTCACCTCGAAGGAGGACATATATCTCAAGTTTTTAGCGGAGCACACGTACTGGGACAAGAAAAGTCCGCAGTATGAGAAGGATGTCGGCATCCATGTCGGATATACGACTTTCTGCAAGTACGCCCCCAAAACCGTCAAGGGGAAGTGGAAGGAGAGAAACGTGTGCGCCTGTGAGACGCATACGGTCATGCAGTCGAAGGTAGCGGCATGGACTAGGTACTGCAAGGCGAAGCACGGCAAGAACTGCAAGTGCGGCGACGAGTGTGAGGGATGTTTAAGGGCGAGATTGCCTGACGGCACGTGCGGGATGTTCGAAAGCCTGCACACGACCGAATGGGTGAAGCACTTCCATTGCCGTGTGGCGGAGGCGGATGGGGGTAGTGAGCTGGGGGTGGGGCAAACTCGGCGAGAAACGAAGAGGAGGGGGGACAATAATGTGACGGAAGATGAATGGCAGGGGCAAGACCTTGACGATCTTGAAATAAATGAGAGGATCGTGGAGGATGAGGAAGGGGTGCCAAGGGTAGGGGACCCATCCATGGAGGAGGGGTCTGTCTTTCGCATTCTGAAGAGGGCATGTATGGAGAACTCGTGTCCCGAGTCCCGGTGTGGCATCAAAGACTGGGTGTTGTGTGACCGGGACAAGAATTCAACAGAACTACTAAATTGGTTCAGATACGTGAAGAAGGAGGTAGTGGTTTCCCGACCGGCAGGGGAGGTAAGCGTGTTTGGATTTTGTGACGCAATTATTTCGCAGCGTCATTCTGCAGCGCGATGTTAATTTAAAGGCTTTTCTGATACTTTATGAATATGTTACTTGCAAATTTACTTCATCCCTTGGTTAAAACAGGACGCGACCGATCGGCGGGTCCCGGAGAAGGTCAAGCGGCCCGTACAGGAAACGATGAGGTCAACGCCCGCGCAGCTGAGGCTGGCGATTATCGAGAGTTGGGAGGACTTTACCAACCACTGCTTTACGTCATGGTGGCAGTCGGCAACGATCAAGGACCGGGAGAGGAACATGACTGAGGGGGATGTGCTCGTGCATGGAGATTGGGCCGAGAATTACGAGAACAACAACTACGTCCAACTGCAGTCGCAGTACTTTCACAAGACGAGCTTTGTCCTCATGCCCATGATCGTGCGATATTTGCACAATGGTGCGATGGCAAAGCGAACGTTCTTTTTTCTCGGGGAAGCCAAGATGAAGCGGGGAGAGCGGGCGCTCGTCTACGCGCTGAGGACAATCATGGAAACCCTGCGCGGACTTGGTGTGGGGGTGAAGAGGATGTTCATGTGCTCTGACAACTGCTCATCCCAGTTCAAGTCCAAGTACGTGGTTAACGCCGTCTTCCGCCTCCTCATGCAGGATCCCGACTTGGAATCCTTCGAGTACCACTACTTGGGTGAGCAGCACGGGAAGGGGGAGGTGGATGGTCAGGGAGCGAAGTTCAAGTGCATTGTGAGGAACATGCAATGCATTCCTGAGAACCAGGGCATCGTTACAGGGCGCCAGATCGTCAAGTACATGCGGGACAGCTGGGAAGGAGGCAAAACCACGAGCAGGGAGTCGGCCCGCGCTCGGGCAGAGGGCGTCCACCGTCATTTCTTTCATTTTCCTGAGGTGCGAAACTCAATTTTTCTTGAACTTGATTGAGGTATCTCTGCAGAGTGACCTTTTGCCCATTTGCATTTTATTATTTGATAATGCTAAAAGAACTGGTATGAATTAGCGTCTTATATAGTGAAAAATGCATGCAAAGCACTTTCAAAGGGGTATCTCTGCAGAGTGACCCTTCATGTGTACTTGATCTATTGACACATACCAACTTTCCGTTTCTGACATTCTCCCTCATTGCAGGACCTCGACTCCGGCGCCCGTATGATACCGACGCGTGTCGAGGCCATCAAGCAAGCGCACTGGTGGCGCCTGGACAAGTCTGACCCGGGGCTCCTGATGATGAGGCGTTTTTCGTGCTACTGCCCAGCCTGCCTAGCTAACAGGTGGGAGGAGTGCCGGACCGAGTGGACACATATCGAGGAATTTAACGATGAGGGCCAAACGATGAAAACTTTCCGCCTGATGCCGCCAACGCAGCCCATCCCTCCGGTTCGCCAGCTGACGCGGGCGGAACTGCTGAAGGATCAAAGGGATGCCATTGGCAGGCAGATGCGCATGTATGATTACATCGCAGTTCCGTCAGACAGAGAGGACGTGAACCACAATTCCGCCCACCCTTTTTGGGTGATGCAGGTGGTGAGGGAGGCCTCAGTGCTGGAGAAGGAGGAGGTTAGGTGGGTTGA
Source organism: Mesostigma viride (assembly GCA_009746045.1). NCBI lineage: Eukaryota > Viridiplantae > Streptophyta > Mesostigmatophyceae > Mesostigmatales > Mesostigmataceae > Mesostigma > Mesostigma viride. Next base: position 6,878,725 of record RPFO01000154.1, read on the forward strand.
GGGACAAAACGGACGGCAGAAGGAGATTTTCTTGCCCGGCCACGCCGTTCTGGCGGTTCGGCTGTGGAAGCGAGATATGCATGACCCCCTGCATTTTACTCTGGATTTGGCTGATTGGCCGGAGTCCCGCCCAGCCGACCTGGTCGATTGCTATCTGTGCATCTCCGCTGCTCTTCCGCTCCAGTGCATGGTCCTTGGCAACCAAAGGCAAGCCTACGTTGATATGAGCAAGGAGCTTGACGCGTGGCTAACCGCTCTTGTACGCAACCAGCAAGCCCCGGAGGGGCTGCCACCGGCTTAAACTTTCGGGGACGCTCCGCAGCGCCACCCCTACGGATCTTTAAGCCTGGGCTTTATTCGCCTACGGTTGGGACAGTGTTTATTCGTGTTTATATATTTTTGGAGAACTGTTTTTTCATATGTTACAATAGATGACAAGTGGCTGGGAACATTGTTAGCCTCGGTAGTGACAAATTTTAGTATATTTCCGTGTCGAAATGGCGAGTATTTTATTTAACTTGTACAATAATTTTTCGAATTACAAATTTATAATTTGGTTTGACCTAAAAATCATGTCGTCACTCAAATATGTAGTTGCTGTGTAGGACTTTCCGTCTGCTGCAAATTGGTTCGTACTAATTTCGAATGTCACAACAATGTTACTGTACTAAGGCCTCTTTGGTAGATGTCTTAAAACACAAATTCGCTCCGGAAGTGCCAAAGTACCTTGCTTGTAACCGGACTAGTTACGAATTGTGATTGGAAGGTTGTCCCCTACAACCACAAGGAATAGAGGGGACGCTCCGCAGCGCCACCCATACGACAGTCCGGACCGGGCTTTGCTGAAATAATTTTCTCACTCGCAACTTAGCCATCAAACTCACTTTTACGATGGAGCGCGCCGATGTTTTTGGTTCGCAGCATACATATGTGCATGTCGATAAAAAGGAGCATGCGGCCAACATGTATGTTGAAATCGACTCCCCCCCCACGACTTCCCACGCTCCCTGCGGGGACCGTTTGGAGGTTGGGGTTCAGGTGTCATTGCGTTCGGAAACGGGATGATCGACCTGATGCCCCCAGATTCAGATTTGGCGCCTGCCCCCCGTGTTCCGGGTAAGGCCAGGGTGGTGCAATGCCTCCAGAAGAGGGCACGGAAATTTCGCCCAATGTCTCGGCTGTGCGCCTCCGGGCTGAGGCCCAGCATGAGTTCTTGAATGCGGCGGAAATAGGTGGGGCCGTATGGGCCCCCAAACAATTTTCCAACGAGCCTCCAAATTTCGTGGGGGACTTGTACAAGGGAGCGTACAAGTTTCGTGACATTGAGATCGATGGATGGGGGTCATTTCTCCAGGAAAAGTGAATGCCGGTCCCATTTGGCAAATATAATCGATGATTAATTCCATGCAACATTTTGCGTTGGTCAAATGTGTAAATTTGCATTATTAATCGATTCAATAAAATTATGGGGGTGGGTATACCCACCATTTGATGGTTGAAAGTACTACTAGCTTCGTCGATTAACTCTTCTCAACATGGTCCTCTAGTCGACTAGGAATGTACCAATCCATCAGGGTATCGAGAAACTTGTTATGCCGAAACACTCCGGTCGAAAATTTCGTGCCACCTGCAGGCAATCAAAAAGCGCACGCGGACCGACGGGAAAGAGTAGTTAGTCACGAAATTAAAAAAACGACAAAAAGTGTCACACGCGGCTCGGCGGGAAAGAGTAGTTTGTTACGAAGTTAAAAAAACGACGAAAAGTGTCACACTTTTCGGAACATTCGAAGTGGGCCCGGCCAGTGGGCTGCTGATGCATAGCATACAACCCCTCCGGGAGGTTTTTTCTTACTGTTGACTTCACGATAGGGGTAAGAGTGCGACCTGATGGCTATGCGTTGTATGGGTAGTAGCCTGAGTCGCAGGTGACCTCCATTCGGGGAAGGGGGGCATGCTTCCAACCTGCCACCTTTGCCCGGGAATGTATAGGTATCATTGCCTTGGGGTTTATTTTCATGTGGATGTTGTTACCTAGATATCAATATTCATGTGGATGCTATTACCTAGATATAGATATTCATGTGGATGTTATTACCTAGATGTCTATATTCAGGTGGATGCTATTACCTAGATATCTACATTCATGTGGATGTTATTACCTAGATGTCTATATTCAGGTGGATGCTATTACCTAGATATCTACATTCGTGTGGGTGTTATTACCTAGATGTCTATATTCAGGTGGATGCTATTACCTAGATATCTATATTCATGTGGATGTTATTACCTAGGTATCTGTATTCATGTGGATGCTATTACCTAGATATCTATATTCGTGTGGATGTTGTTACCTAAATGTCATTATTTTTGGATGGCCTGGCTGGCCGGCTGCTCCATTCGTCTACTATTGTGGTTAGAGTGCAGGCAAAAGGAGGTGCAGGCGAAAGGAGGGAAAAATAATGTATTTCAGGCCGCAGCAAGTACTTCTGAAATGATATCTTGTTGAGCCGTTGAGAAGCAAGCTGCAGCTCTATGGTGACCTTGTTTGTAACAACAATGATCCGTGGGGAGGTGTGGCAGCCAGGGTCTCCGTTTATCCTTTGCGCCGGTGGCCTGTGTTGCAGGCAGTAAACGTGGCAATTAAGGCGCTGAAGGCGGTTGAACATCCACAGGCCCATGGCCTTCATCTGTGGCATCATAAATTCAAGATGTGATTCTGTGTGCATTTCTGTGACAACTCCATGGAACAGTATGGGAGCACCCCGCTGATCGCTGCGGCGGTGAAAATCCACCTCGACGTTGTCCGGCTCCTCATCAAGAGAGGCGCGGATGTCAACGCCAGCAGTAAGGTCAGTTGTAACCAAGGGGCAATCTCAAGGAGCAAATGGTAGATTTTTTGTCATGGGAGTTGAAAGTTGTCTACAATTATGAGCCCGCACGATTCGTTTCTCTGGTTTTAACAAGCTGTCTGGGACTCTCTTGATCATTGCATGGCGGGTTCCTACTTCAGCACAAGTAAACTAAGGAAGAGTTGACGGGTTCAATCTGGAGTATTCTTTTCTGAAAGAAAACGCCTCAACATAGCATATTGATGATGGTCCCAATCTCCCAATTGGGGGTCTAGCGGGTATAGGGGGACAAGAGGCTGCAGAGGCTCTGGGGGTGTAGGTCGCGTAGTTGCTGGTTAAATTTTGTGCATTTTCCAGTATTAATTAATTCATTAATTAATAAGCACGTGACTGCGTCACGTGGGTGCCAATACAGAGTAAAGGAACCTTCAACCCTATATACACAGCGAGAAGGAGGGAGGCCGCCCTAGCTTCTCTCACTGCCGCAAGTGGGCAGGCCACAGAGTGCTCTCTCCACAGCATGGTGCCGGGGCGCAACACTGTGGATGAAATACAACCAGTGCAATACCATATTGACAGGTAGGCTGACGCATCGCTTATGCTGCAAAGGTGAGGCGGGCTCAAGACGTCGGCGAAGGCGCAAGCTGATGGCCACAAGGTGCCAGAGCTAATTGAAGGTACCATGACGCTGCCCAGGCGCTAGTATCATTCCAAGTGCTGTGATGCCTAAGCTATCCCATAATCGATTGCCCCCATCTAGACAACTAGCTTGAGTGCTCTATCCCGGGGGAGCCGGGGGGGGCTTCCACAGTTTCTTGTTGACATAGAGGTCCCCGCCCCGCCAGTACACTTGGGGCTTCTCGGGGTTGGTCTTGAGGCGGATGTAGTCGGGCCACTGATCGCGGCGTTGCTGCTGCTGGGCTGGTGTCAGGTCGTCGTCAAGCGACCAGGAGGTGTTCACCAGCTTCTTGCGGCGAGAGAGGAACATAACTCGGGCTGTGATGTCGCTGAAGGTGAGGACCACGTACTGGAGGGGGCCCAGCCTTGGCCCGTGGATGGGGCAGGCGGTAGGCGCCCTGCAGTATCGCACCTGGCAGCTCCATGCACGCCAAGAGTTGTTTCTTCAGCTCGTCGAGAAGAGAGTCTGGGGTCTCCTCCGGCTGCATGTGGAAGCGCCTGAGGATGACCCGGCAGCGGCGGCGGTCGCGGTCAGCGGCCTCGCGGCGCGTGTCTTCCAGCTCCTGGAGCTTGGTGGTGATGGCGGTGGTGGTTTCCAACATTAGCTATTGCATATTGACATATCCTGTAGATTTTGTTTATCTACTGGTATGATTATATAGCCCTGGCTTCCCAGAATAACGCTGATGGTCATTCTTATTTCCATGGGTGTGGTAACGGTATTTCTTTCGGTGAGCTATCACTCACCACTCATGCTATTAATGAATTATCTGGTGCCTTTCTATATGATGCACTATACGGAACATACCATTTTGACACGATGCACTGAATCCCTGCTGGCCTTTGCAGAATGGGGACACGCCGCTGATCTGGGCGGCGTACAAAGGCCACCTGGGTATTGTTCGACTCCTCATCGAGAAAGGCGGGGATGTCAACGCCAGGGACAATGTGCGTTGTGACTGTAGAGTGTTGAGCTGCATTGTCAGTGTGGTGAACTGGTGATCTAGGAGCTATCTCATACGGTATGTTTGATGGCTCGCCACCGTGCAGACGAGGTCACCGGATCTACAAGCTCATGATCCAGCAGGGGTGGGGGCGGGGGCGGGGGCAGGGCGGGGGGGCGGGGGCGGGGGCGGGGGCGGGGCGGGGGCGGGGCGGGGCGGGGCGGGGGCGGGGGGGCGGGGGCGGGGCGGGGGCGGGGGCGGGGGCGGGGGCGGGGCGGGGGCGGGGCGGGGGCGGGGCGGGCGGGGCGGGGCGGGGGCGGGGGCGGGGCGGGGGCGGGGGCGGGGCGGGGCGGGGGCGGGGGCGGGGCGGGGCGGGGGGGGGCGGGGGCGGGGGCGGGGGCGGGGGCGGGGGGGGGGGCGGGGGGCGGGGCGGGGGCGGGGGGCGGGGCGGGGGGCGGGGCGGGGGCGGGGGGCGGGGGCGGGGGCGGGGCGGGGGGGGGGGGCGGGGGCGGGGGGGGGGCGGGGGGCGGGGGGCGGGGGGCGGGGGCGGGGGCGGGGGCGGGGGCGGGGGGCGGGGGGCGGGGGGCGGGGGCGGGGCGGGGGGCGGGGGGCGGGGGGGGGGGCGGGGGCGGGGGCGGGGGCGGGGCGGGGGCGGGGGCGGGGCGGGGGGCGGGGGCGGGGGCGGGGGGGGCGGGGGGCGGGGGGCGGGGGGCGGGGCGGGGGGCGGGGGCGGGGGGGGCGGGGGCGGGGGGCGGGGGCGGGGGCGGGGGCGGGGGCGGGGGCGGGGGCGGGGGGCGGGGGGCGGGGCGGGGGCGGCGGGGGGCGGGGGCGGGGGGGGGGCGGGCGGGGGCGGGGGGGGGGGGGGGGGGCGAGTATGTGTGTATTTGTTCTCAGTTTTACACATAATAGCCTATTCTGACATCGTCCTAGTCCTTGTTTCTCAGCTATCGTCCTAGTCCTTGTTTCTCAGCTATTTTCCCCGAAGGAAGTATGCTGAATTGCTGGTGTGAAGGATGACAAATAATTTGGTTTATGTTCTAAGTGCGTGCAATGACCGCTGGCCATTCATCACTGCGTGGTGCTTGGCTAACACATCACCTGTTCTGATGACTTATATATTTTGAACTTGCCTCGAATAACCTAGTTTTCTGTGACTTTTTTGACTTGGTATCATAGTAATCACGGATATGGGTAGTTTGGAGTCTACAAAGTAGAATAAAGCTGCATGTCTTTTACTGCTGGCCCTGCCAGGTCGGGCAAGTTGGAGAACGAATTGAGTCTTAATGTGATGATCGTGTTTCTTGTTTTGTTGCTTGCAGGATGGCAAATCAGCACTTGATTTAGCCAGATTGAAAGAGCATTTGAAAATTGCACGGGTCCTGGAACAGCACACCATGGTGCTGTAAAGAGCCTGCCGAAAGCACTGCTCGCAGAAAATCACATGTTTATTGGTAACCCACGCGATGTTCATCTGTGTGCCTCCATTGGAGGTCATGTATGAAGCACTCTAGCTGGCACATGTGCTCCAACTTCCGTGTGTACTTGATGTTTCAGTGAGTACCTTGTGCAACCGTCATACATAATGTGCGCATAATTTAAGATATACGTGTAACTGCTTTGAATGCTCAATCCTTCTTGGTTGTTAATAGTAACACATTGCATGACAACGTACTGAGGGGAAATGAATATGAGATGGGGTGGATGGTGTAGCTATCTAGTTCCTAACTACAGGGGTGCAGGCACCACGGCCCGAATCGCTACTATGCCTGCCGGCCAAATGTTGTCACACGCGGATGCTGGCCCCACCAACTGGGGGAGTGGTTGCCTTCATTACTGTCTGCCACCTATCTTTACGCGTGATCTACCTCCATACTACAGACAAGCCAGGGGGGTCCCCGGGCGTGAGCCCGCCCTGTTGAGGGTAGCACATGTCCATGCCTAGCCTATCGCGGAAAGTCCATCAGTGGAGGGCGGCCAGGCCGGCGCGCGTAGCCTGGGGCATGCCACGTGAGGACAACTCCCGGGCTGTGCATGCGGGCTTGGTGCCATGCAGCAAGTCTGTTTTATGTATCTACCTGACCCGTGGTCCACCCCGGGGACACGAGACTAATTATACTTTAGTCTGTAATTAATTAATCTACCTGATCTGTGCGGGCCAGGTGCCCAGCTAGGCCAAGGCGCCTGTGCATGCCTATGAATGGGGGAACTGACACATGCGGTAAATCAGATCACAAATCCTCATTGCGAATGTACAAACCATTTGAAAGGAATATTAAGTGCATGCCTTTCTGCGCAGCATCTTGGTGACGGTGCCGTCGGGTCGTTTCGATCTCCAGCTCCTGCGTTAGCGTCCACGTCTCGGAGCCGTAGGCTAGCATCGTCAGAATGACGATCGACTTTGACGATCAGGTCGCGCCTGACAGTCCCGGCGGGGCGGGGCGGGGCGGGATCGCTCCACCAGCTACGGTGCTCGTGGACCTGCCCCCACGCCATGCCGATCTGCGGGTTGCCATGTCGTCCTCGCAGTCGGGAAGCCAACTGCCGAGAAGCTTGAAGCGGCCTGAAGCAGACAAGGTTACCTTGGTGTCATCTAAGAGGCGGAGCTCAGGCGGCCGGGGGGCCGGCCAGGCCCATGCATGCAGAGCCGTGGCCTCCGTTTTGGGCCGGCTGATTTCTAGAACGACAGCACGGGCCTCAAGCGCCAGACAGTCCAGCCAGAGTTGGGCAGACTCCAGCTTGTCACGTTCGTCATCATTATTTACGTCCGTGCTCTCCAGAAAGGGCTGTTCACTGAATCATTTACGTCCAGCTCAGTTCCGTTGGTTTGGTTCCGCGCGGTAACTTGCTGTTTGGGCCTTGGATTTGTCAAGTCTGGGTACCGGCTGGTGTGAAGCGACACGCTGGATATGCTAGTATATGCTAGTACTTACCCAACCCTACGAACGTCACATGTGGCTGAATATATTTACCTTAGCATGAATTATGTTCAGTCTGCTTGACGTCTGCAACCGGATCCTCAGTGCTTGCCGCCGCACCGCCGCGATTTCTGTCTGAGTGGCAGCACAAATTACCGTATTATGCTGTACAAAAACAAAGGTTCCCCTAACGACCCCGCCAACTACCGGCAAGTCTGCATCCAGAGCGCCGCACTCAAGTTATTCATGCGCATGATCCTCAACCGCCTTCATTCTGCTCTCCGGACCGTCACCGCTAGGGGGAGGTCAAATGGGCTTTCGCCCTGCCACTGAGGGCGGAACACCGTCATGGCCATCTTCGTCGCGCGCCGGCCGCCTCCTCGAGGAAATCGCTCTCCTGCAACCTGGTGAGTTTCCCGCCATCCTGATCTTCGTCCGAACCTCATCAAGGCTTTTCAATTCTGTCCTCTGGGCCGCTCTATTATGGGCTGTCCTTGCTCGTGCTCGCGTCCCCACTCCCCTGATTACCGTCATCCGCACGCTGTACGAGGGGTCGACCACGTCGGTGCGCACTCAACACGGCTTTACCCGGCCGGCATGTCCACTGCAGACCGGCGTGTGGTGATGAGGGTTGCGTCCTGTCGCCGTACCTGTTAATTGTTATTGTAGTGGATAATGTTATGCGCCAGGCACGTGCCCGCTTTTACTGCTAGCATTGCAGGCCGTGCCCCTGGCCTACTAAGCTAGTGATCACGAACGAGCTTGGGGAAGGGGGGCCGACTAACCAGCAGAATTTACTAGCTGACCTCATTTATGCCGACGACATCACGCTCATCGAGAAGCCGGAGTCTGCCCAACTTTGGCTGGACCGGCTCACCTGGCGCTCGAGGCTCGGGCGGTTGGTCTAGCCGGAATCAGCCCCAAAACGCCGGAGGCCCTGGCCCGATCGGCATGGCAGGGCCCCCGCCCACACGGCACACTCCGCCTCTTAGACGACACCGAGGTCAACTATGTACCCTACTTCAGGCCGCTTCAAGCTGCTCGGCAGTAACTTGGCTTCCCGACTGCGAGGACGACCTGACGACTCAGATCGGCATGGCGTGGGCGCAACTGCAATGATGAACACCGCCGCTGGTTGGTGGAGCAACCCCGCCCTACCCCGGCCGGATCGCCAAGCGTGACTTCTTCAAGGATCGTCATTCTGACAGACGATCCTGACCTACGGCGCCGAGACCTGGACACTGACTCAGGAGCTGGATCAACGACTCGACGGCAACGTCACCAAGATGCTGCGCAAGGCCCTTCACATCCCCTTTGGTTTGCACATTAGTAATGAGGATTTGTACGCTGATTTGCCCTATATGTTTCCCACATTCTTCCTTGGACGTGCCCAGCTAGGCCAAGGCGCCTGTGCGCGCAGGCGCCTTGGCCTAGCTGGGCACGTCCTGGCCCGCACAGATCAGGAAGACACATCAGATAGACTAGCCAGTGGCACCAAGCCCGCCCAGCCTGGGCGTTATGTCCTCACCTGGCGTGCCCCACTGAGGCCGCGCCGGCAGTAGGGCCGCCACCCGCCCGTGGACTTTTCGTGATAGACTCGGCATGGACCGTGTGCTACCCTAGACCGGTGACGGGCTCACACCCGGGCAGCCTCCTGGTTTGTCTGTAATATGGCGGTGGTGCCCACAACCGTGTAACTAGGACCTAGATAGCTTACATCATCCATTCCATCCCATGTTCCCCTCCCACTGAGGACTTATGCTCATGTGACGCAGTCACGTGTCTATTAATTAAATAAGTAATTAATGTTCACTCTATCATGGACATCTGCTACACTAGACGTGACGGGGTCACACCCGGGCAGCCTCCTGGTTTATCTGTAATATGGAGGGAGATGGTACGCAAGGATCGATGGCAAGTAGTGATGAAGGAGACCACCCCCAAGTCTGTGGGGGCTCCGCGTGTGACCGGCGCGTATGGCATTCATAGCGATTCGGGCCGCAGTGCCCACAGCCCTGTAACTAGGACCAAGATAGCTTACACCATCCATTCCATTCCATGTTCCCCGGCCTCCCACTGAGGACTTATTATGCTCACGTGACGCTGTCACGTGTCTATTAACTGGGTTAATTAATTAATTTAATTAATGTTCAGTCTACAGTTGCAAGAGATCGCGGACGGCACAGTCATTCAGGTTATGATGGCTGATCGTCGCGTGTAATTAATATTGTATTGCTGCCGCGCAGATCGACTGATTTGATTGATGCGCACACGCATCGCTCATATAGCCTGAGCGCGCCAAAGCCTGAAATGTGTTGTGACACTCAGAGCAGGCAGCAAATACGATTAAGTTGATGTAGTAGTACTGGGAAATGCGCACATGCCGTTTGGCGTGCCGACGTAGCCAGGTTTGACAGCTAGTGATATGGTGCGGGATTTGCTTGCGTCAGAAGTTGGGAAATAGCTGAAGGGAACGAGTCTCGACCATGGAGTTCGTTAATTGTTCGCTCGTCTAAAGGCGAATATAATAGGTGTGGTCCTTGACGGCACTGCCACCTTCATGACGCTGGCAGCGCAGCTGGCAGCTGATAAATGTAGTGGATCACACACATGATGAGTGCTAATTGCAAATTAATTAACATTAAACTCGTGCTCCGTTTGGGAGTCACAGAGCACCGAAGTGCTTTTAATCACTGCATGTGCACAACAGGAGGAAAGGGCAGAGACCCCCTTTCTCCTTCATGCCAGAGGCATGCCACAGCTGCGATCGGACACGCCATAGACGATCCGGCAAGTGCTGTGGGTGCAATAAGACCCATGTGAGCATATCATAACAAGGAGCGTGGGCAACTAATCTGATCATACCCAGGACGTAGCATGGTGGCTGTACAAGGGCTAAGCTAAGGCTATGGCTGGTTGTGTACCGTGTGTTAGCGGTGCACGTTACTAGGTATGGTGGCACTGGGCACAGCTAGGCAAACATTCTAGGCATGGCTGCCATGGCGGCAGCCATGGCAGCCATGCCTTGTGTTGCAAAACTTAGCCCTAACCGGAAGAAGACAAGAGTACAGCTCGGAAAACTGTACTCGGGCACATGTTTCGGGCGGAGAAGACAAGTGGAGAACTCGAACAGGTACGTAAAAGCATCTGGTAAGTGAACCTTGACGGGGTTACATTTATAACCTTTATTATTAGATATGTCCTCACCTGGCATGGCCCAGGCCGCGCGCGGCAGGGCCGCCATAGTTAACGCCAAGCGCATTGGCGGGTTCCTGATTCGGCATATCTCTACGATTCCAGCGGCACCGGAACGAGTTCATTCCGACAAGTATCAACTAGAAAGTTATGGCGTTCCGACTTCCCGGTCGCGCGCGAGCGCGAGTCGTGCGTAAATATGTGCCGACGGCATACTGGGTCGACAGTAATTCCTGGGCTGACAGGAATTAGGTGCTGTACCTACGACGGTATTAAGGATTAATACGTCGTACGCAGGAAATAGGAACCTTAACCTGTGGTCTGTTGGTACCGCAGGCTTAGTCCTGGACTATTGGGTGCAGACGCAATAATCACTGTGTGGACTGTACTCTGTGGTCACTGTGCCTGTATGGCAGACCTACTGTATAGGATCTGGACGCTGTACAGGTTATTAATACTGTACCGGGGTGTTAATAATGAGCAGGTCCTACGAGGCTGCTCAGGCCTAGCAAAGCACATTGAACAAGTATATAAAGAATAGGCCAGTGCCAACTGGTCATCTTGCGAGCCCGCCTCACGTGTGTTGCCTTGACTTGCATGGCAAGCTCGTGTCTAAGCCTCAAGTGTCTGAGTGCTGTAAGCTTATCCAATTTGAACAAAGCTCCGTTCCAACCACATTCGCATAATTGCTGCATTGCAACCATATCCTTATACATTGCACTTAAAAACGTTAAGGGGACGTGGCGCGCCGAATATTTTCTGCGCCAAAAAATTCGCGGTACCATCCGTACGGTGTATAATGTGTGCCCGGACCGCTCAACCCTCGCGGAAGTGGCCATGGCGGCATGCCTTTATGCAATATTAATCGATATGGCACGTAAACAGCTAGAAAAAATGATTGAATTTCGCAGAAGATTAGTTGATGACCTCATTTCGTGGCGGAAAGTTTACGGTTTGCAATATCGCTAATTTCTCGAACGGCTACGGGCGCGGGGGTCCAGGATATAATTTCTCTTGCGGATCATGAAATTTAATGGAGGTTGACTGACGGCAGCTTTTGTGAGGCAACGTAGGCTCTAAAGAGCGATTATGAAGCTAACTTAATGGTGTTGTCGAGTTTGTGCCGAAGCTTCCCGGTTTCTTTTACATTTCCGGCATTCAAGGTAAGAACCTACGCAGGCCTGCGCATGTCCGCCTGCTTCGACGTATTCACGGAAGGCGCACCTTCCTTGTTCGCCTGATCAATGGATGATGTCTTTTATTGTTCGAGCTTGCGTGCCAGTTTATGCATGAAACATTTCCACGCAGGCAGGTGCATTAACGTCGGCCTTTCGCCTTTTTTTAATTCGGGCAGTTTCCCTGCAGGAAGCGCTCCATTTCTTTCGGTTGCATCGTCAGATTCCTAGCTATTTCGTACAATTTCGTGTAGTTTGTGGCTGGCATGCTAAATGCGCCGAGGTCAAGTTGTTGTTGGTAATGTGTTGACATTTGTTTTCCATAATCCTTTGGACGTGAGCTTGCTCAGACGCTTTGTTATGTGCCCGGGATCTGACACGCAGGCCTGTTTTAGAACGACATCCGGCATGTGCCTAGAGGCTAACAAGCTGGCATCAGCTTCTTAGCAAATTGCCCTATTGGAAAGGAAGGTGAGAGTGGTTCTTTTGCTGGCCATACTGCATGAGTGGCATTGCATTGGATAGGTGTTTCCATTGCTTTCCTTGAGCTATAACCATTAAGACTTCCCTGCTATGTGTGCAGCAAGGCAAGCTGGATAGGATGTGAATGCTTGGCAGACAACATGTATGATTTGCTGCCAAGTTTGCAGGCTGCAGTTGCCTCAGACTATTGCTTGGGCAGTCTTTCTAAGGTTTTTACACGTATACTTGCTGAGTTCTTGGCATAAATTTACATGGTAACCTTGGGCTGAGCTTAGTGTATGCTCTCTTGGTGCGTGTATGCCTAGCGATGGTGTTGCTATGCGCACGCTGGCAAGGCTGGCCATGCTGAGGGCAGGGGAGGGCAGATGAGGCGCCTAGCCTTTTCTTATGTTGTGTGATCGAGTTGGGCATGTTTTTTGGCTTCTTGGATGGAAAACATGATGTCTAGGTGGCCTTATACACAGAAAAACCTCATTTAGCGTATGTTCAGGTTTTAGCACGCAAAACCTTATAACTTGAGCTAGACTTGTCGGAATGACCTGGGACTTGGACCACTGCTGTCCCCCTGTTAGCCGGATTTTCGCTTGATTTTGTGGCCTTATCTGAAGTGTTTATGATATGTTTATTCCCAATGTCCGGTAAAAAAAGACCTGTTTTTCGGGAAAATTAATAACTGTTCAAGGTTTTGCCATTTCCATGATGTAAATAGCTCAGCAAGCTACACACTCAGGGAACTACAAATGGTTGATTTTTGGTTGCCAACAAATGTGTGCATTGGCTGGGGCATACCCAGCCCTAATTAGCGTCTTTTTCTATTTATTATAGCGCAATATTGGCGTATACGTGGGGGTAGTACCCCCAACAAGTGCATGGACAACTCACCAGAGATGTTATTTAGTGCCCGCAATCATATTTCAGCATTGTGCAAATGAATTTCAAGTGTTATTACCTTAGTTCAATTTTTAAGGGTTTTGGGGTGCCACCCGTGGACTTTTCGTGATAGACTCGGCCTGGACATGTGCTACACTACATAGACGTGACGGGCTCACACCCGGGCAGCCTCCTGGTTTGTCTGTAATATGGAGGCAGATGGTACGCAAGGATCGATGGCAATTAGTAGTGATGAAGGAGACCACCCCCAAATCTGTGGGGGCTCCGCGTGTGACCGCGTATGGCATTCATAGCGATTCGGGCCGCGGTGCCCACAACCCTGTAACTAGGACCAAGATAGCTTACACCATCCATTCCATCCCATGTTCCCCTCCCACTGAGGACTTATGCTCACGTGACCCAGTCACGTGTCTATTAATTAATTTATTAATTAGTTAATTAATTAATTATTAGACATGACACCAGGCTCCCCGGATTACCGTCATCCGCACGCTGTATGAGGGTTCGACCACTTCGGTGCGCACTCAACACGGCATTACCCCGCCCTGCCCACTGCAGACCACACGGCGTCTGGCAGGGTTGCGTCCTGTCGCCGTACCTGTTAATTGTTATTGTAGTGGATAATGTTATGCGCCAGGCACGTGCCCGCTTTTACTGCTAGCATTGCAGGCCGTGCCCCTGGCCTAGCTAGTGATCACGAACGAGCTTGGGGAAGGGGGGCCGACTAACCAGCAGAATTTACTAGCTGACCTCATTTATGCCGACGACATCACGCTCATCGAGAAGCCGGAGTCTGCCCAACTTTGGCTGGACTGCCTGGCGCTCGAGGCTCGGGCGGTTGGTCTAGCCGGAATCAGCCCAAAAACGGAGGCCCTGGCCCTCGGCATGGCAGGGCCCCCACCCACACTCCGCCTCTTAGGCGATGCCGAGGTCAACTACCCTCCTTCAGGCCGCTTCAAGCTGCTCGGCAGTTGGCTTCCCGACTGCGAGGACGACATGACGGCACGGATCGGCATGGCGTGGGCGCACCTCCATGACCACCGCCGCTGGTTGGTGGAGCAACCCCGCCCTACCCCGGATCGTCAAGCGTGACCTCTTCAAGGTTGTCATTCTGACGATCCTGACCTACGGCGCCGAGACCTGGACACTGACGCAGGAGCTGGAGCAACTACTCGACGGCGCCGTCACCAAGATGCTGCGCCAGGCCCTTAACATCCCCCTTGGTTTGCACATTAGTAATGAGGATTTGTACGCTGATTTGCCCTATGTTTCCCACATTATTAGGCACAGGCGCCTGGGCCTAGCCGGGCACCTGGCCCGCCCACAGATCAGGTAGATACATCAGATAGACTAGCTGGCACCAAGCCCGCCCAGCCTGGGCGATATGTCCTCACCTGGCGTGCCCCAGGCCGCGCGCGGCAGGGCCGCCACCCGTGGACTTTTCGTGATAGACTCGGCATGGACATGTGCTACACTAGACGTGACGGGCTCACACCCGGGCAGCCTCCTGGTTTGTCTGTAATATGGAGGCAGATGGTGCGCAAGGATAGATGGCAAGTAGTGATGAAGGAGACCACCCCCAAGCCTGTGGGGGCTCCGCGTGTGACCGGCGCGTATGGCATTCATAGCGATTCGGGCCGCGGTGCCCACACCCCTGTATAACTAGGACCTAGATAGCTTATACCATCCATTCCATCCCATGTTCCCCTCCCACTGAGGACTTATGCTCACGTGACGCAGTCACGTGTCTATTAATTAATTAATTAATGACACCAGGCTGTTAGGCGTTAGCATGCAATCATGACTGGAATTGGTCACGCCGCGCCCACTCCTGCATGGAATCTCAGCCGTAGGATCAGCGCGAAAATCCCAGTAAAAGATGGGAGGCATGTAGTCGAGTTGAAATTGGAAGTGCGCCCTTGCGCGGGCTGATGAGATTTACCGATCTCACGAAAGAAGCGGCGTGCAGCGCCATCGGGTCCATAGTCCCATTTTAGGCACCTGCACCAGGATTCCGGGAAGTGGGGCTTTTTGCCTTCTACAGGGAGTACGCTTGGGACTTTTGCATGAGGTAGGTAAGTTTGCAAAAAATAAGTCGGGAAGTCCGAGAAAAGGTGTACACAACAAAAAACATTAATGGAGAGACGGTAGAATGCCCCGAGGCATTGGTACGCTTGTCAGTGTGACTTGAAGAAGCTACGCTAGGATGCTTTGCCCCATGTCAAGCCTTCATGCGCGGATTGTAATGATGTAATTAGTTGATTTGTAAATGGATACAAATGGTTACTGCTAAACATATATTGAGTTAATTAAATAATTTACATGTAGACGTGCTCGTGAATGTGCATAAGTCCTCAGTGGGAGGGAAATGGAATGGAGATATGTGCGTTAGTGCGTATCGAACATTTATGAATACATCACATATGACTGTGGCAGTGTGCCACCAATTGACTTTACAGCTTAGTGCCTCCTTCATGTCCAAAAGCCATGAAGTCAGGGCCCGCTGGGCATCCCGGCCCATGTCCCGGGCCGGTTCTATTCGATCTAGGTGGAAAGCCCACGGGGGTTCCCCAGCATCGGGAAGGCCAAGGCTTGCACCCGCCATGCAAGGGCTAGCCCAAACTCTTGAGTAAATTGGTATTTCACAGAACTGTAATGTGGTTAACTCCAGCGCACGAGTTTTCTAGCATCCACAATTAACCAACTTGAAAATATATGGCCACGCGGCCCACCTGGGCCTATACAAGAGATGAAACAGTTAATCCATGCGACGCTGAAACAGATCCCTCCATGCATGACTTTGGCGCCATTTTATCTTATGTGGATGTACTCAACAGTAACTCACACTCTCATAGCATCAAGCCTGGTGACGAAGTCTGCTCGTAGGAGAGCTTTCAAGATCCAACCCAGTCGGCAGGCCCATACAACCTGCATTCAAAAAGAAGAATAAAAACAATAGTATGTCAAAGGCATTCAGCAACCTCACGTGACGCAGTCACGTGTCTATTAATTAATTAATTAATGACACCAGGCTGTTAGGCGTTAGCATGCAATCATGACTGGAATTGGTCACGCCGCGCCCACTCCTGCATGGAATCTCAGCCGTAGGATCAGCGCGAAAATCCCAGTAAAAGATGGGAGGCATGTAGTCGAGTTGAAATTGGAAGTGCGCCCTTGCGCGGGCTGATGAGATTTACCGATCTCACGAAAGAAGCGGCGTGCAGCGCCATCGGGTCCATAGTCCCATTTTAGGCACCTGCACCAGGATTCCGGGAAGTGGGGCTTTTTGCCTTCTACAGGGAGTACGCTTGGGACTTTTGCATGAGGTAGGTAAGTTTGCAAAAAATAAGTCGGGAAGTCCGAGAAAAGGTGTACACAACAAAAAACATTAATGGAGAGACGGTAGAATGCCCCGAGGCATTGGTACGCTTGTCAGTGTGACTTGAAGAAGCTACGCTAGGATGCTTTGCCCCATGTCAAGCCTTCATGCGCGGATTGTAATGATGTAATTAGTTGATTTGTAAATGGATACAAATGGTTACTGCTAAACATATATTGAGTTAATTAAATAATTTACATGTAGACGTGCTCGTGAATGTGCATAAGTCCTCAGTGGGAGGGAAATGGAATGGAGATATGTGCGTTAGTGCGTATCGAACATTTATGAATACATCACATATGACTGTGGCAGTGTGCCACCAATTGACTTTACAGCTTAGTGCCTCCTTCATGTCCAAAAGCCATGAAGTCAGGGCCCGC
Source organism: Mesostigma viride (assembly GCA_009746045.1). NCBI lineage: Eukaryota > Viridiplantae > Streptophyta > Mesostigmatophyceae > Mesostigmatales > Mesostigmataceae > Mesostigma > Mesostigma viride. The sequence continues at coordinate 6,895,614 of RPFO01000154.1, forward strand.
TGGGCATCCCGGCCCATGTCCCGGGCCGGTTCTATTCGATCTAGGTGGAAAGCCCACGGGGGTTCCCCAGCATCGGGAAGGCCAAGGCTTGCACCCGCCATGCAAGGGCTAGCCCAAACTCTTGAGTAAATTGGTATTTCACAGAACTGTAATGTGGTTAACTCCAGCGCACGAGTTTTCTAGCATCCACAATTAACCAACTTGAAAATATATGGCCACGCGGCCCACCTGGGCCTATACAAGAGATGAAACAGTTAATCCATGCGACGCTGAAACAGATCCCTCCATGCATGACTTTGGCGCCATTTTATCTTATGTGGATGTACTCAACAGTAACTCACACTCTCATAGCATCAAGCCTGGTGACGAAGTCTGCTCGTAGGAGAGCTTTCAAGATCCAACCCAGTCGGCAGGCCCATACAACCTGCATTCAAAAAGAAGAATAAAAACAATAGTATGTCAAAGGCATTCAGCAACCTCACGTGACGCAGTCACGTGTCTATTAATTAATTAATTAATGACACCAGGCTGTTAGGCGTTAGCATGCAATCATGACTGGAATTGGTCACGCCGCGCCCACTCCTGCATGGAATCTCAGCCGTAGGATCAGCGCGAAAATCCCAGTAAAAGATGGGAGGCATGTAGTCGAGTTGAAATTGGAAGTGCGCCCTTGCGCGGGCTGATGAGATTTACCGATCTCACGAAAGAAGCGGCGTGCAGCGCCATCGGGTCCATAGTCCCATTTTAGGCACCTGCACCAGGATTCCGGGAAGTGGGGCTTTTTGCCTTCTACAGGGAGTACGCTTGGGACTTTTGCATGAGGTAGGTAAGTTTGCAAAAAATAAGTCGGGAAGTCCGAGAAAAGGTGTACACAACAAAAAACATTAATGGAGAGACGGTAGAATGCCCCGAGGCATTGGTACGCTTGTCAGTGTGACTTGAAGAAGCTACGCTAGGATGCTTTGCCCCATGTCAAGCCTTCATGCGCGGATTGTAATGATGTAATTAGTTGATTTGTAAATGGATACAAATGGTTACTGCTAAACATATATTGAGTTAATTAAATAATTTACATGTAGACGTGCTCGTGAATGTGCATAAGTCCTCAGTGGGAGGGAAATGGAATGGAGATATGTGCGTTAGTGCGTATCGAACATTTATGAATACATCACATATGACTGTGGCAGTGTGCCACCAATTGACTTTACAGCTTAGTGCCTCCTTCATGTCCAAAAGCCATGAAGTCAGGGCCCGCTGGGCATCCCGGCCCATGTCCCGGGCCGGTTCTATTCGATCTAGGTGGAAAGCCCACGGGGGTTCCCCAGCATCGGGAAGGCCAAGGCTTGCACCCGCCATGCAAGGGCTAGCCCAAACTCTTGAGTAAATTGGTATTTCACAGAACTGTAATGTGGTTAACTCCAGCGCACGAGTTTTCTAGCATCCACAATTAACCAACTTGAAAATATATGGCCACGCGGCCCACCTGGGCCTATACAAGAGATGAAACAGTTAATCCATGCGACGCTGAAACAGATCCCTCCATGCATGACTTTGGCGCCATTTTATCTTATGTGGATGTACTCAACAGTAACTCACACTCTCATAGCATCAAGCCTGGTGACGAAGTCTGCTCGTAGGAGAGCTTTCAAGATCCAACCCAGTCGGCAGGCCCATACAACCTGCATTCAAAAAGAAGAATAAAAACAATAGTATGTCAAAGGCATTCAGCAACCTCACGTGACGCAGTCACGTGTCTATTAATTCATTCATTAATTAATTCAGCAACCTGCATTGCTAAGATGGCATGAGTGCAGTACAGTTGAACCCAAAAGTGCCTTGCATGCTTCGCTCCAGCCAATGTCAAGCTTCATGATGAACGGTGCTACAATCTTTCTTGACGTGACTCATCCAGAGATGTTGCGATGCCAATCATTACACAAGGTATCGTAACCAATTAATACACCTTTACTCTGTATCAAACCAGCCGGATCAAATGAATCCCAGCAATGCTCTTCGGTGCACGTTGCTTGTCACTGGCCTGCAGCCACTGACCAACGTGACTCATCCGATGGCAGATATGTTATGATGCCAAGCATTACAAAAGGTATCGTTATCAATTAACACACCTTTAGTCTGTATTAGCCTTTTACACTTTTACACATGGGTCTAAATATGACCCTGGTCTAAAAGTACACCTAATTAAACATTAAAGTAATGCTACGCTACGGCACTCCGGGTGTTGGCGGCGCGGGCGTCCAGCGTGAAGCCGCATGTGGGCTTGCCGCGTTGACTATGAAGTGGAGAATGGGGACAGGCAGACGCTGGGGTGTGGAGAACAATCCAACGGTGCTAATCGCTTCATCCAACGGATGCCAATATCTTGCCAGTGTTCGCCTGGCGCAGCGCTTAACATACGGTGTTACGAGACATCCTGTAACATCAGGGCCCTCCGAAGCTCAAGAACCGTTCGCTTTTGACTTGTCCCACTCTCGTGGCGTTCCCGAACCCTGCTGTTGAACCCTGTTGTGGTCGCTAAACTTGTAAAAACCTTTGGAGCACAAGGCATCGTTATCAATTGCCCTACACTAGCAAACCAACGCATAATAGGTAGTGCACCCACAAGTGCAGGCGCAATCATGCTGGGAGCACAAGCCACAAGCAAACATGCATAGTGAGGGTCGCCATTGTTGCAGTGGGCGGTGTAGTTAATGGACAGGATGAAGAGGTTTGTGGAGAGTGGGGGGCAAATGCTGTCCTTTCGTCACCTGTCCGTCCCCTCTACATGGTATAACCAGGCCTAGTTGTGCAAAATAGTTAAGTTCTGGCTGCAAACACATTGATAGGAGTGTAACATTGCGGCAGCATTGAGCAGTGCCGGAGATTTTGAAACGAAAAGCGAAACGTTTCTTGTACCAGCGTCTCCCTGAGGAAGGAAGTCAGGGATGCAGTATCCTGGATGCAACACCAGGTATAATGACAGCTAGCAGCCACTTGAGCAGGGCAGGCGGTGGTCATGGTGGGGAACGAAGGCGAAGGGAAAGAGCAAGAAAAGGCAGAAGGTCATGCGCCAGGCATTTGAAAAAGTCGGCGTGAGGAGAACGACGTCGTTTAGCAAGCATGCTTATGATGCACAAGAGGGGGTATTTTATACGCTTTTCAAAAGAGACAACTATTTTTAAGAAAACAAGGACGAGGCTTCGCAAGTAATAGGAATTTTAAAACAGGGTCCTACAAGCCACCCAGGTCAGGCAGTCTGCTTGGCCACGAGCTAGCGCTATATCCACGAGGCCACAAAATATTATATTCCGTACAGGCAACTACACTTTTGGGGCAGCTGACGCTCACCTTTGTGGTTGTGGCGGGTGCTGCCAATGCCATGTCAAGTGCTTCTACCGCCCCGTGTTGTGCTGCTCCAGGAACTGCACAACCTCGGAGCGCTTGCAGTGCTTGGCCATGTCCAGTGCCGTGTGACCACCCTGCAGGCAGCGAGGTGATAGGGGTAAGGAGCAGCAAGTCACACAGCCATGTTATTGACCATGTCCCACCCTGTACCCGAGTGTGAGACTGCGCCACTGAAACAAATGTCCCATGCCTAACAGACTAGAGGCAAACTATCCTGTTCAAAACTCTATTGCCCTTCCATTATAAACCAGCAGACGCCCGCACCGTGCAGTCCCTCTTGTGGCGGCAACAGCATGCCATGTGTACCGGGCCAGCACGACAACCCAACAGCTCTACCATCCAGGGTATAGCGTTGTAGTAGAAGTATCATAATGCCATTGAGGGTTTAACGGCGTGGCATCAAGAAAGTTTCAGCGCAGTGGAGAAACAAAATTACTGTTCTATTAACCGTTGAACTCCAGGGTAACCAGACTCTTTATCAAAACAATGAGTGGAGCACATCAGACAAAAGGCAAGCCACATCCCAGCCGCTGATGCTCATGGGAACACTTATTGCTTATCAAAGGCTAGCCTTACCCCCCCAAACGCAGGGAGGGTGGGCGGGAAAAGAAAAGAGGCCAACCTTGGCAAGGTGGGTTTGCTTTTGTCTTTTTTGCGTGTCGCATGGCCTTGGCCCGGACGGCATTTTTTAGCCACGCAAATTTTGCGTCTGAGCAAATGACGCGAATAGGCGTTCTAATTGCCATCGGCTTACGTAAGAGTGCCTGGGCAATTAGGTCACAGATTGTGTGGGAGACAGATTCTAGATCTAGTTAATCACTAGAGTAACGTCATTTACTAAGAAACCTAGACAGCGGTAGGTTCATATCTCAATGTAGCTCCTGCCACCTGCTGGCCAGGAAACTGTCCAAATCTTGTGCCACTGCCGATCCGGATCAGGCCGCACCGGCCTCAAAAGGTATGTCGCGTAGACCCTATAACCTAGCCTGCATAGCGGCTACCCTTCCATCTCACTATAAAGAAACTATGTTCAGAGAACCAAAGATTCTGTTAACCGGGAGCTCCAGGGTAACCACACTCTTAAGGGGACAGGACATCCCTAATAAACGGCGCATTTTTTGATACCATACCTATGCATGTGAGGAAAATCCAATGATGTTTGGGGACCATAAGTATGATTGAAAAAAAAAAATCCAACCACTTGGGGGGGGGGGGGTTACCCCCCACCATGTGCCCTTTATGAGCTAAAAATAGAAAAGACGCTATTTATGGCCTATTTTCGCTAGGAGAATGGGCAAACCAAATGTGACCAAATCATATATTCCCCACCTTTGCAAAAAATTCTGGCTACTCGGGACCACAAAATAAGCATGTTTACACTAATTGATAGGGTTTAGCGGAATACACGTATTTTTTGGTGCAAAAAAAAAATCATAGACATATTCAACTGGGTCAAATATTATATTGAAAAATGGCCCAGGCTGGGAATTTCACCTTTCCAAAGTTTTAGCTCATGCTGACCACGTTTACTCGTATTGATGGATGGTCATGTGCAAAAACAAAAATGACGGGAAAAACCTGTTATTCGCACAAGCATCACTCCAAAAACACCATTGCCCACAGCAAACTGGGCCAAAACGAGTGCGATTAATTAATTTAATGTATCGTAAAGCTTGCCACAAAACTACTGACGCAATGTACAGCGGTGTGACATCATTCTGCAAGCAGCAGCCACGCATGTCCCCGTGAGGGCCAGATGGAATGTGGGAACCCTGTACAGGAAGGGCTAGCGAGGAGATGTGTCTGCAGTGAATGAAACAGACCCACGCGCCATGCGCACACCCATGGACCTCATGGCCCCTGATCATGGCCACAGCCAAACTCATGAGCCTGCCAGCGGCCCCACAGTTGTGCCTGCCTATCCACCACTTCGTTGGCTAACTCAAGTCCCGCCGCCAAGTACAACGTCCAAGTAGCCTCCACCCTGACTAACAACGCGGCAGAAAACAAGGGCATCGGTACAACCACGGAGAGCGGGGCTTTACCATTGGGGATGAGCCGTATGATCCTTGTGAGAGAGTGATGCCATTAGGAACATCATCAAACATTCCAGGCAGTTGCTGCGGCCAGCATGGCACGGATACGCTGAACGCTCTGCATATGCCTCCCAGCAAACAAATGGCCCCCTCAGGACAGCCAGGCGGTCAGGATGGGGAAGGCCCGAAAGCGCGGGCCAGACGCCTGTTCAGATCACCTTGAGAAGGCCTGGCAGTGAAAAGGCTCAGGAAATGGAGGCACCTCACCGCGTGCAACTCGGGTCAATGGAACTGGCCGTTCCTCACCCGTTGCCACAAGAGAAGGGGGGAGGGGAGAAGGGCGGGTTCATGATCTCACAGGCCGGTGTGCAATTAAGTAGTATTTGACAAACTATTCGGCATAACCAGGTCATACGCATGTTATCTCTCATATCTCTCGGAGTCCTGGCCCTGAGTAAGGTAGTGAAATGAGATCGGTTGTCCGTGATCCAGATTCCAGTAGCCACAACTCCTGCCCGGCAGAGCCATCCGCCTCATGGGCAGCAGGCATGCCATGGGGTGCACAGCTCGTCAACAGCACAGTTTCCCACTGGCAGGGTGCCCAGTGCTGGGAACGTAACAGCACCCAGTGAAGTTGGCAGCAAGCCTGACACCATCGGTTCTAAAGCCCTTTGCCCACCCTACAACATGATTGCATTGCTCATACAGACCAAATCTGAAAGTGCGTGGAAGCACATCCGCTTGCGGCCATCAGACTAAAGGAAAGGCTGACCTTGGCCTTCGCCTCCTTGTTCGCACCGCTCGCGACCAGGTGCTTCACGACCTCCAGGTGGCCGTTACATGCTGCAGAGTACAGCGGTGTGACATCATCCTGCATGCAGCAGCCACACATGTCCCCGTGAGGACCAGATGGAACGTGAGAACCCACTGAGCCAGGGGATGTGTCTGCAGTGAATGAGACAGACCTACGCGTCATGCGCACACCCATGGACCTCATGGCCCCTGATCATGGCCACAGCCAAACTAATGAGCCTGCCAGCGGCCCCACAGTTGTGCCTGCCTATCCACCACTTCGTTGGCTAACTCAAGTCCCGCCGCCAAGTACAACGTCCAAGTAGCCTCCACCCTGACTAACAACGCGGCAGAAAACAAGGGCATCGGTACAACCACGGAGAGCGGGGCTTTACCATTGGGGATGAGCCGTATGATCCTTGTGAGAGAGTGATGCCATTAGGAACATCATCAAACATTCCAGGCAGTTGCTGCGGCCAGCATGGCACGGATACGCTGAACGCACTGCATATGCCTCCCAGCAAACAAATGGCCCCCTCAGGACAGCCAGGCGGTCAGGATGGGGAAGGCCCGAAAGCGCGGGCCAGACGCCTGTTCAGATCACCTTGAGAAGGCCTGGCAGTGAAAAGGCTCAGGAAATGGAGGCACCTCACCGCGTGCAACTCGGGTCAATGGAACTGGCCGTTCCTCACCCGTTGCCACAAGAGAAGGGGGGAGGGGAGAAGGGCGGGTTCATGATCTCACAGGCCGGTGTGCAATTAAGTAGTATTTGACAAACTATTCGGCATAACCAGGTCATACGCATGTTATCTCTCATATCTCTCGGAGTCCTGGCCCTGAGTAAGGTAGTGAAATGAGATCGGTTGTCCGTGATCCAGATTCCAGTAGCCACAACTCCTGCCCGGCAGAGCCATCCGCCTCATGGGCAGCAGGCATGCCATGGGGTGCACAGCTCGTCAACAGCACAGTTTCCCACTGGCAGGGTGCCCAGTGCTGGGAACGTAACAGCACCCAGTGAAGTTGGCAGCAAGCCTGACACCATCGGTGGCAAAGCCCTTTGCCCACCCTACAACATGATTGCATTGCTCATACAGACCAAATCTGAAAGTGCGTGGAAGCACATCCGCTTGCGGCCATCAGACTAAAGGAAAGGCTGACCTTGGCCTTCGCCTCCTTGTTCGCACCGCTCGCGACCAGGTGCTTCACGACCTCCAGGTGGCCGTTACATGCTGCAGAGTACAGCGGTGTGACATCATCCTGCATGCAGCAGCCACACATGTCCCCGTGAGGACCAGATGGAACGTGAGAACCCACTGAGCCAGGGGATGTGTCTGCAGTGAATGAGACAGACCTACGCGTCATGCGCACACCCGTGGACCTCATGGCCCCTGATCATGGCCACAGCCAAACTAATGAGCCTGCCAGCGGCCCCGCAGTTGTGCGTGCCTTTCCACCACTTGGCAGGCTCACTCAAGTACCGCCAAGTACAACGTCCAACTAGCCTCCACTCTAACTAATAACGCTGCAGAAAACAAGGGCATCAGTACAACCACGGTGGCAAGGGCTTTACTGATGTGGCTGGCGATGAACCGCATGATCCATGTGAGAGAGTCATGCCATTAGGAACATCATCAAACATTCCAGGCACTTAGTTGCTGCGGCCAATACGGCACGGACAGGCTGAACGCACTGCATATGCCTCTCAACAAACAAATGGCCCCCTCAGGACAGCAACGCGGTCAGGATGGGGAAGGCCCAAAAGAGCGGGCCAGACACTAGTCCAAATTGCCTTTAGAAGGCCTGGGAGTGAAAAGGCTCAGGAAATGGAGGCACCTAACTGCGTGCGATTCAGGTCCATGCATTCGGCCGTTCCTACCCCGTTGCCACAAGAGAAGGGGGGAGGGGGAAAGGGCGGGTTCCTGATCTCACAGGCCGGTGTGCAAGGGCGGGTTCCTGATCTCACAGGCCGGTGTGCAATTTAGTATTTGACAAACTATCCGGCACAATCAGGTCATACGCAAGTTATCTCTCGGAGTCCTCGCCCTGAGTACGGAAGTGAAGTGAGATCGGTCGTCCGTGATCCAGATTCCAGTAGCCACAAGTCCTGCCTGGCAGAGCCATCCGCCTCATGGGCAGCAGGCATGCCATGGGGTGCACAGCTTGTCAACAGCACAGTTTCCCACTGGCAGGGTGCCCAGTGCTGGGAACGTAACAGCACCCAGTGAAGTTGGTAGCAAGCCTGACACCATCGGTTCTAAAGCCCTTTGCCCACCCTACACCATGATTGCATTGCTCATATAGACCAAATCTGAAAGTGCGTGGAAGCACATCCGCTTGCGGCCATCAGGGTTAAGGGATAGCTGACCTTGGCCTTCGCCTCCTTGTTCACATCGCTCGCAACCAGGTGCTTCACGACCTCCAGGTGGCCCTTCCATGCCGCAAAATGCAGCGGTGTCCAGTCATTCTGCACACAGCAACCACACATGTCCCCGTGAGGACCAGATGGAACGTGGGAACGCACAAAGCGGGGAGATGTGGCTGCCGTGAATGAAACAGACCTACGCGTCATGCGCACACCCATGGACCTCATGGCCCCTGATCATGGCCACAGCCAAACTAATGAGCCTGCCAGCGGCCCCGCAGTTGTGCCTGCCTTTCCACCACTTTGTTGGCTCACTCAAGTACCGCCAAGTACAACGTGCAACTAGCCTCCACCCTGACTTACAACGCTGCAGAAAATAAGGGCATCAGGACAACCACACAGGACGGGGCTTTCCTGATGTGGCTGAGGATGAGCCGTGTGATCCTTGTGAGAGAGTCATGCCATTAGGAACATCAGCAAACATTCCAGGCACTTAGTTGCTGCTGCCAGCATGGCACGGACAGGCTGAACGCACTGCATATGCCTCCCAGCAAACAAATGGCCCCCTCAGGACAGCCAGGCGGTCAGGATGGGGAGGAACCGAAAGCGCGGGCCAGACAACTGCTCAGATCACCTCTAGAAGGTCTGGTAAAGAAAAGGTACAGGAAATGGAGGCACCACGGGGTGGAACTCGGGTCAATGGATTTGGTCGTTCCTCACTCGTTGCCACAAGAGAAGGGGGGAGGGGGAAAGGGCGGGGAACATGATCTCACAGGCCGGTGTGCAATTAAGTAGTATTTGAAAAACTATCCAGCACAACCGGGTCATGCGCGTGCTATTTCTCGCCCTGAGCACGGTAGTGAAGTGAGATCGGTCGTCCTCGACACAGATTCCAGTAGCCACGAGTCCTGCCCGGCAGAGCCATCCGCCTCATGGGCAGCAGGCATCCCATGGGGTGCACAGCTCGCCAACAGCACAGTTTCCCACTGGCAGGGTGCCCAGTGCTGGGAAGGTAACAGCACCCAGTGAAGTTGGTAGCAAGCCTGACACCATCGGTTCTAAAGCCCTTTGCCCACCCTACAACATCATTGCGCTGCACATAGACCCAATCTGTGCGTGGAAGCGCATCCGCTAGCAGCCATCAGGGTACAGGAAAAGCTGACCTTGAGTTTCGCCTCTTTGTCTGCACCGCTCGCAACCAAGTGCTTCACCACCTCCAGGTGGCCCTTCCATGCCGCAAAATGCAGCGGTGTCCAGTCATCCTGCACACAGCAGCCACACATGTTCCTGTGAGGACCAGATGGAACGTGAGAACCCACTAAGCGAGGGGATGTGTCTGCAGTGAATGAGACAGACCTACGCGTCATGCGCACACCCGTGGACCTCATGGCCCCTGATCAAGGCCACAGCCAAACTCACGAGCCTGCCAGCGGCCCCACAGGTTGTGCCTGCCTTTCCACCACTTTGTTGGCTAACTCATGGACCGCCAAGTACAACATCCAACTAGCCTCCACCTCAACTAACATCGCTGCAGAAAACAAGGGCATCAGTACAACCACGGAGGACGGGGCTTTACTGATGTGGCTGGGGATGAGCCGTGTGATCCTTGTGAGAGAGTGAGGCCATTAGGACTATCAGCAAACACTCCAGGCACTCAGTTGCTGCTGCCAGCATGGCAGGACAGGCTGAACGCAAGGCACATGCCTCCCAGCAAACAAATGGCCCCCTCAGGACAGCCAGGCAGTGAGGATGGGGAAGGCCCCAAAACGCGGGCCACACACCTGTTCAGATCACCTTGAGAAGGCCTGCTAGTGAAAAGGTTCAGGAAATGGAAGCACCTCACCGCGTGCAACTCAGGTCCATGGATTCGGCAGTTCCTCAACCGTTGCCACAACAGAAGGGGGGAGGGGGGAAGGGCGGGGAACACGATCTCACAGGCCGGTGTGCAATTAAGTAGTATTTGAAAAACTATCCAGCACAACCGGGTCATGCGCGTGCTATCTCTCGGATTCCTCGCCCTGAGTACGGTAGTGAAGGTAAGATCGGTAGTCCGTGATCCAGATTCCAGTAGCCACAAGTCCTGCCTGGCAGAGCCATCCGCCTCATGGGCAGCAGGCATGCCATGGGGTGCACAGCTCGTCAACATCGCAATTTCGCACTGGGAAGGTGCCCCGTGCTGGGAATGTAACAGCGCCCAGTGGAGTTGGCAGCAAGCCTGACACCATCGGTTCTAAAGCCCTTTGCCCACCCTACAACATGATTGCATTGCTCATATAGACCAAATCTATGTGTGGAGGCGCATCCGCTGGCAGCCATCAGGGTACAGGAAAAGCTGACCTGGTCCTTCGCCTCCTTGTTCGCACTGCTCGCAACCAGGTGCTTCACGACCTCCAGGTGGCCATTCCATGCCGCAAGATGCAGCGGCGTGCGGTCATTCTGCACACAGCAGCCACACATATCCCCGTGAGGACCAGATGGAACGTGGGAACGCACTAAGCGAGGGGATGTGTCTGCCGTGAATGAAACAGACCTACGCGTCATGCGCACACCCATGGACCTCAGGGCCCCTGATCATGGCCACAGCCAAACTCATGAGCCTGCCAGCGGCCCCATAGGTTGTGCCTGCCTTTCCACCACTTTGTTGGCTGACTTGAGTACCGCCAATTACAACGTGCAACTAGCCTCCACACGAACTAACAACGCTGCAGAAAACAAGGGCATCAGTACAACCACGGAGGACGGGGCTTTACTGATGTGGCTGGGGTCCGATGAGCCGTGTGATCCTTGTGAGAGAGTGATGCCATTAGGAACATCGGCAAACACTCCAGGCAGTTGCTGCTGCCAGCACGGCACGGATACGCTGAACGCACTGCACATGCCTCTCAACAAACAAATGGCCCCCTCAGGACAGCAACGCGGTCAGGATGGGGAAGGCCCAAAAGAGCGGGCCAGACACCTGTTCAGATCACCTTGAGAAGGCCTTATAGTGAAAAGGTTCAGGAAATGGAGGCACTTCACCGCGTGCATCTCAGGTCAATGGATTCCGCCGTTCCTCACCCGTTGCCACAAGAGAAGGCCGGAGGGGGGGCAAGGGCGGGGAGCATGATCTCACAGGCCGGTGTGCAATTAAGTAGTGTTTGAAAAACTATCCTGCACAACCAGGTCATACGCGTGCTATCTCTCGGATTCCTCGCCCTGAGTACGGTAGTGAAAGTGAGATCGGTGGTCCGCGATCCAGATTCCAGTAGCCACGATTCCTGCCTGGCAGAGCCATCCACCTCATGGGCAGCAGGCATCCCATGGGGTGCATAGCTCGTGAACATTGCAATTTCCCACTGGCAGGGTGCCCAGTGCTGGGAACGTAACAGCGCCCAATGGAGTTGGCAGCAAGCCTGACACCATCGGTGGTATAAAAGCCCTTTGCCAACCCTACAGCATCATTGCGCTGCACATAGACCAAAACTGTGTGCAGAAGCACATCCGCTGGCGGCCATCAGGGTCAAGGAAACGCTGACCTCGTTCTTCGCCTCCTTGTTTGCATCGCTCGCGACCAGGTGCTTCACGACCTCCAGGTGGCCCTTCTGTGCCGCAAAAAGCAGCGGTGTCCAGTAATCCTGGAAGCCGCAACCACAAATGTCCCCGTGAGGACCAGATGGAACGTGAGAATCCACTGAGCGAGGGGATGTGTCTGCAGTGAATGAGACAGACCTACGCGTCATGCGCACACCCATGGACCTCATGGCCCCTGATCCTGGCCACAGCCAAACTCATGAGCCCGCCAGTGGCCCCACAGTTGTGCCTGCCTGGTTTCCACCACTTCGTTGGCTCACTCAAGTACCGCCGATTACAACACCCAAATAGCCTCCACCCTGACTTACAACACTGCAGAAAATAAGGGCATCAGTACAACCACACAGGACGGGGCTTTACTGATGTGGCTGAGGATGAGCCGTGTGATCCTTGTGAGAGAGTCATGCCATTAGGAACATCAGCAAACATTCCATGCACTCAGTTGCTGCTGCCAGCATGGCACGGACAGGCTGAACGCACTGCATATGCCTCCCAGCAAACAAATGCCCCCCTCAGGACAGCCAGGCGGTCAGGATGGGTAGGAACCGAAAGCGCGGGCCAGACAACTGCTCAGATCACCTTTAGAAGGCCTGGTAAAGAAAAGGTACAGGAAATGGAGGCACCTCACCGCGTGCAACTCGGGTCAATGGATTCGCCCGTTCCTCATTCGTTGCCACAAGAGAAGGGGGAAGGGGGGAAGGGCGGGGAACATGATCTCACAGGCCGGTGTGCAATTAAGTAGTATTTGAAAAACTATCCGGCACAACCAGGTCATACGTATGTTATCTCTCGGATTCCTCGCCCTGGGTACGGTAGTGAAAGTGAGATCGGTAGTGAGATCGTAATCCAGATTCCAGTAGCCACGATTCCTGCCTGGCAGAGCCATCCACCTCACGGGCAGCAGGCATCCCATAGGTGCACAGCTTGTCAACAGCACAACTTCCCACTGGCAGGGTGCCAAGTGCTGGGATCGCAACGTCCAGTGGAGTTGGCAGCAAGCCTGACACCATCGGTGGCAAAGCCCTTTGCCCACCCTACTACATGATTGCATTGCTCATATACCCCAAAACTGTGCGTGGAAGCGCATCCGCTTGCAGCCATCAGAGTAAAAGGACAGCTGACCTTGAACTTCGCCTCCTTGTTTGCACCGCTCGCGACCAGGTGCTTCACCACCTCCAGGTGGCGCTTCTCTGCTGCAACGTACAGCGGAGTGGCATCATTCTGCGCGCAGCAGCCAAGCATGTCCCCGTGAGGACCGGATGGAACGTGAGAACCCACTGAGCGAGGGGATGTGTCTGCAGTGAATGAGACAGACCTACGCGTTATGCGCACACCCATGGACCTCACGGCCCCTGATCATGGCCACAGCCTAACTCATGCGCCTGCCAGCGGCCCCACAGTTGTGCCTGCCTTTCCACCACTTCGTTGGCTAACTCAAGTACCTCCAGGTACAACGTCCAACTAGCCTCCACCCGAACTAACATCGCTGCAGAAAACAAGGGCATCAGCACAACCACGGAGAGCGGGGCTTTCCTGATGTGACTGGGGATAAGCCGTGTGATCCGTGTGAGAGATTCACGCCATTGACCACATCAGCAAACATTCCTGGCACTCAGTTGCTGCTGCCAGCATGGCACGGATACGCTGAACGCACTGCATATGCCTCCCAGCAAACAAATGGCCCTCAGGACAGCCAGGCGGTGAGGATGGGGAAGGCCCGAAAGCGCGGGCCACACACCTGTTCAGATCACCTTTAGAAGGCCTGGTGGTGAAAAGGTTCAGGAAATGGAGGCACCTCATCGCATGCAGCTCGGGTCAATGGATTCGCCCGTTCCTCACTCGTTGCCACAAGAGAAGGGGGAAGGGGGGAAGGGCAGGGAACATGATCTCACAGGCCGGTGTGCAATCAAGTAGTATTTGAAAAACTATCCGGCACAACCAGGTCATACGTATGTAATCTCTCGGATTCCTCGCCCTGGGTACGGTAGTGAAAGTGAGATCGGTAGTGAGATCGTAATCCAGATTCCAGTAGCCACGATTCCTGCCTGGCAGAGCCATCCACCTCACGGGCAGCAGGCATCCCATAGGTGCACAGCTTGTCAACAGCACAACTTCCCACTGGCAGGGTGCCAAGTGCTGGGAACGCAACAGCACCCCGTGAAGTTGGCAGCAAGTCTGTGGTTTAAAAGCTCTTTGCACACCCTACAACATGATTGCACTGCACATATACAAAAACTGTGCGTGGAAGCGCATCCGCTTGCGGGCATCACGGTAAAGGAAAATCTGACCTTGGTCTTCGCCTCCTTGTTCGCACCGCTCGCAACCAGGTGCTGCACCACCTCCAGGTGGCCCTCATCTGCCGCAATGCACAGCGGTGTCCAGTCATCCTGCAAGCAGCAGCCAAGCATGTCCCCATGAGGACCAGATGGAACGTGAGAACCCACTGAGCCAGGGGATGTGTCTGCAGTGAATGAAACAGACCTACGCGTCATGCGCACACCCATGGACCTCATGGCCCCTGATCATGGCCACAGCCAAACTCATGAGCCTGCCAGCGGCCCCACAGTTGTGCCTGCCAAGCTAGTTTCCACCACTTCGTTGGCCAAGGTAAGTACCGCCAAGTACAAGACCCAACTAGCCTACACCCGAACTAACATCGCTGCAGAAAACAGGGGCATCGGTACAACCACGGAGGACGGGGCTTTACTGATGCGGCTGGGGATGAGCCGTGTGATCCACGTGAGAGAGTCATGCCATTAACAACATCAGCAAACATTCCAGGCTGCTGCTGCGGCCAGCATGGCACGGACAGGCGGAACGCACTGCACATGCCTCCCAGCAAACAAATGGCCCCCTCAGGACCTCAGGACAGCCAGGCGGTCAGGATGGGGAAGGCCCGACAACGCGGGCTAGACACCTGTTCAGATCACCATTAGAAGGCCTGGTAGTGAAAAGGCTCAGGAAATGGAGGCACCTCACCACGTGCAACTCGGGTCAATGGAACTGGCCGTTCCTCGTCCGTTGCCACAAGAGAAGGGGGGGAGGGGGGAAGGGCGGGGAACATGATTTCAAAGGCCAGTGTGCACTTAAGCAGTATTTGAAAAACTATCCGGCACAACCAGGTCATACGCATGTTATCTCTCGGATTCCTCGCCCTGAGTACGGTAGTGAAAGTGAGATCGGTGGTCCGTGATCCAGATTCCAGTAGCCACGACTCCTGCCTGGCAGAGCCATCCACCTCATGGGCAGCAGGCATCCCATGGCGTGCACAGCTCGTCAACAACACAATTTACCACTGGCAGGGTGCCCAGTGCTGGGAACGTAACAGTGCCCAGTGGAGTTGGCAGCAAGCCTGACACCATAAGTGGTAAAGCCTTATGCCCAACCTACAACATCATTGCGCTGCACATATTCCAAAACTGTGTGCAGAAGCGCATCCGCTGGCGGCCATCAGGCTCTAGGAAAAGCTGACCTTGAGCTTCGCCTCCTTGCTCGCACCGCTCGCAACCAGGTGCTTCACGACCTCCAGGTGGCCATTCTGTGCCGCAATATGCAGCGGTGTCCAGTCATCCTGCGAGAAGCAGCCAAGCATGTCCCCGTGAGGACCAGATGGAACGTGAGAACCCACTGAGCGAGGGGATGTGTCTGCAGTGAATGAGACAGACCTACGCGTCATGCGCACACCCATGGATCTCACGGCCCCTGGTCATGGCCACAGTCAAACCCATGAGCCTGCCAGCGGCCCCACAGGTTGTGCCTGCCTAGTTTCCACCACTTTGTTGGCGAAGTTAAGCACCGCCAAGTACAAGACCCAACTAGCCTACACCCGAACTAACATCGCTGCAGAAAACAGGGGCATCAGTACAACCACGGAGGACGGGGCTTTACCGATGTGGCTGGGGATGAGCCGTGTGATCCTTGTGAGAGAGTCACGCCATAAGGAACATCAGCAAACATTCCAGGCAGTTGCTGCTGCCAGCATGGCACGGACAGGCTGAACGCACTGCACATGCCTCCCAGCAAACAAATGGCCCCCTCAGGACAGCCAGGCGGTCAGGATGGGGAAGGCCCCAAAACGCAGGCAAGACACCTGTTCAGATCACCTTTGGAAGGCCTGGTAGTGACAAGGTTCAGGAAATGGAGGCACCTCACTGCGTGCAACCCAGGTCAATGGAAGCGGCCATTCCTCACCCGTTGCCACAAGAGAAGGGGGGAGGGGGGAAGGGCGGGGAACATGATCTCACAGGCTGCTGTGCAATTAAGTAGTGTTTGAAAAATGATCCAGCACAAACATGTCATACGCATGCTATCTCTCGAACTCCTCGCCCTGAGTACGGCAGTGAAAGTAAGATCGGTAGTCCGTGATCCAGATTCCAGTAGCCACGATTCCTGCCTGGCAGAGCCATCCACCTCATGGCCAGCAGGCATCCCATGGCGTGCACAGCTCGTCAACAACACAATTTCCCACTGGCAGGGTGCCCAGTGCTGGGAACGTACCAGTGCCCAGTGGAGTTGGCAGCAAGCCTGACACCATAAGTGGTAAAGCCTTTTGCCCACCCTACAGCATCATGGCGCTGCACATATTCCAAAACTGTTTGCAGAAGCGCATCCGCTGGCGGCCATCAGGGTCAAGGAAATGCTGACCTCGTCCTTCGCCTCCTTGTTCGCACCGCTCGCAACCAGGTGCTTCACGACCTCCAGGTGGCCGTTCAGTGACGCAATGTACAGCGGTGTGGAATCATTCTGCAAGCAGCAGCCAAGCATGTCCCCATGACAACCAGATGGAACGTGAGAACCCACTGAGCGAGGGGATGAGGCTGCAATGAATGAGACAGACCTACGCGTCATGCGCACATATATGGACCTCATGGCCCCTGATCATGGCCACAGCCAAACTTCTCAGCCTGCCAGCGGCCTGCCTTTCCACCACTTCGTAGGCTAACTACAGCACCGCCAAGTACAACGTAAAACTAGCCTCCGCCCGAACTAACATCGCTGCAGAAAACAAGGGCATCAGTACAACCACGGAGGACGGGGCTTTACTGATGTGCCTGGGGATGAGCCGTGTGATCCTTGTGAGAGAGTCATGCCATTAGGAACATCAGCAAACATTCCAGGCACTCAGTTGCTGCTGCCAGCATGGCACGGACAGGCTGAACGCACGGCACATGCCTCCCAGCAAACTAATGGCCCCCTCAGGACAGCCAGGCTGTCAGGATGGGGAAGGCCCGAAAGCGCGGGCCAGACACCTGTTCAGATCACCATTCGAAGGCCTAGTAGTGAAAAGGTTCAGGAAATGGAGGCACCTCACCGCGTGCAACTCGGGTCAAGGGATTTGGCCGTTCCTCACCCGTTGCCACAAGAGAAGGGGGGAGGAGGGAAGGGCGGGAAACATGATCTCACAGGCCGGTGTGCAATTAAGTAGTGTTTGAAAAACTATCCGGCAAAACCAGGTCGTACGCGTGCTATCTCTCGAATTCCTCGCCCTGAGTACGGTAGTGAAAGTGAGATCAATAGTCCGTGATCCAGATTCCAGTAGCCACGATTCCTGCCTGGCAGAGCCATCCACCTCATGGGCAGCAGGCATCCCATGGGGTGCACAGCTCGTCAACAACACAATTTCCCACTGGCAGGGTGCCCAGTACTGGGAACGTAACAGCGCCCAGTGCAGTTGGGAGCAAGCCTGACACCATAAGCGGTAAAGCCCTTTGCCCACCCTACAGCATCACTGCGCTGCACATATACCAAAACTGTGCGCAGAAGCACATCTGCTTGCAGCCTTCAGGGTCAAGGAAATGCTGACCTCGAGCTTCGCCTCCTTGTTCGCACCGCTCGCAACCAGGTGCTTCACGACCTCCAGGTGGCCATACTGTGCCGCAATATGCAGCGGTGTCCAGTCATCCTGCAAGCAGCAGCCAAGCATGTCCCCGTGAGGACCAGATGGAACGTGAGAACCCACTGAGCGAAGGGATGTAGCTCCAGTGAATGAGACAGACCTACGTGTCATGCGCACACCCATGGACCTCACGGCCTCTGATCATGGCCACAGCCAAACTCATGAGCCTGCCAGCGGCCCCACAGTTGTGCCTGCCTTTCCACCACTTTGTTGGCTAACTAAGGCACGGCCAAGTACAACGTCCAACCAGCCTCTGCCCGAACTAACATCGCTGCAGAAAACAAGGGCATCAGTACAACCACGGAGGACGGGGCTTTACTGATGCGGCTGGGGATGAGCCGTGTGATCCTTGTGAGAGTCATGCCATTAGGAACATCAGCAAACACTCCAGGCACTTAGTTGCTGCTGCCAGCATGGCACGGACAGGCTGAACGCACTGCACATGCCTCCCAGCAAACAAATGGCCCCCTCAGGACAGCCAGGCGGTCAGGATGGGGAAGGCCCGACAACACAGGCCAGACACCTGTTCAGATCACCTTTAGAAGGCCTGGTAGTGAAAAGGCTCAGGAAATGGAGGCACCTCACTGCGTGCAACTCGGGTCAATGGAACTGGCCGTTCCTCGTCCGTTGCCACAAGAGAAGGGAGGAGGGGGGAAGGGTGGGGAACATGATCTCACAGGCCGGTGTGCATTTAAGTAATTATTGAAAAACTATCCAGCACAACCAGGTCATACGCATGTTATCTCTCGGATTCCTCGCCCTGAGTACGGTAGTGAAAGTGAGATCGGTCGTCCATGATCCAGATTCCTGTACCCTCGATTTCTTCCTGGCAGAGCCATCCACCTCGTGGGCAGCAGGCATCCCATGTCGTGCACAGCTCGTCAGCATCGCAATTTCCCACTGGCAGGGTGCCCAGTGCTGGGAACGTAACAGCTCCCCGTGAAGTTGGCAGCAAGCCTGACACCATCGGTGGCAAAGCCTTTTGCCCACCTAACAACATGATTGCATTGCTCATATAGACCAAATCTGACAGTGCGTGGAAGCACATCCGCTGGGGGCCATCAGGGTCTAGGAAAAGCTGACCTCGAGCTTCGCCTCCTTGTTTGCACCGCTCGCAACCAGGTGCTTTACGACCTCCAGGTGGCCATTCTGTGCTGCAACGTACAGCGGAGTGGCATCATCCTGCACACAGCAGCCACACATTTCCCCATGAGGGCCAGATGGAACGTGGGTACCCTGTAAGCGAGGCGATGTGTCTGCAGTGAATGAAACAGACCTACGCGTCATGCGCACACCCATGCACCTCATGGCCCCTGATCATGGCCACGGCAAAACTCATGAGCCTGCCAGCGGCCCCACAGTTGTGCCTGCCTTTCCACCCCTTCATTGGCTAACTCAACTACCACCAAGTACAACGGCCAACTTGCCTCCACTCTAACCAACAACGCTGTAGAAAACAAGGGCATCAGCACAACCATGGAGGACGGGGCTTTACTGATGTGGCTGGGGATAAGCCGTGTGATCCGTGTGAGAGAGCCATGCCATGAGGAACATCAGCAAACATTCCAGGCAGTTGCTGCTGCCAGCATGGCACGGACAGGCTGAACGCACTGAACACGCCTCCCAGCAAACAAATCGCCCTCAGGACAGCCAGGCTGTCAGGATGGGGAAGGCCCCAAAGCGCGGGCCATGCACCTGCTCAGATCACCTTGAGAAGGCCTGGTAGTGAAAAGGTTCAGGAAATGGAGGCACCTCACTGCGTGCACCTCGGGTCAATGGATTTGGCCGTTCCTCACCCGTTGCCACAAGAGAAGGGGGGAGGGGGAAGGGCGGGGAACATGATCTCACAGGCCGGTGTACAATGAAGTAGTGTTTGAAAAACTATCCGACACTATCATGACATACGCATGTTATCTCTCGGACTCCTCGCCCTGAGTACGGTAGTGAAAGTGAGATCGGTGGTCAGTGATCCAGATTCCAGTAGCCACGATTCCTGCCTGCCAGAGCCATCCACCTCATGGGCAGCAGGCATCCCATGGGGTGCACAGCTCGTCAAAATCACAATATCCCACTGGCAGGGTGCCCAGTGCAACAGCACCCAGTGGATTTGGTAGCAAGCCGTAAATTATCGGTGGTAAAGCCCTTTGCCCACCCTACAGCATCATTGCGCTGCACATACACAAAAACTGAGTGCAAAAGCGCATCCACTTGCGGCCATCAAGGTAAAGGGATAGCTGACCTTGTTCTTCGCCTCCTTGTTCGCTCCGCTCGCGACCAAGTGCGTCACGACCTCCAGGCGGCCCTCCCGTGCCGCAAGGTACAGCGGTGTGCGATCAATCTGCACACAGCAGCCACGCATGTCTTCATGAGGACCAGATTAATAAATTGATATGCTGATTACATTCACTCCTGTTGAGAAGTCGTGGAGCACAATGACACAGAGTTTAAGTGATTTTCATCCCTGTATGTTGCACGCTGAGAAGGGGGCAGAGACACCCGTCTTCCCTCATGCCCGGAGGCAAGCCACAGCTGCAATCTAAAACTACTCACGAGGAGAGTCTTGGCATAACTGTGGGTGCACTAAAGCTGGAATGCGCGGAGGTTTCGTGCCAGACTGGACGCACTACATCTGCCTCCCTGCAAACATCTGGCCCTCAGGACAGCCAGGCGGTCAGGACAGGCAAGGCCAGACAACGCGGGCCAGAAACCTACTCAGATCACCAAAGGCCTGGTGGTGGAAACGATCAGTATACGAAGCCATCTCAACACGCATCATGGGTCAATAGATTCGGCCTTTTCTTACCCATGGCCACATCAGAAGGGGGGGGCGGGGTGGGTTGGTGGGGAACATGATCTCATCAGGAGGGCTACATGTATCTGAAAAACTATCCGGCACAACCAGCTCATAAGTGTGCGATGTCTCGGATTCTTGCCCTGATTGCGGTAGTGAAGTGAGATTGGTTGTTTGTGATCCAGATTCCTGTAGCCACTAATCCTGCCCAGAAGAGCCATCCACATCATGGGCAGCAGGCATCCCATGGGTGCCCAGCTTGTCAACAGCACAACTTCCCACAGGCAGCATGCCCAGTGCTGGGATTGCAACAGCGCCCGAGACATGCTCGACACGGGGGGGATCGCGCCATGTCCACAACGAGTCATGCGCGACACGGGGGGGGTCGCGCCATCTCCACAACGCCCGGGACATGCACGACACGGGGGGGATGTCGCCATGTCCACAAGGCCTGAGCCATGCACGACACCGGGGGGATCTTGCACTTAACTTACACTCTCTTTGTTGATTCAAGAACTGTCTTGAATAAATGGGGTCATAACGGGCAGCGTGGGTGTGTTGTCCTTGAAGTGACTGGGCACTCGGGTTGCTTCTTAATGTAGGGGCTGGTTACTAGACACAAGGGCCGGGTAACTAGGATCAAGCATCATGCGTTAGCATTCCAGTCTGCTCTGACAACATTGAAAATGACATGCTCAATGGAGCATTTACATCCGCGTTGGCACTGGGGTGAACCAAGTACTGACCGCGTCCTTGGCTTCCATGTTGGCACCATTTGCGACCAGGCGTTGGACAATGTTGAGATGCCCTGCCTGTGCTGCACGATGCAACGGGGTCTGCCCGAACTGGACATGACATGAAATTGAAGTAGGGGTATTCAATAGAGGGGAGTGGTGAGGGCAAGACGGCATCAAGTGTCGATCAGTTCCAGGAAGTGTAGCCAACTTACTGAGGATCGGCTCATCGAAGACACACCAGAACATTGACATGACAATGCTGAAGCATCGATGACCAAAAGGAGGGACCAGCGGCATTGCTGCAGAGGTGAGTAGATTGTGTCGCACCCTCACTGGCTGCGCCTTATTCTTCATCCATTTATGTCGTTTTCTATGCACCAACAAACACGCGTTGGCGCGAATGGATAAGCCGATAAGCACAGTGTGCAAATGTCGGCGTGTTCCCACTCATATTATGCTCTGGATAGTTTGCATCAGTGGGCGTACACGCCCACGTTCAAATACTTGGCAGGACACTCTTCACTGAGGTTCTTCAGGACCAGATTCACATAGACTATCCAGACGTGAACCTCTACAGGCTGCAATATCCAGGCCAAATTCTCATGGTTCACCGCCTGCTATGCGTAGCTGGGAGTCTGAAGAAAAATCAGTTTGCCTAATCCCAGTACTCACCGAATATGCCTGCTACCCCAACAAGGTCTGAACCAAAGTCACACTCAAGTTAATTACAGTGCTCAGTCATACACTGGGTTTTCAATTCGCAACACCAAAATGCACAAGGTCAACGAGTGCCAGGCCATTGTACAGAGTACAGGCTCAAATACTCGGCATAACGGCACAGCGAGAAATTTGGTTTATCAGTCCTGAGCTCCTAAAATAGGTCCCTAAAACAACGGCATGCGAAAACTGGGGCTGTATCCATGTTGTATTCTACCCGTTCCCATAATGAGAGCGAGAAATTAAATCAATAGAGGTCACTCATCACATATTTGCACAACTAGGATTCAGTTCTGCACCTGGTGTTCTGAGCCAGCCGCCCCACCCCCCTACCCACAATGTATGCAATTCTGAGCCCATTGGGACAGTCTGTTTCTTACAAGGACATGGCACCTTCTATGCCTGCCTCTCTGGGGAAGACCTTCTGGACTGCACCATGCGGAGCGCATGCCCTCCCATTCCAAGCAGGGAGAAAAGGAACATGTCAGCCAAAAGTTCCAAAAATTGCGTACATTGTCTGCGACATTCATGTCTCGCAGGAGCTCCGCGATTGAAATAGCATCCAGTGGGCCTTCTCTGCCAGCTGCCTGTACTGATGGGCGAGCGTCCTGTTAGAGAAGCGCTCCACGCACAAGACGTGGTGCACCGTGAATACATGCAAGCTGATGGAAGGGCAAAGGGAATAGGACATTGCAGAAAATGCTTGGTCTTGCCATAGCAAAACAGATAAATTGCAGTTAGTGCAGACACCTTCTGGAAAGCCAACAATGCCGCGCTGCTTTGCTTGCAAGGGTGAGGGCAATAATACCCAAGAAGGTCCACCGTACAGAAACGGGCATGTTTCAGTCATGTGTAATCAGCTTCCCAAGGCTAGCATGCGCCGGCTGTATTAGCCAACCCATTCAAGACCGAACATAACAACTACAAGAAGAGAGAAGCCTCAGAATGCCCACAGGATTTTTGCTGACCCCCTTTCGCTAACATCTCTTGTTTCATTCAGCAAGACATTTGCGCTATTTGCACATTTTGTCACAAACAGCCAAGCCATGCATGGGGAAGCCCGGACGCAGCAGAAACATGTGGCATCCCCCATCCTCCTCACCGGTGCAGATGACGCAGCGGTTGCTTGCCCAGGTGGTTGCGGGCTGGCAGGGAGTGGAGCTGCAGCAGAGGGCTCGGGGGGTTGTGACTGGGGAGCGATCTGTTGCTGAGCTATCTGGCTCACCGCCCCTTGCCGCAGCACCACCAGGATCTCTGCAAACGGGGGCCGGTCAGTCGGCTGGTACGCAAAGCAGCGGCGCACAAGGTCCCGCAACGAGCCGGGCAGGCTGTCTGGGATGGCAGGAGACATCATTCGTGGGGGAGTGACATGTGTCATGATTTGAAACATGTTCAAGCCAGCCCAGGGAGCAGTGGCGGATGCCATTTCCACCAAAACGCACCCAAAAGCCCATGCATCCGCTGCGGTGGTTATGCCCCCAAACTCTCCAGGAATCCACTGTTCCGGCGCCATGTAGTTGGGCGTGCCCTGTGCGCCGAATGTGGGATTGTAGCGTGACATTGTGCTGGTTCGGAGGGCGGAGATCCCAAAATCAGCCACCACCGCCCGCCCATACTTGTCCAGCAATATATTGGCAGGCTTCAAATCCAGCACCATAATGCCCCGCTCATGCAGGTCAGCGATGGCCAAGGCTACATCCTGACTGATGCTCAGGATGCGGTCCAAGGGCAGGCCTTGTGAGGTAGCTGCACCTCCATTGCTGACAGTCTGCTGCTGCTGAAGCAGAACCTGTTCCAGCGAGGCACTGTAACGCGGCATGACCATGCAGAGCTGGCTGTTAATGCTGGCCACCCCGATGAGGCGGCACACGTTGTGGCAAAAGACTGACGCCTGGTGAAGTATTTGCACCTCCTTCCGAAACCTGGAGGACTCATCATCTGTCAGCCCTCTGGCATGGAACATTTTCACCACAACCTCCTGCCCCGTTGGTCTTAGGACCGCCACCGAGACGGCAGCCATGGCCCCGTTATGAAGGAGTTCGCCCAAGACCAACCTGTCCTGGCTTATGTGAGGAATAGAGGCATCCATGCCTGCAATTCCAAGACGCTGCTGTTCTCTCTGCTGCTCCACCCATTGCTCAATGAGGGAGCGCAGCGCTACAACAGGGACCAGGGTTTTGTCAGAAAGCCTCAAGTTTGTGAGCGGATCAGTCTCATTGCCTCGAGTAAACCACTGTTCTATAAAGTTCCTTTCGTAGACTTGACCAGATCCCACTAAGATGACGGGATCTCGCATTATGTCACAAGAGATTGGGCACAGGAACTGAGCCGGCGGGTCCATTCAATACCTTTCAATACCCTTGCAAGTTGCCAGTGCAATTAGTTAACTAAGCGTTGTAAAATCATAACGGTAATGCTATGTGCTATCCTGATCGTATGAGTTTGCAGCTTGCTGCTGCAGGCTAGTCTCATAGGAAGTGGCGAGGCCATGAATGTAAATGTACAGGGCTGTGTGCGCGGGTCATGCATTGAGCATTGTGTCTGTGACGGAAGGTGCTGGTGAATGCTGCTTTACAAGACGTGTTGCCGGCCTTGTTACAAGACCAACTGTCATGGTAGGGCCCAGCGACCATTTCGAGCTCCATTTCGCATTTTTTCTTTCGCTGCCTAGTTTTGCATCCTCGTTTATCCGGATCTCTGGATCGCGTATGGGTAATTACTAATAAGTTGAAGTAATTATTACTATCTAGTACACTGTACAACCCCATTTTCTGGTCCGACCGCTTCTCGGCAGTCGGCACTTGAGTACCTAATCGCAGTCTGCGGGCCTGCGGGGTCCAGGCCTGCGGGGGCCAGGAGTCCGGGGTCCAGCAGTCTAGGCGACCAGCCCTAATTATTTCATTACTTTCCTATTGTCTACTTATTTACCGTATATAAGGGGATGATAATCCCCTCATCTATAATATTATCCCGGACTTCGACATTGGGAAGCCGGAAGTGCCATACCCTTGCGGCCTTGCACCAAGACGAAGACAGGCGAAGTTTTTTAATCGAGGATAATAAACTATCGGGCGGCGACTAATAAAATGGGTATACATGCGGACAAGACAGTCATGGCATCTGCGTACTGCGGTACATAATCGTTGTTGCCCCCAAAGCGTTTTCTTTTTTCGGAGTTGATTCTCAGTGCGAGAATGCAGGTACGATGGAATGCGTACATGATCTTATGCGTCCATGTATTAATTAATTGAATTAATTAAGACCATACCTCCGTGGGGAGGACATGTAACACATATCCCTGAGAAGGGGCATATGGTTTTCAATACATTCTAGGCGACAACCTGCAGGTGGTTGGTGTAAACTGCCACCTACTCGGGGTGCACAATTGAGGTGCACCTGCAACACCATGTATTCCAGCAGCTCTTAAAAGTTGCGGACGTGGGGTGGAAGATGATCATGGCTAGGCAACGGCTAGGGCACGATGGCGTCTCAGCAGAGAGTGGCTCTCTGCATGGGCAAATCATGGCTGACTCATAGCGGATGCAGTAAGGCTGCCCCATGGTCCAGAGCCCACAGATAGGCTTGGAAAACATTTAGAGGCGCCGGTTTGGGAGAATATAAAGGCCTCTCCCGGAGCCTGAGGGGCTTTAGGGGCATTCCCAGGGTTAACCCACAACCCCTATGCGGCCATATCCATCTATTACCTGGATTGAACTGTAGAATATGAGACAGGGGTACCTACCAAAATCTCGGCATTGGAGACGTGAATTTCCATACATCGGCTTTGATTTGCCATGGAGCAGCCCGGCAGCACCAGATGCAGATGGCCTGCCTACCATTCATAAGTCGACGTGTTCAGGCGTATTTTACTCGCCACGAAGGCTCAGAGGGCCGCGACAAGCAGGAGTCGTGCAACCGCTCATGGTGGGGGATACCGTGCACTGCAGAGGGTGTCAACAAAGCAGTGATTTTCTACTCTGGTTGGAAGGCCAGCCATGTGCAGCCGAGCGATGACGCCGAGCGCTACGAACAAAGCAAGGCAACGTTTGAGTCGCAGTCATGAGGTGCTGTAGACAGCGTCGACGGTATGTCTGGGCCCAGTTGACGAGGCAGCGGTCACGGCATTTCTCTGGCCAATGCGGCGAAACTTGGAGGCAGTGGGCTGTGGACGCAGCGGAAGGCTGGCAGGAGTGGGATGAGGACTAATGGGTTGGCCGGTCGGGGATTCTGGATTGGTAGTGGGAATAGCATCACGCCGATGCATTCCTACAGGCGGAGGTTGCAACGCTGCCGCCAGCCCCGCTTGGCTAACTGATTAGCGCCTGTGGAGACCTAAGAATAGCAGCACTCCTGGCAAGCATGCGACCAACCAAGGCTGCAAGTTGGAGGTGGCAAGAAGAGTGGCCACGCACTTGGCTACACACGCCACCCCTGCTCCGTCTCGGCACGGGCCAAAGGGGGGTTGATGCGGGATCGGATCCGTGGACAGTAAACGGATGGAAGGCCTCCAAGCCTGTGTCTATGCAAGTGCCTTATCAGGTACATTGCCGGCTTACCCTGGCACCTCTTCACGTCTACTGGAGCTTGCTGCGTGTTTGTCCTGAGTTGTGGCTGGGGGTGGGTGCGTGCTTGTCCTGTGTTGTGGCTGGGGGTGGACGCGTGTTTGTCCCGTGTTGTGGCTGGGGGTGGATGCGCACGGCCACCGCCTAGAAGGCATGTCTTTGCTTGAGCTTGTAATAGCGTGAGCGAGCCAAGTACCACAGTCTCTGCGCAACCGCACCTCAAGGGAGTACCGTGCCAACTTATACAGAGTTGAGGAGGGTAAAGACCCAAAACAGGCAGCGGCGCTCATGAGCTTCCGTGTTGGCATGTGCCTCTAGTGCCATGACCCCGAGCACGTACAGACAGAGGGGTGACAGGAAACAGCGCGATGGCCACCAGCGCGTAACAGGGGACCCCAGCACGGCACTCTGCTGGCCCGGTGCATCTGGCCACTTTGGTCCACCCATGTTGGACAAGGGGCCGGCTCTGCGTCACCCCTTGGTTGTTCTCGCATGTGGGCTGCATGTCCGGCTCGCTAGCGCGTACCGCACTCTTCTCCCCTCGCGTACTTGGTCCAAGGGGGAGCACCCAACACCCCTATACTGCATGCGCTGGCGTCCTCCGCATCCTTGTCCATGGCATCGCAAGCGCACTGTAGCCGCGGCAGATCCAACAATGTATAGCCATCTTCACCCGCCTGGTCCCCATCAATCTTTCTTGTTCGCTGTACTGCGTCCATTACCAGGCTCCTGGTCCTCTTGGCGATAGCATTTTTTTCTCAGGCAAGCATGCAGGCTTGGCAGGACTGGCGAACGGGGCAGCACCAGTGGCCTCCCCTCTCCTGGTGCCTCTTCTTCAGGGCAACGTCTTCAGCGGCCGTGGGAACGCCCGCTGGTTGTGGGGCACAGTCAGGGCGTGAGACCTCCTCGATCTGCGGGCACTGGGCCAAGCAGCAGGGCACCCGCACAGCTGGAGTGTGCGCGGATCGCACATATGGCAGGCCAAGCTGCCAGTGGCATACCGCACCCATGGCAGGCCCCTGGCGGTAAAGGCTTGTGTACAAAGGAAGGCCAGTCCTGGAAAGGAAGAGCTAGGCAGAGGGAGAGAGGAGGAAAGGGGCGAGAGGGGAAGAAGGTGAGCTGTAGGCGCTCCAGACCTTGTCTCCGTTGTCATTTACAACCACTTGGCAATCGTCCAGTGTGAGGGCGTTCCCATCGCCAACTGCCCCGTCAACAGCCTGCCATTTCCTGGCGGGGCAACTGACTTTGCATTGGCACTCAGCACTGCCGGAAACGTCATCGCACGCGTGCACGCGAGGGAGGGCGGCACTTACACCCCACTGCTCCTGTTCATGTCGGATGGCCAGGACAAGAGCAGGACTGAGGAGATGAACCAGCTGCGCACCCGGTTTGGCCCCGACGGCCTGCTTGTCTACACGGTGGGATTTGGCAGCTGCGACTTTTCGATGCTCTAGTCTCTGGCCCAGACCGGTCAGGGCACCTTTGAGCAGTCGGTGGACGGCATCGCGCTGGGGGACACGTTTGTTCGGATCGCGTCTTCTATGGTGCAGAGGGCGTCTCTCATGCCATCACGCCAGGTCAGTTTGCACCAAGCTTTGGCGAGTTGGATCACTAAGGGCTTGGTACGGGCTTAGAAGCGATGCACGCTTGCTGTGGCAATGCTAGTGGCCGTGTGCATGCCAGAGGCCGTGTGTATTGTTAAGAAAGGAACATAGCGTAGCCTTTGCTTTAATTCCGCAACCTGTCAATTGTCAGCTTAAAGCTTTATGTTTTAGTCTTCTGCAATCTGGTTTGCTCTCGCTCTAAAAAGCTGCCTTTATTGGGTGGTGGTTTGTCCGTGCATGATGCTACTTGGACAATGCCTGTGTCGCAGCTTAGCGTTATGCAGGGTTCAGTTGCTAATTTGTCACCCCACCTTTCTTTCTTTCCCCTGTTGCTCACCCTCTCGCCTTCTGCCTTGTTCACGCTCTCAATTTCGCCCACTTTCTCTCCCTCCGCCTTACTCCCACCCTCTCCATGCATCCCCCTTCTCGCCCTTCCTTTGACCCTTGTCCTCCTCATCGCTAGTGGCTTTCCCTCGCCCTCCCTATGTCCCTCTCCCTACCCTTTCCCCCCTGCCCTGACCCCTGGACCATGCCCTCTCCCTCTTCACCCGCCCTTGCTTCCCCCCTCTTTCGCTGCTCCTCCTTTTCCTTCTCCCCATTTCCATCCCCTCCCATTCCCTCCTCCTTCCCCCTCTGTTCCTTTACCCTTCCCCCTCTGCTGCCTCCCTCTCTCTCTCGTATTGATTTTCTGCCTCTCGTGTCCACGCCGCGCCACCCCCCCTTTCCCGTTCCTCTTTCAAACCTCAGCGGCGCCGCACGACTCCCCAAGGAGTGCCAGAGTTCATGGCCACCATCCCGCATCCCTTCCCCCCTGGGCTGGCCCCTGGTCTCCGGAGCATGGCGAGCGGGAAGATGCTGGAGGCGTGTCGGATGTTTGAGCGCGTCCACGCGGCCGCTGCACCTGGCGCCGTCACCGACGCGCAGCTGCTGCTGCTGGTGTGCCGCGCCAAGCTGGAGGACGCCAACGCACAGGGAGAGGCCGCGCTGCTGATGGAGCGCTGGAGCGGGTTTGCGCGCCTCACGGCCACCGAGCTGTTCGCGGTGGCGGCGCTGCTGGACTATCTGCCGGGCAGCGCCGCGCGCAAGAAGGCCGCGCACGCCTACGCCAAGCTCTTCCTCGACATGGACTGTGGCCCCAACACGTTCTGGCCGTGGTTCAAGAACCAGGCAGCAGAAATCGTTGCCCGCACACAGCAGGCGCTGGGCGCACAGGCAGGGGCTGAGGACAGCAACTCCCAGCCGGTAGCCCTCGACGTGGCGGCCAGGTGGAGAGACATTGTGGCCAAGACCGGCGTTGCTATCCCTGCCATGGACAAGCTGCTGGAGATGACCGGCCTGGAACCGGTTAAGGAGCAGTTCCTGGGCATCTACCACTGGGTGTGCATCGCCCAGCGGCGGGGGGAGAGTGTCCACGAGAAGCGGCTGAACGTGGTGCTGGCGGGGAACCCGGGCACCGGCAAGACCACCGTGGCGCGCCTGTACGGCGAGTTCCTCGTGTCACTGGGGGTCCTCTCAGGGTCCGCCATGGAGGAGACGACCGGCGCCAGGCTGGTGCAGGGGGGCGTGGACGAGCTCAAGGAGCTGCTGGAGGCGATCGAGGAGGAGGGTGGTGGCGTGCTGTTCATCGACGAGGCGTACCAGCTGAACCCGAAGAGCGAGATGTACGGGCGGCGCGTGCTGGACTATTTGCTGGCGGAGGTGGAGAATAAGATCGGCAAGCTGGTGGTTGCGCTGGCCGGGTACAAGTCCAAGATGGAGGCTCTGTTCGAGCACAACGAGGGGCTGCCGGAGCGCTTCCCCTACAAGTTTGCCTTTGAGGACTATGAGGACAGTGAGCTGATGGCCATGCTGCAGAAGCGCATCGTGAAGAAGATCCCGTCGCCCGACCTGTCAATCGAGGGCGGCATGGACGGCAAGCCGATGCGCATCCTGATCCGCCGTCTGGGCCATGGCCGCGGCAAGGAGGGCTTTGGCAACGCGCGCGCGGTGGCCAACCTGTGGGACAGGATCATGGTGCGGCAGGCGACGCGGCTGGCTGGCGAGGCGGCCAGGGGCGTCCCGTGCAATGACTACGAGTTCAAGCGGGAGGACCTGCTGGGGCCCGACGTGAGGCTGGCGCTGGCCACCTCGGCATCCTACAAGGCGCTGCAGGGCATGATTGGGATGACAGCAGTGAAGGCGGCGGTGGACGGCATGGTCAAGGTGATCGAGACAAACGTGGAGAGGGAGGAGCGCGAGGAGCCGCTGCTGCGCATGTCTCTCAATCGGGTGTTCCTGGGCAACCCTGGGACGGGGAAGACTACCGTTGCCAAGCACTATGCTGGCATCCTCAAGGACCTGGGCCTGCTCAGCAAGGGTGAGGTCATCGTCAAGGGTCCCAGCGACTTTGTCGGCACCTACCCTGGCCAATCGGAGGAGAGGACCGCGAGCGTCTTGAAGGCTGCAGCTGGGAGCGTGCTGGTCATTGACGAGGCGTATGGCCTCTTCGCGTCTGGGCCCGGGGGGGGACCGGGCCAGGACCCCCAAAAGCAGGCGGTGGTCGACACCCTGGTGGCCAAGGTGCAGAACGTGCCTGGGGAGGACCTGGCGGTGCTCATGCTGGGCTACCGGGAGCAGATGGAGGAGTTCTTGACCAAGGCCAACCCGGGGCTGGCACGCCGCTTTGCCCTCGAGGACGCCTTTGTGTTTGAGGACTACACGGACGACGAGCTGCTCAAAATCCTGAGCACCAAGCTGAGCCACAAGGGCCTGCAAGCCAGCTTCTCGGCCAGGAGCACGGCCGTCGAGTGCCTCGCAAAGCAGCGCCGGCGCCCCAACTTTGGCAACGGCGGCGCGGTCGAGAACCTGATATCCTCGGCGGTCATGCGGCTGAACGCCCGGCTCGGCGCGCTGCCCCCTCTCGAGCGCGCGCTGGCTCAGGAGCTGACCTCGGGGGATTTCGACCCCGACCTCGCCACGTTGTCGCTCATCAACGGCGGCGACCTGTCCGCTTTCTTTGCGGAGCTGCTGGGCTGCGCCGCCGCCAAGCACAAGCTGGCCGAGTACAAGTCGACCGTTGAGCTGGCGCACAAGCGGGGCGTCGACCCGCTGCAGGACCTCAACCTCTGCTTCCGCTTCGTGGGCGCGCCAGGGACGGGCAAGACGACGGTCGCGCGCAAGATGGGCGCCATCTTCAAGAGCCTGGGCATTCTGGGGGACGGCCGTTTGGTCGAGGTCTCGGCCACGGACCTGATCGGACAGTATGTTGGGCAGACGGGCCCCAAGACGCGTGACAAGCTGCGGGAGGCACTGGACCGCGTCCTGTTTATAGACGAGGCGTACCGCCTGAACCCACAGCACAGCTCCTTTGCCGGCGAGGCACTGAACGAGATCGTGGACGCGCTGACCAAGCCTCAGTTCCACAACAAGCTGGTGGTCGTGCTGGCGGGGTACCCACGCGAGATCCATGAGCTGGTGCAGGCCAACCCGGGCCTCAGCAGTCGCTTCAAAGAGATTGTGGAGTTTGAGGATTTTTCGTCGGAGCTGTGCCTGGCCGTGCTCAAGGAGAAGCTCAAGGGTGCCTACGCGCTGCCACCTGGCACGGATGGGGAGGTGAAGGCCCACTTTGAGAACTTGATGAAGGTGCCGGGATGGGGCAACGGGCGTGACGTGGATGGCCTGCGGAAGCAGTTCCAGAATCGCGCGGCGCACCGCATCGTGTCCGGGAACATAGACATGCCGGCGGGCGGGATTATACAGCTGGAGCGCGACGACGTGTTCCCAGCACTTGAGCAGCTGCTTCGCGAGAGGATCGCGTATGCTCCCCAGGAGCCTCACCAAGCGCCCCTGCTGGGAGCTGCTCCCGGCGTGGCAATGACACTGGCCATTGTGCACTGCCCCGCGCGGGCTCCTGCCATTGTGAGGAGGCCGCCACCGAGCCTGAAAATCCCACGAGGACTCAATGCCACCGGTGGCCGACGCCAGGCCGACAAGGGGAAACAAGTACTTGTGGAGCGTGATGTGGGAGTCACGGACGAGGCCTGGGCGAAGCTGCAGCAGCATAAGGAGGACGGGGAGCGCCGGCGTGTTGCCGCAGAGGAGGCAAAGCGGCGCCTCGAAGAGGAAGCCAGACGGCTAGAGCTGGAGAAGCAGCTAAGGTTGGAGCAGGAGGCAAAGGAACGGGCGCGCCTTGAAGAAGAGGCTCGGCGGAAGGAGGCGGAGAGGCAGGCCATTGAGGCGGCGCAGAGGGAGGAGATGCGGCGCCTTGAAGAGGAAGCCAGGCGGTTGGAGGAGCAGCTCAGATTGGAGCAGGAGGCACGCGAACGGGCGCGACTTGAAGAGGAGCTTCGGCGGCAAGAAGCAGAGAGGCAGGCCATTGAGGCGGCACAGAGGGAGGAGATGCGGCGCCTTGAAGAGGAAGCTAGGCGGCTAGAGCTGGAGAAGAAGCTAAGGTTGGAGCAGGAGGCACGCGAACGGGCGCGGCTTGAAGAGGAGCTTCGGCGGCAAGAAGCAGAGAGGCAGGCTATTGAGGCGGCACAGAGGGAGGAGATGCGGCGCCAGCAACGTCTTCGTGAGCTGGGCAGGTGCTGCATGGGTTATAACTGGATTCGTATCTCCGATGCCATGTACCAATGCGCAGGCGGAAGCCACTTTGCCTCGGTCTCAGAGTTGGCATAAGCAATTGTATCTGGATGCCTGTGCTTTGCTAGCTCTTCGTTTCGTAGGCAGGCGGGAAGCAGGCCGCACTATAATATCGAATTCTGTTTGCATGTTTGCTTGTTAATCATTTGATAATTCAAATCACACGACTGCGGCACATGATTAAAAATCCTCACTGAAACGGGTCGTGAAACAATTTTAGCTAGCACTAGAAGTGCAGGCGCCACGGCCCAAACCGCTATGTTTGCCATGTCGTGCATGCATGGACGCACCGCCTGTTGTCCCGGCCGGTAGCCACGCTGTTGCCTGTGTGCGCCGCCTGCTGTCCCGGTAGCCACGCCGCTGCCTGTGTGCGCCGCCTGCTGTCCCGGTAGCCATGCCGTTGCCTGTGTGCGCCGCCTGCTGTCCCGGTAGCCACGCCGCTGCCTGTGTGCGCCGCCTGCTGTCCCGGCACGCATGTGTTACACCACCACCGCACCACCACACAAGGTACACCACTGGCTTCATCTTAGTACGGCTGATCTGCAATTGCAGAAGGCTGACAGTGCGTAGAGCCGTAGACAGTGCGAGGCTCTAGCCATCTGGCAGTTAATCTGAACGGTAGTTATCGTCTTGCCGCTTGCACGTGTCAATGCGTGAACAGGAGGAAAAAGTACTTTGGACTTAGGACTTATGTTTTTTGCAAAACTTAGCCCTTACCGGGAGAAGACAAGTGTACAGCTCGGAAAACCGTACTCGGGCGTATGTTTCGGGACGGAGAAGACATGCAAGTGGAGAACTCGAACAGGTACGTAAAAACGTCTGGTAAGTGAACCTTGACGGGGTTACATTACCTTTAGACATGACACCAGGCTGTTAGCATGCAATCATGACTGGAATTGGTCACGCCGCGCCCAATTAATTAATTAATTAATTAATTAATTAATTAATTAATAGACACGTGACTGCGCCCAATCCTGCATGGAATCTCAGCCGTATGTAGGATCGGCGCGAAAATTCCAGTAAAAGATGGGAGGCATGTAGGAGTTGACATTGGAAGTGCGCCCTTGCGCGGGCTGATTAATTACTTAATTGATTAAGGGCAGCGTTCTTCAACCAGTTGCTCGACATAGAGAAATTAACAGATCCCACGTCAATACATCGTTGCCATCTTGGTGGATGCCAACGCGACCCTGCCCGTGGGCCGCGGGGGCTGCATGTATGCGCCGCGCCTAACCGATAGCAATGCCAACACCCCCCTACTTGAGCAACTGCTCACTGAGGGGGACTTGACTGCTGCCAATACGCTGTTTGCTAAACCGCCTGATGCACTAGTGACCTTTGTGGGCCCCATGCGCAGGGCGGCTGGCTCGATGCTCCCTCGGCGGCGATGTGTATGCTTGGACTACAAGAGGACAGCTCGGATGAGGATTACATCCCCATCTAGTGCTTAACCCCAGTGCTTATCCCCATCTAGTGCATCGCATCGTCACCGCCCGCATCCGCCTGCGATTCCCCTCGCCCTTTCATAAGCACGTGGCACCACCTGATTTGCGCACACTTCAGTTGCTCGAGAAATCTGACGACGCTCTGGAGGACTTCCCTGAAAAACGCGCCCACAAGTGCGCCGCAGAGGCGTTCGTCGACGCGCTGGACATCCCGGCCAGCCACGCCCAGCTGTTCGCTGCCGGCCCGGCATCGGCCCTTCGGCACCTCGCTGACAAGCTGCCCGCGGCCGGGGCCCTACTGCCCCCCCGCCGCCCGCCCCGCTTCACCACTGGCCTGCACCGGCTCCCCGCCGTCATCCAGGCCCGGCAAGCCCTGCGCGACAACAGCGACCCCGCCCGCTACGCCCGCCTCAAAGCCGATTACCACTCGGCCATCCGGCAGGCGACCAAGGAGCAGGAGGACCTTCATGTCCGCGAGTACTTCGCCCACCTCAAGGACCAGCACGGCAAGTACGCCTGGACCCGCCTGCGTCACGCCGAACGGCCCGCCGGCGGCGCGCAGCCGGCGCCACGGACGCTCTCTGGCTCACCGCAGCAGCAGCTCGACCAGTGGTATTCCTCCCAGTCCCGGCAGCCTGCTCGGCGCCCCCCCGCCGCCTCCGCCGCTTGGCCCTCTGGCGGCCGCACGCCTGGCAGTAGCACCTGCGGACGTCCCTGCGCCGCCCACGCCGCCCGCCGCTGAGCAAGACTACACGTACCCAGCCCTGACGGAACCCCTGGCCGACCCCAACGAGCTCCCGCCGTTCACCGAGCTCGAGCTGAGCACCGCCGCCAAGCAACTCCGCTTCTATGCCGCCGTTGGACCTGACCAGCTCCCAGCCCCGGTGATTAAGCTGACGGCGCTCACGGGGTTCCTGCTTGACGTCTGCAACCGGATCCTGCTTGCCGACGCGCCGCCGATTCCTGAGTGGCAGCACAGCTACCGTATTATGCTGTACAAAAATAAAGGACCCCCTGACGACCCCGCCAACTACAGAGGAGTGTGCATCCAGAGCGCCGCACTTAAGTTGTTCATGCGCATGATCCTCAACCGCCTTCGTTCTGCTCTCGACTGTCACCTTGGGGAAAGTCAAATGGGCTTCCGTCCTGGGCGCAACACCGTCATGGCCATCTTCGTCGCGCGTCGCCTCTTCGAGGAAAGGCGCTCTCCTGCAACCTGGTGAGTTTCCCGCAATCTTGATCTTCGTCGACTTCATCAAGGCTTTTGATTCTGTCCTCTGGGACGCTCTATGGGCTGTACTTGCTCGCGCTCGCGTCCCCACTCCCCTGATTACCGTCATCCGCACGCTGTATGAGGGGTCGACCACTTCGGTGCGCACTCAACACGGCATTACCCCGCCATGCCCACTGCAGACCGGCGTCTGCATGGCAGGGTTGCGTCCTGTCGCCGTACCTGTTTATTATTGTAGTGGATTATGTTATGCGCCAGGCACGTGCTCGCTTTGCTAGCATTGCAGGCCGTGCCCCTGGCCTAGCGATCACGAACGAGCTTGGGGAAGGGGGGCCGACTAACCAGCAGAATTTACTAGCTGACCTCATTTATGCCGACGACATCACGCTCATCGAGAAGCCGGAGTCTGCCCAACTTTGGCTGGACTGCCTGGCGCTCGAGGCTCGGGCGGTTGGTCTAGAAATCAGCCCCAAAACGGAGGCCCTGGCCCTCGGCATCGGGCAGGGCCCCCACCCACACTCCGCCTCTTAGACGATGCCGAGGTCAACTACCCTCCTTCAGGCCGCTTCAAGCTGCTCGGCAGTTGGCTTCCCAACTGCGAGGACGACATGACGACACGGATCGGCATGGCGTGGGCGCACCTCCATGACCACCGCCGCTGGTGGAGCAACCCCGCCCTACCCCGGATCGTCAAGCGTGACCTCTTCAAGGTCGTCATTCTGACGATCCTGACCTACGGCGCCGAGACGTGGGCACTGACGCAGGAGCTGGAGCAACGACTCGACGGCGCCGTCACCAAGATGCTGCGCCAGGCCCTTAACATCCCCTTGGTTTGCACATTAGTAATGAGGATTTGTACGCTGATTTGCCCTATGTTTCCCACATTATTAGGCACAGGCGCCTGGGCCTAGCCGGGCACCTGGCCCGCACAGATC
Source organism: Mesostigma viride (assembly GCA_009746045.1). Taxonomy (NCBI): domain Eukaryota; kingdom Viridiplantae; phylum Streptophyta; class Mesostigmatophyceae; order Mesostigmatales; family Mesostigmataceae; genus Mesostigma; species Mesostigma viride. The sequence goes on from RPFO01000154.1 coordinate 6,932,314, forward strand.
AGGTAGATACATCAAATAGACTAGCTGGCACCAAGCCCGCCCAGCCTGGGCGATATGTCCTCACCTGGCGTGCCCCCGGCCGCGCGGCAGGGCCGCCACCCGTGGACTTTTCGTGATAGACTCGGCATGGACATGTGCTACACTAGACGTGACGGGCTCACCCCCGGGCAGCCTCCTGGTTTGTCTGTAATATGGAGGCAGATGGTGCGCGAGGATAGATGGCAAGTAGTGATGAAGGAGACCACCCCCAAGCCTGTGGGGGCTCCGCGTGTGACCAAGTATGGCATTCATAGCGATTCGGGCTGCGGTGCCCACACCCCTGTAACTAGGACCTAGATAGCTTATACCATCCATTCCATCCCATGTTCCCCTCCTACTGAGGACTTATGCTCACGTGACGCAGTCACGTGTCTATTAATTAATTAAGTGCTTAACGGTTGGGGGATGATGCAGACGATATTTGTTTAAACTTTTGTGTAATTATTTTTCTAATGAGATTAGCATAGTACTCCGTGGCATGCCTTTGCGCATGACACGCAAGTACTTACTTACTTAATTAAGGGGACGGTCCCGGCGTGAATATTTTGGCGCCAAAAAATTCCCGCCAGTACCCACGACCTAAATTGCGTGCGTGAGTGAAAATGCAATATTTCCAGACGAGCCATGGCGGCTACCAGACGAGATGCCAGACTTGAAACGGAGGCTTTGCGGCGTTTAAAAGCATGGCAAGTCCCGTTCGAATGCACAGAAAAAGATTTAGATTTCATATTGTCGCGGAAATTACTTTTTGAGGCCGGGGCAGCTGCCAAAGACCATACACCTCCGACATCCGAAAAGGCCCCCAACAACGTGATGTGCCATGCCGCCTATCGCCGTTTTGCGGCTGTAATGGGCTGGCACGATGATGGTGCGGCCAAGGAACTGCCGGGGGAAGTAGAAGCTTTAATTAAATACCGTTATCCGAATGATAAGAAGCCATATACCGGCTTCATTCCGACCGTCGACAGATATAGATCGTTTTTGCCAGATTTTAGGGGGGCCGTAGTTTAGGGAGGAAATGGTGCGACCAACAGCAAGACAGGCAGCGGCACGACTTAGAGAAGCGAGCACAAGTGCAGGCAAGCTGGCAGCGCGGATAGCCTAGTCAGCGCCAGCGGCTAGGGGACGGGGCAGACCGCCGGGCGCGCAGAATTTTGCGAACAGAGGGCCAGGACGTCGCATTAAGCTGCAACATAAAGCGGTTGCGAAGCCCAGCGTTACGGCGCGGCCACCATAGCTGCGCAACTGCCCAATGCACCACGGAAGCCCGCCAGCAGTTCAGCAAGCGCAGAAGCAGTCACCCCGAAAAAACATCCCGCGAAGCGCAAGTCTGGGCCGCAGGTGCGGCTGTCATTTTCGCCCGGCCTGGCGCGCGGCAGTAATGGGAAACTTCGCAAGACCGACGTCGGCCAGGACCCTGCCCAAGGCGAGGAATTTGGCACGCCTCGTTTGATCATCGATGTTGCTTTCTTGCTTGGCAGGTATTGTGGCAGCCCAACCTTGCCCTCGTCGTCACAAGCTCACATGCAAAATGTTCAAGCAAGGTGGCCAGCGTCCTGGGGATCTACCCTGCATTCTTGTGGCCTGTCAAAACCGCTTCTGCAAGGGCAGCGACTCGCTGCCCTTGCATTTGATAGCAAAAGTGTGGCGGTTCCCCGGGCACACTTTTGCTATCAACGCACCCGTGGCACAGCTAAGGCAGGCTGCACGCAACCCCATGGCCACTTTGTGGGCTGCGTCCGCTGTTTTGTTTGCTGTCCCACGCCCCACGCTCATGCGGATAGCCACGTTCTTGGGGTTGGAGTTCCCTTTTGTACGTGGGCAAGGGGAAATGGGGGCGGGATGTGATGCAAGTGGCATCAGAGGTTATCCTTGAACTCAAGCGGGTCATCGTGCAGAACAGGGAGCAGGCCAGGCTGTATGAGCAAGAGAAGGGGAAGCACCGTGTGGATGCAAACGGGAGGCAGGGTTGTGACACCTCCATAGACGGGTCATCATGACCAGTGGCTGACTAGGGGGTTCCACTCCTTGTGAGGCCAGCAGTGCCTTATCCACGCAGGCACCAAGCTGGTAATCGCACACCATATTCAGCTCCAAATTCTGTCCCAAGTGTGCAGCAGCCAAGCGCGCGGGCATTCCTGTAGCCCCACATGACAACTGCTGGAATAACACGGAGGGCCGAGCAGCAGGAGCATGGACTGAGGGGGAGGGAGCAGTGTATATGCTGGAGGAGCTGCAGTCCTTACAGGCAGGGGTGCGCACGGGCATGGTGATGCATGCAGCAGCAGGGGCCCCTGGTGAGAAAGTGGTCAGTGCAGACAAGCCCCAAGAGCAGCGTTTGTATGCTGCCACGGTTGTGAGTGATGGGGACGCCACGTTGTTCGCGCGTGTGCAGCAGTCTGATGCACTAAAGGCTAGCAAGCACATCCCAAAGAAGTTGAATGACCTCAACCACCTCTCTGGCACCTTGTATGCTGCACTGCTTCGAGCCAAGAAGGACCACCTGAAAGGTCAGTGTCAGGAATGTGCTCACCCCTCAGCAGCTCACTAGCATGACCTATGGTTACCGCGCATGCATCAGGGCAAACTGGCACATGGGGCCGCGCCACCTTGTGGGCGCTATGACCAATGCATTGCAGCATTACTTTGCCGGCGACCACGATGATTGCCCCAATCGGCCCAACCACCAAAAGAAGGATGGGGTGGTCACGGAGGTGCAGTGGTGTGCATGAGGGCAAGCCTGGGATGGCGACGGAGGTGATTGTGAGGGGGTGGACAGTGGATGTGCTGGCCATTGTGAAGGTGTGGGAGGGCAAGACTACCGAGGAGATATTGCAGGGCTGCTGCCATGAGGGCAGCAGCAACTTTAATGAGTAGGTGCACTCAGTTCAGGTGGCGTCCACCCCACGTGGCAAGGGTGGCTTTCCTGGTTTGCTATACCCTGCTTCCATGGCTATTGGCATCTTGCGGGCGCAGTTTGGGGATGACTGGTGGGTCCGCCTTGCTGGCCTTCTCGGCATTGTGTTTCAATCCTCCCTGCTGCTGCAGCTGGCGGCCCTGACACGGGATAGGAAGCTGCAGCAAGCCAAGAAGAAGACGGTGGAGTTCAAGCTGGCAGAGAAGAAGAAGGAGATGCTAGCTAAGGGCCTGCAGTGGGCCGACAAGGAAAAGGACAAGTGCACCTATGAGAAGGGGGTGGCATATGGGGGTGTGTCCCCAATCGCCAACAGTGACAGCGAGGGTGAGGGGGAGGGAGGGGGGGAGGAGGGGGAGGAGGAGGATTGGGATGACACTCCCTGCCTTGTGTGCTGTAAGACCAACTCCCCAGACGCGAACCCAATATTGTTGTGTGATGGTGAGCGTGAGGGCAGGAAGTGTGACCAGGGGCTCCATTTGAAGTGCATGCCCCCCCCCCTGAATGCTGTGCCCGAGGGGAGCTGGATTTGCCCCACATGCGTGACGGGTGATAGTGATAGTGATGAGGAGTCCTGAACTTGACATGTCTGGCGCCACTAGGTGGCCAACTGCCAAAATTAATCACTGCTACATCTGAACTCAGAATGCCACCAAACTTTGACAGTGCCTTCTATGGTCATGACAGAATTTGACTTGTGCTTTTCAGGCCTAATTGATGTGTTATGAGTGTGTATGGGGACGCCCCCCCTAAAAAAGCGTATTTTTTGGTCAAAAATTAATAACATGAAGGGATGTATATGTGCTGATTTTGTTGATCCAATTAGGTAGGTAGAAACCATGTCCCATGACATTTTTATATGGGTTGTGCTTTTGGCATGCAACTGTTTCTCCCACTGTTCTGGGCAAGATGTGCCCCAGACAGCGTTTTTTTTTTCTATTTTTAGCACATAGCCGGTGTATGGCTGGGTACCCCCAACAAGTGGTGGTATGCATGCCCAAACATCATGCTTATGGTCCCCAAACATCATTCAGTGGTTGTCAGTTGCATTTCTGTAGTTATTAGGGGGCTTCAGTTTTGATACATCTCCATGGGACCCTCCCCTTAATAGACACGTGACGCGGGCTGATGAGATTTGCCGATCTCACGAGAGAAGCGGCGTGCAGCGCCATCGGGTCCATTATTAGTCCCATTTTAGGCACCTGCACCGGGATTCCGGGAAGTGGGGCTTTTTTCCTTCTACAGGAGTACGATTGAGACTTTTGCATGAGGTAGGTAAGTTTGCAAAAAAATAAGTCCGCAAGTCCGAGAAATTAAGGTGTACACAACAAAAAGCATGAATCAAGAGACGGTAGAATGACCCATGGCATAATTGGCACGCTTGCCATTGTTGCCTAGTTTTATTTAGTTATGCTGTGCCCATGCAGAGAGCTGCTCTCTGCTGAGATGCCACGCTCTAGTTTTTGTATAGCCATGATGATCTTCCTCCCCCGTGCCAGGATCCCCCCCTTAGGCGGGTAGAACCTGAGACAGCATGGTGGTGCAGGTGCCCTGGTGCACCTAGAGCAGGGGTAGCTTACATTCCCACCCTTGCATGAAGTAGCCTATAGAATGTATTAAAAGCCATATGCCCCTTCTCAGGGCTATGTTTACTCCCAACGGAGTGATGTTGATAATTAATTAATTGCCAGTGTGACTACGCTAGGATTAATTAATTAATTAGACTCGTGCTCCCGTTGGGGAGTCACGGAGCATTAACCCCGATGGATGGATGGATGGGTGCAAACATTCCTACCGGTCTAATCTATCTACATTGGCTACATACTACATCTATCTAACAGCATTCTAACTACAACATCTATCTAGGCAGCCGCACGCTGCCCTAGGGGGAGCTATCTGGCGTGCCTCCCGCGGGATTCAGTGCACACGCGGGCGCTTCCCCACTGGGGGGGGCTCGTTGTCCTCTATGACCTGGGCCCACTTGGCCTTGTCCATCATCTTCTTCCAAATCACGGAGAGGCCTAGGCCCCCCATGTCCTCTACTAGCTGTTCTTTGAAGGTGCGGGCCTTACGGCGTCTAACATCACTGGGCCCAGCCCACGTCAGGACTGGTGCCGGCCAGGCTGGGCTGGTCGCAGTCCTGCGGGGGGGCCACGTGAGGTGTCTACCTGGTTGGTGCGAGCTAGGTGCCCTACTAGCTGCAGGCGGCGTTGCTTAATGGTGCTGGTGATATAGGGCATGCCCTGGTACAGGTCCTCATTGCGGACATGAGCAGCATATCCTTCTCTGAAAATGGAACGCAGCATGCTGGTGACCGCGCCGTCCAGCTTGCGGGCCAGGTCGGCGGTGAGGGTCCACGTCTCGGCGCCATACGTGAGAACAGGAAGGACGAGGACCTTGAACAGGTCCTGTTTCTCGATCTTGCCCAGGGGCTTGCGCCACAGGGCCCGGTACTGGCGTAAAGCGTGCCAGGCGAGGGAGATGCGATGGTCCACATCAACCTCGCAGCTGGGGAGCAGGCTGCCCAGCAGCTTAACGCGGTCCCGATACAGGACTCGAGAGCCGTCTAGGAGATAGAGGGGCGGCGGTGAGTTGGTGAGCCCAACCGCCAGTGTTACGCCGCGGATATCTACCTCCACCTCTACCTCTAATGGGCCTGATACTACCTAAACTGGTCAGGCCTCCTCTACTCAAACCTCTGGCGAAAGACGAACGTGACGGAGCTGATCTCAATGCATTAACATATGTGTTACTATAATACGCCATACAACCATTTACCAAAACCCGTTTACTCCAGGAATAGAGGAAGGAAACACAACTACACTGCCGTGACCCAAGCCTAAATGTGTTAATTCATTTAACACACGCCGAGTGCACACACAAAGGGTAGAACGTGCATAAATGGTCACCAACGGTCCAACACGCTCGGGCCGACATGGCCCTCGCCTACAGATGCACGCTGGTCCACTACATCTACAGATGCACGCTGGTCCACTACATTCTACCAAAGGATCAGGACCACTAGCATAGTACGCGGCGCGGCGCCCAAAGGCACCCAATGTACCACAGTACTGTTACGAGGACAATAGTGTCCCGGTAGGAGCTACACGTAAACCTAGGGACGACCGAGGCAAAAGACCTAATTTACGTCCGTAACTACAACGAATTGTTACGCGACGTAACACCTCCCCCCCCACAAAGGTAGGGTCGAGCCCTCTCCCTACGCACAGGGAGGAAAACAAGGGGTAGGAAACCTAATGCACCCAGCACACACCAACACAGTCGGTAGACCATCCCAGATACGAAGCACCAATAGTTCACACGGTCTCCACCACCACGCCGGGTGGTGTAGGGTTAGCCAGCACCAAGCCTGGTGGGAGGTTCCCCTAACTGCCTGGAACAGAGTCCTTGCCGGGAGGGGACGGCACTGGGCAGGACACACAGCGTAAACACATCAGCACCAAGGACCAAGAACAACCAATCAACTGGCCAGAATATGAGGGCGACTCTATATACCGGAGGGACAACACCCTCAGGTCGGGCCTAAGGCCCTCTATCTAACGGCCATCCGTCTGGTAAGTACCACGGGAGGCCAGCAGGACATCCAGGTACGCCTGGTAGTGAGACACATCCTCAGCATTGTCGTGCCTATCTACAGTGAGGAAAACATCGGCCCACACGCCGTCAGGAAAAAGACCCAGGAAGGCCCAGTAATACCTATGCTGCGTAAGAACGACCTGGCCCCGGGCCCAGTCCAGGAAACCACAGGCAAAGAGGCGTAGGAAAGGCTCTACCGCGATCAGGCAGAGAGCCCGCAGGAGCAGACGATGATACCGGATCCGAGGGCGCATACCCGTTGGGAAAAACAGGTCTACCAGGGGCTCCACGTTGGACGGCCACAACCGGATATGCCGAATCTCACGGGAGCGCCACCGACGGGCACACTGTCGCGACCCGAACGTCTCGAGGTATAGTCGCTAGCCCGAGGAGGAGGATGACCCCGAGAGTCCAAACCCTGGCCCGGGATGGGCGCTGGACGACGGGCATCCCACTCTAGGATGGGCTGAAGGACCGTGCTGTACGTGGCACCCGGCACCGCAGGAAACTCTACCGTAAGGGCATCTGAGGCAATAATGCCCAGAGGCGGAGGGTAAGCCCACTGGAGCCCGCCGTAGGTGTCCAAGTCATTGTGGCGCCTAGCCCAGCGATACAGGACTCGCCGAACCAGGATCTCACCCTGAAACACCGGATCAGCTAAAATAACCATATCGAAGGGAGGCCGATCAGTCTCAACTGGTAGGCCACGGTCCCGCGGCGCCCGACACACCTGGGAGAACCCGTACAAAACAAGCTGGTGCGGTTCATTAGGGGAAGGACCGTACCACGTGACGGTGAAGAGAGCAGCCCGGACGAGACTCGCATGTTGGGCCTAAAGGGCCGGATGCACGACGCCACCCGGAAAACTGGACCGTGACACCCAACGGCCCGGAAGGGCCTCGAAGTACAGCTCAGGGTCCGGTAGGGGCAGGGACGGCGGCGGGCTCTCAGCCGGAGGGGTAGGCTCTGACATGGCGGCTGCGGAGGGGAGGGGACAACCAACCACCCGTCGACAGCAGACATAACATAAGAGAGGAGAAGGTCTACAACTAGAGCTTGTGCAGGGTTTTATATTCCTGCAGCAGGCGACTACACCCATCTAGCTCACTCTCCGTATACCAGACCTTATCTACTTCACTACGAGCATACATCCACTTCACTTTATACTGACGCTGGGTACCGCGGCCCTTTTTGATATCTCTATGGGCCACGATGCTTTCTACTTCGTCTTCTACTTCCCCAGTGTCAGGGTTATGCTCTAAAGGGGCAGGCGCTAGCTCTCTACCAGCGAACGTACTAGGGTGGTACAGTTTAAGCTGGCTCCTATGGAAGGTGTTTGAATGTGTCTGCCAAGAGGTAGGGATATCGACTTTATATAAAAATTTCCTACTCTAGACAACACATGGAAGGGTCCTAAGAAGGCGGGCCTAAGTTTGACCTTAAGTTCTGCTTCAAACTTATGAGCAAAACGGCCAACACGGGGGCCTTCTACTAATACTAGATCTCCTATTTCTATCTCAGGTGCTCTTCTATCTAAGGAGGCACGCAACCTAGCAAGGTACTTAGCCTGAGCTTTTTGGTACCCTGAGATCGCGTGGTCATGAGCAGTTTTCATTCTATCTAGTAAGGACTGTACACCTTCTACAGTATCTCGGGACACATCATCCTTGTCCCGTAGAGGACTAGCTAAGAGAGAGGTAGGGGTAAGGGGCTGTCTACCAGTATCTAAGAAGAAGGGCGTATATCCATGCGCAGCTTGGGGACAATTGTTGAGGGAGAACTCTACCAAACATAAATAATCCTCCCAATCACTACCCGAGCCATTAACATAGTGCCTAAGCGCTTCTTCTACTACCCTATTAAGACGCTCTACTAAATGAGAGGAGGAGGAGTGGTAGGCAGTACCGTAGGTAACCTTGGTACCGATGGCAGCGAAAAACTGCTGCCAAAAATCTGAGGTAAATAATTTATCCTTATCACTAATAAACTGCCTACTCAATCCATGATATCTGTATACATTATTGAGGTATAGGCGTGCGCAATCACGTGCGGTGAGTTCTAAAGGACACGGCACAAGATGGCACATACGAGTAAAACGATCTATGAACACAAGGATTTGGGCATTGCCCCTATCATTCTTTCTAAAAGGTCCTACAAAATCCATCATGATAGAATCCCAAGGCATGATGGGGTCAGGCAAGGTCCTAGGTTCTGCTATCTGTCCTACATTATTGGGTTTCATTTCCTGGCAAGATTGACAAGTTCTAACATACTCATCTACATCCTTATAAAGGGAAGGCCAGTAATAAGAGCGGGCTACTAGGTCCCGTACCCGTTTACCACCCTGATGAGCAGCTAAGTCATGCAACTCAAAGAGCAAGGAGGAGCGACAGATAGGAGGGACATACAGGCGCCATTGAGGGGGAGAATCTGCTATCTGCACATATAAAAACCCACCTACAAATTTACAAGGGTGCTTGCCTAATTGTTGGGGATGTGCAGCAATGGCAGCTAATGCTTCCGGCTCAGTGGCCGTAAATCTACTAATAAGGCGTTCAAGATCAGAGGTAGGCATCGCTACAGAAGTATCCAGAACAGGTTTAAAGAGATCTCCTACCGCCTTGCCAAAGAGAAGGGGAGGTCCTAGAGGGACTACGTTTTCATAAGACTTTCCTGACCTAGTCGCTATATGGCTAAGCGGTATAGAAATTTTATTTTTCCCCTCCCCCCCACCGAGGCCACGGGAAGGGCCTCACACGGGAGAGAGAGTCCTACGTGAGAAAGGAGATCAGGCATGCGAACAGCTGTATGAAAGAGGTAGGCATAGGATTCATCATCAGGTAGTTCACCATAAGGGGTTACACCCATAGTAGTAGGAACTAGAGTAGTATTGAGAACATCAAGGTCCTCGAAGAAGGAATAGTCTGCACGACGAGAGAGTGCATCTGGTACTATGTTATCTACACCCTTGACATACTGAAGTTTAAAAGGGGAAAACTGTGCTAAAAATTCCATCCAGCGCGCTTGCCGAGGGGTAAGGTTGGGTTGGGAGAGAAGATGGGTAAGGGGACGATGATCCGTTTGGATAACTAACCTATAAGGATCTAGCTCACAGGGTTCATTCAGGCAGACATCAAATTGAGCACCTTTAAGGAAGTGCTGCCACGCGTGGCAACAATACACCACAGCTAAGAGTTCCTGCTGGTGTACGGGATAGTTACGCTCCGCAGGGAGCATTGTCCTAGAGATATACTCAATTGGCTGTAAGCCCTGACCCTGATCCTGGAGAAGGACACCACCTATAGCTACTTTACTAGCATCTGTAGCCACAACAAAGGGTTTAGTAGTATCCGGTAGGATGAGTACAGGAGGGGAAAGGAGTAGGGATTTTAGGCACTGAAAAGCCGACTGACATTCACTACTCCAAACAAAGGGGATATCCTTCTTTAATAAATGATTAATAGGGGCTGCTATAGTTGCGAAACGCGGGATAAAACGCCTATAGTAAGAAGCAATTCCTAGGAAACTACGTACACCTTTAACGTCGGTAGGAGTAGGCCATTCCTGAATTGACTTAGTTTTATCCGGGTCGGTAGCGACCCCGGCATCTGACAGAACGTGCCCTAAAAATGGGACACTCCTACCCGAACGAACTTTAGCACGGCGCGCCCACAAAGAATTTTCAGCCATTATTTCTAATACTTTCTTTAAATCACGTAGGTGCGTTTCAAAATCAGGAGAGTAAATAAGAATATCATCTAAGTAAGCTTGAGCACAAGAACGGTCATGCTCAGATAAAGAAACAGAGGAGAAGGAAGGATCCTTTAGATCAGAGGACACCTGAGGAAGGTGAGAATTTCCCATAACAGGTCTAAGCACTTCATTCATTAACATTTGAAAAGAGGCAGGCGAGTTACAGAGTCCCATAGCCGCTACTCTAAACTGGTAATGACCAAAAGGGGTAGCAAAGGCGGTTTTATGGCAATCCTCAGGAGCTATCCGCAACTGCCAAAAACCATCCGCACAATCCAGTACTGTGAAACAAGTGGAACCTTTAACCTTATTAAATATATCATCAATACGAGGTAGAGGGTATTTAGACTTCACAGTAATATCATTCAACTTCCTATAATCAGTAACTAGGCGAAACTTGCCATTTGGCTTAGGAACTAACAGGACACCAGCTGAGTAGGGAGTTACTAGGCTCTATCAATCCTGCTTCTAATAATGACACTAAAATCTGTTTTAGTTCCTTTAACTCGGTAGGGCCCATTCTATACATCGGAGAGTGCGTAGGAACTGCACCGTCCTTGATAACTACACGGTGTAAAACAGAACGAGGAGGAGGATAAGAAGGAGTCTTTTCTTCAAAAACTTTTGAGGAATCTATCACAGCCATGTATCTTACTATTTCATTTTCAGTAAATCCCACTCCTATTGTATCCACTGTGTTTATATCTATATCCACACTATTATTAGTGATAGGTATCTCCTGTACTTCTAACTGAAGGAACATACATAATAAATATCCATATTCCTTTAATTCAGAACGCAACTCATCATTGGACATTAATACTTCAGGTATAGGTCTTACAGGAGGATCAACAGGTGTAGGAGGAGTAATATCTACCAAGGATAAATTTTCCAATCTATAATGACGTTCCGGTACCCAGTAAGAGCTATCTGGAAACCAAATGACCATGGTATCATAATTAATAGTAATCTTATTATCCTGGTGCCAATCTAATCCTAGTAATACATCAGCGGTAGTGATAGGGCCTATAGTGGCCGTCAGGTTGACAGTACGTCCTTGTATAACCATGGGAAGGGACACCGTACCCGGGGAATGACTGGTGCGACCATCAGCATAATGAACAGTAACGGGTTTGGTGTGAGGGGTAGGGACTAGTCCTAAACGCCTAACTAGGGCCTCGCTCACAAAGGAGCTAGCCGCACCGCTATCTACCAACACAGAGACATTCAAGAGTTCATCAGCATGCAAGAAGGGTCTACAACAGTGTGAGGGACGGTTAAACCACCATTCAAGAACATAAGAGGACGCACACGTAGTGGTAGGGAAGATTCAGCTCCTACAGAGGTTATAAAAACAGGCAGGCAAAAATTTTTATCTGGGGTACTATCTAAGGACCTGTCCAGGTTACCCCCGGCTGACAGGCCTACTGTTCCCCCTCCCCCCCAAATCCATAGGAACTAACCCCGAAGAAGACCCTGGCGAAAAAGCCACTGCTGGAGGGTCACGAGGGAGCGAAGAGGGTGCGGGAGCCTGATTATCATAGGGGAACCCTGGGGGTCCTGTCTGCACAGCATTCAGCCTACTAGGGGTAGCTGAGGGAATGCGTCCTGAAGTAGGACGAATAGGAGCACGCTGAGGGGTACGAGGAGGGCGAGCGTCGGGATGAGGGGGAGCACCCGAAAGGAACTTGGGGCACTCACGTTTAAGATGACCTACTTCCTTACAATGATAGCATGTGATATGAGAGACATCAAGGGCTGAAAGGTCAGTAACACAGATATCTAATTCTTCTACATAGGAGTTCTCCTCCTCAGGGGTAAGGATAATATTATTAATACGGGAACGGGTAGGAAGAGAAGGGGTGGTGAAGAAATCTGCTACACGCAAGAGATGCTGGCGCACATGCTTGAGGGGCAGATCAGTAAAACGGTAGGCAGAGAACTGGCGCTTGACTTCACGTAATAAGGGTCTACTGAGGCCTTGGAGGAAGCGAGCACGTACTTCTGCACCCGACAAATCCCTAATTCGTACCATCTGAGCATCAAACTCTTTCATATACTCCTTAAATGATTTAGTACCCTGCTGCAAGGTACCAAAGGCTAATCTATCCTGCCAATCTGAATCAGGAGGGACTAAATGGTTCTCTAAACGCTTAAACAATTCTGCTACAGAGTTAGGGTAGGCATGAGAGGCCAAAGACTCACACTGAATGAGGTTAGCAAGCTCAGGAGTAATACAGGTTGTAAGATAGTGAGGAACTAATACAGCATCAGAAAGACGCCATCTATTATGATTCTGCCACGACTCCGTGTTCTGGGTAAGCAACATAATAAAGGTGAAAAACTGTTGAGGGGTAGACTTGACATCCAGCTTGGGAAGGTTAGCAAAGAGGGGAAGAGCAGGGGGCTTAGGGGGATTAGAAGAGTCAGTTTTTCCCATAGGGCCACTATCTTCCACTGCTACATAAGCGGGATAGAAGGAAGGAAGAGGAAAAGTCTTGGGTAGGGGTCTAGAAGGGGCCACCGTTTCAGGCTGGTGCCCATAAGAGAAGGGGACAGTATATTGCTCACGAAGAGAGGAATAGGCAAAATGATCATAATTTCTATCATCTAGGGCATGGTGCTGAAATCACTATTAACTTCTAAATCAGCCACACGGGTAGGGACCTGGGCTGCCTCATAGGCCGTCTCAGGGTAGGACCAGGAAGCAGGTGGGTAAAAGGGAACTGCACTAGGGCGCCCAGAAGGACCGACAGGGGCAGAGGCACGACCCGTGTTAAGAGCAGGCATGGAAGGCACAGGGTGGGAAGGAGGCCTAAAACATTGTTAGTTAGTGAGGACCTGCTGGAGGGTTGAGCCAAGGTTGCAGGAGGGGCAGGGGCCTGGTTCAGGGTAAGGGAAGGGTCATCACTAAATCTGACTTGCATACGTTGACGTTGTTCATAGGTAGGAGGGGTAAGTGAGGGACGACGGCGACCACCAGCAACAGGAGAAGGAGGTGAGGTACGAAGATTACCTTGAGGAGTGAGATGGTGCACCGTTTCAAGTGAGTCCCGTCGGTTACCACGATTGTTGTTATGGTTGTTAGTATTATTATTATTATTACTCATAGTAGGAGTATTGGTAGGTATAGGCGACATGTTACCACCCACTGGATCCATTTTTATTTAAGTAAATGATCAAAATCTAACTGAAAGCAACAAGGATAAAGGACAAGGCCTAATTTAAGGCAAGGAAAGAAAAGAAAAGCTTTTAATGGCTTAAAAGAAGGAAACAATTTAAATCAATCCTTTTTAACAACAGTAATGGATAGGGAACCGAATTCTAAGGTGAGAGGAGTATCTAAGCTAGATGAGGATGCAGCCCTCTTAGGGGGAGACGAAGGAGGGGTAGCAAAATCTAGAGCTTCTACAGGAGGGCGACCATGAGGAGTAGAACGTACGTGTAGGCCTAGATCTGATACGCTATGGTCTATAAGGAATTGTTGAGCTTCCTCGAAGGTAACAAATTTCTTATACCTAATTACATTATATGTACGATTTTGCACTATCTTCCTAGCATCTGACCAAGAGAGGAAAATGGCTGACCATTGAGGGGTAATAACTACGTAATATTAGCTAAACTATTATCACTAGATGAATGGGAAGGCGCAGTAAAAACACGACGTTGACTCATGATAACTCACCTGGTGGGTCTTGTGACGTCAAGCTAGACGAGTAGGGGTAGGCGACTTAGCTGGACGATCTGGATCACCGAAAGAAGAAGAGGGCGGAATTGTCCAGCTCTCGTCCTAAGTCAGCGACCGGATAGTCCAGCGCTCGTCCTAACACAGCGACCCGTAACTCTGCGGGTGCGGCCGTCTAATAAAGCAGCAGCACAAGGAAAAAGGTGTAGGTACTGCGACGCTAATCGTCTCCGAACAGTAATACTCCCCTATCTAAGACAGGAAACAACCGTAAGCAGGAAAACAAGGCGAAGGACAGGCTAACTACGAAAGGATTTATCCGCTGCGAGCAGGTCTAGCTTCTAGGTAGAGCGTGTCCCGAAACGGGCAGCACTACTCTCCTAGCTTGAAGGCGACCCGCCCATTACCTATCAAGGAAGTGTCGACTTCTTGTTCCTGGACGCGGAAGGGGTCTTGAAAAGGTGTATGTGGCAAGGGATAGTCGTCTCGTTCTCTACCTACTGAAGTTCCTCCGGAACCATTGTTACGCCGCGGATATCTACCTCCACCTCTACCTCTAATGGGCCTGATACTACCTAAACTGGTCAGGCCTCCTCTACTCAACCCTCTGGCGAAAGACGAACGTGACGGAGCTGATCTCAATGCATTAACGTAAGTGTTACTATAATACGCCATACAACCATTTACCAAAACCCGTTTACTCCAGGAATAGAGGAAGGAAACACAACTACACTGCCGTGACCCAAGCCTAAATGTGTTAATTCATTTAACACACGCCGAGTGCACACACAAGGGGTAGAACGCGCATAAATGGTCACCAACGGTCCAACACGCTCGGGCCGACATGGCCCTCGCCTACAGATGCACGCTGGTCCACTACATCTACTGATGCACGCTGGTCCACTACATTCTACCAAGGATCAGGACCACTAGTAAAGTACGCGGCGCGGCGCCCAAAGGCACCCAATGTACCACAGTACTGTTACGAGGACAATAGTGTCCCGGTAGGAGCTACACGTAAACCTAGGGACGACCGAGGCAAAAGACCTAATTTACGTCCGTAACTACAACGAATTGTTACGCGACGTAACAGCCAGGGCCTCTGTCTTCTTGCTGACCTCAAGCCCCACTGCACGGGCCTCGAGAGCCAGGCAGTCAAGCCATGTCTGCACGTGCTCAGTGTCCTCGAAGAGGGTGGTGTCGTCTGCGTAAATGATGTCTGCTAGCCGAATCTCCGTGTCCGCACCGCCATGCCAGAATTTGTTAGCAACCTGCACTCCTGGTTCCCTGCCCACGATGCGGGCAAATCGCTTGCGCGCCTGAATCATTACGTATTCGACAACAATAATGAACAGGTAGGGCGACAGCACGCAGCCCTGCCACACACCCTTCTGTAAAGGGCATGGGGGCGTGGTCCCGTAAGAAGTGCGCACCGAAGTGGTGGACCCTTCATACAGGTTGCGGATGACAGCAATCAGGGGGCGGGGGATCCGGACCAACTCGAGGATGTCCCAAAGCGCAGGCCAGAAAACCGAATCGAAGGCTTTGATGAAGTCCACCAGCACAAGGTGCAAAGGGGACTCACCAGGCTGAAGGCGTTGCAGTTCCTCCACCAGGCGGCGAGTAGCGAAGAGCGCCTGTACTGTGTTGCGACCTGAACGGAAGCCGTGCTGAGTACGCTAGGATACTTTGCCCCATGTCAAGCCTTTGCACGGATTATAATGATGTAATGAGTTAATTTGTATAAATGGATACAAATGGTTACTGCTAAACATTTATTGAGTTAATTAATTAATTTACAAGTAGACGTGCACGTGAATGTGCATAAGTCCTTGGTGGGAGGGAAATGGAATGGAGATATGTGCGTTAGTGCGTATAGAACATTTTCGAATACATCACATATGACTGTGGCAGTGTGCCACCTGTTGACTTTACAGCTTAGTGCCTCCTTCATGTCCAAAAGCCATGAAGTCAGTGCCCGCTGGGCATCCCGGCCCATGTCCCGGGCCGGTTCTACTCGATCTTGGTGCCAGGTAAGCCCGCGGGGGTTCCCCAGCATCGAGAAGGCCAATTAAGGCTTGCACCCGCCATGCAAGGGCTAGTCCAAACTCTTGAGTAAATTGGTATTTCACAGAACTGTAATGTGGTAAACTCCAGTGCACGATTTTTCTAGCATCCACAATTAACCAACTTGAAAATATATGGCCAGGCCGCCCAGGCCTATACAAGAGATGAAACAGTTCCATCAGTGCTGCGACGCAGAAACAGATCCCTCCATGCATAACTTTGGCGCCATTTTATCTTATGTGGATGTACTCAACAGTCAACTCGCACTCTCATAGCATCAAGCCTGGTGACGAAGTCTACTCGTAGGAGAGCTTCCAAGATCCAACCCAGTCGGCAGGCCCATACAACCTGCATTCAAAAAGAAGAAGAAAAACAAGAGTAATATGTCAAAGGCATTCAGCAACCTGCATGGCTAGGATGGCATGAGTGCAATACACCTGAACCCAAAAGTGCCGTGCATGCTTCGCTCCAGCCAATGTCAAGCTAATCATAATGAACGGTGCTACAATCTTTCTTGACGTGACTCATCCAGACATGTTGCGCTGCCAATCATTACACAAGGTATCGTTATCAATTAACACACCTTTACTCTGTATCAAACCAGCCGGATCAAATAAATCCCAGCCATGCTCTTCGGTGCACGTTGCTTGTCACTGGCCTGCAGCCACTGACCGACTTCCGACTCATCCAGATACGCTACGATGCCAAGCATTACAAAAGGTATCGTTATCAATTCACCCCTCCACCGTCTCTGACTCGTGACTAAAATGATTCACGAGTTGCACAGTATGCCACAGGTGCCTCCATTCAGCCTAATTATTTTTTCTAGACCATACAAGGAACTAAGCATAACCATGTTAGGGCCCACCTGGGGGTATCGTGGGTGGTCCCAGCGCTAGCCCCCCCTGCTCTATAAATAGCTCCCCCTCAGTGGGGTACGGTGAGTGTGCGCGGTGACACCCTTATAATGGATGATAGACCCCTTTCCTTGATGAGTTGACCCTGGGGTTGGTTTTGTAGATAGAGTTTTTAGTTAGAATGGGATACAAACACTAAAAATTGTAACTTCCCCAGGGACCCATCAGCTGGTGCTAAAAGTAACTGGGTTTTTTCCCTACTCACACAGCTGTGCACCAGGGTACCCCAGTACCCCCTTGACTGTGACCAGGGTTTCCACCCTGATATGGTGGTCAACTACGGTCAGACAAGTGTCCTACGGATAGAGCGAATCTAGATCTTTTCTGTGGTCTAGTTGGTTCCCGCCAAAACCTTCCCGCCAAATCCCTACAGGGCGCACAAACTCGTGCAGAAGGTTCACGAGGCATGAGAAAAACTCAGTCAAAAATCGGCACGAGGACGGTTGAGGGGTTAACACACCTTTACTCTGTATTATCCCTTTACACTTTTACACCAGGGTCTAAATATGACCCTGGTCTACTAAAACTACACCTAATTAAAAATTAAAGTAATGCTACGCTACGCACTCCAGGCGTTGGCCACCTGAGGCCAGTGTTACATTATACGCAATACGCGGTCAGTATACGGGCGGGGTCCGTATAATGGACAGTACGGTATAATATGCGTATCGTACGCCATTATACGCTGACCGCCTGAATTTCATCGTTTTTAAAGCTGATTCAATGTATTCACATCATATCACATGTTTTTAGCACTCAACTACACATAATACAGGGTTGTGGCAGTCCAGAGCCCTGGTTTGGGTACCGTGTTGTGCCAGTTATAAAGCGTGTGTGTCCGTTGCGAACGTATGGATGATATCAAAAGATATGTTTCCGATGAACATTATGCATCACGTGCTTCACAAGAAGGCTTATTCGTGGGGCACTATCTGCATGCCTGCGTCGGGGCTAAGGGGCCTGCACAAGGACCACGGGGCCTCCATGGGGGCTGAGTAAGGCACTTCGCCACTAAAACATGGGACTAGATTCTAAGGCCGGGGTGCTGAGCCACGCCGGGCAAGTATTGCCTGCCCTTGCCTAGAGGTGCTTAGTCCCACCTGGTGGCACATGCTGACAATGGGAAGTTTTTACTCACCATGACAAGCTTGATGATGCCACAGAGACCAGCCAACTGCCTACACTCATGCAATTTGTGTATGGGCATTGTATAACAAACATATATGGAGGTATTCAAATCCACACAGCCTCGAACAATTGGCACCATCACACTATGGTAGGTCAACTGACTGAGGGAAGCATTTCAGAAGGGTGTTTTAGGAAGGGCCAGGCCATTGTCAAGAAAGAGCATGAATAATGAAGACAGAATATGCTACACAAGCTAGAACTCTTATATAAACGTTAAACATCGATAAGAAAATTAACGATGTCTCAGCCTTACCTGGCATGGCTGGCCAGCGCGGGCCCTTGTCCCAGGCGGTGGCCGCAAAATGGCGCATTGCGGCACACCAAAGTTGTGCAGCATGGTCTCTAGATTCGGCGATTTCTTGCCACCCTTGCACGTTTACGACTAAGATGCATCCTAACAAGTACGAATAATCCGATAGAGCCCTTAAAATATGCCGGGAATGTATTGCTGTCAACGTTTCTATCGTCCGGCCTTACCGCATTTTTTCCCAGCAAGAACGCTGCCGACACCTATCAAATGGCATTCCCGCGAACCAAAAATTGGGCTGTATGATCTTTAGGACGTATAAAACCTATTTCATAAGTTTGGCCAGCAAATTTCAAACGCAAACTTCAAAGCCATGCGTGGGCGCAAGCCGCCATGGCCAGGTCATCGTTCTACGTGAAAAAGTCAGTCGGTTGGGTCCCGTGCCGCACATGAGCAGCATGCTCACTGTACTCAGTGTACTGTAGCGGCCAAAGGCCGGAAACCCAAAATTTAGGTCGCCCGGCCTCGAATTCGCGCTAAAACACTTAGTACGCCAAAAAATACGGGCCAATACGCCGAATAATACGAAAAGGTACGACGGACGTACTAAATGTGCTTAATTCATATGGACGACCATGTATAATTCCTATTATACCGTATTATACCGTATCGTACGCCGTATTATACCGTATCGTACGCTGTATAATGTAACACTGCCTGAGGCGCGGGCGTCCAGCGTGAAACCGCAGGTGGGCTTGCCGCGTTGACTATGACGTGGAGAATGGGGACAGGCGGACGCTGGGGTGTGGAGAACAATCCGACGGTGCTAATCGCTTCATCCAACGGATGCCAATATCTTGCCAGTGTTCGCCTGGCGCGGCGCTTAACATTCGGTATTACGAGACATCCTGTAACATCAGGGCCCTCCGAAACTCAAGAACCGTTCGCATTTACTTGTCCCACTCTCGTGGCGTTCCCGAACCCTGCTGTTTAACCCTGTTGTGGTCGCTAAACTTCTGAAAACCTTTGGAGCACAAGGTATCGTGATCAATTGCCGTACACTAGCGAACCGACGCATAATAGGAAGTGCACCCACAAGTGCAGGCGCAATCATGCTGGGAGCACAAGCCACAAGCAAACATGCACAGTGAGGGCCGCTATTGTTGCAGCGTGCGGTCTAGTTTTGACAGGATGAAGAGGTTTGTGGGGAGCGGGGGACAAATGCTGTCCTTCGTCACCTGTCCGTGCCCTCTACATGGTATAACCAGGCCTAGTTGAGCAAAACAGTTAAGTGCCGGCTGCAAACACATGAATAGGAGTGTAACATCGCGGCAACATTGAGCAGTGCCGGAGATTTTGAAACGGAACGTGAATCGTTTTTTTCTACCAGCATCTCGCTGAGGGAGGAAGCCAGGGATGCGGCAACCTGGATGCAAAAACCAGGTATAAGGACAGCTAACAGCCAATTGAGCGGGGCAGGCAGTGGCCATGGTGGGGAACCAAGGCGAAGGTAAAGAGCAAGAAAAGGCAGAACGTCATGCGCCAGGCATTGGAAAAAGGCGGCGTGAGGAGAACGACGTCGTTTAGCAAGCACGCTTATGATACACAAGAGGGGGTATTTTATACGCTTTTAAAAAGAGACAACTGTTATAAGAAAACAAGGACGAGGCTTTTCAAGTAAGAATTTTAAAACAGGGTCCCACAAGCCACCCAGGTCAGGCAGTCTGCTTGGCCACGAGCTAGCGCTATATCCACGAGGCCACGAAACTGTATATTCCGTACAGGCAGCAACACTTTTTGGAGGAGGGGGGACATCCAGCCAAAACAGCACACTCACTCGTGTGTCCGGCGCGGCACCTCCAAACGTGGAGCGGACTCCAAAAATGTGTCCGGCGGCAGAATTTTTGCGACGGAGTGTACTCCAATCGAAAATTTTAGGGCGGCGCGAAGAAAAATTTTGTGGAGCTAACTCCTTTTGGCGGTCCGGCGCCTGGTTTTAGGAAAGGAGTGCGCTCTGGTGATCCCGCTAGCTCGGTCAGGCGTTTGATTTAAAGTGCAGGAGTCCGCTTTGGCCCTGCTGTACTTACAACTTACGCTGAGAACTTACCAAGTATTGGTTGATTCTAGGAAGACGTATCAACTTTCAGGCAGGCGTCACGTTGTTGTTGATTCTGACACCGGACCTGGCGTCAGGCAATAGGCATCGAATTTCCGCCGGCTTGACGTCATTCTTCTACTTGGAGAATATGCTAATACTATCGCTTACTAAGAGCTTCTACTAAGAGATTCTACAAAAAGTGCCACGTGTCGTACAAGCCACGTAGCACGTAGCACACTCCCAAGTCGGTCCGGCGCAGCTTTTGACTGACTGAGTGCACTCCAGCACTTTTCACTTTGGCTGGCGCCCGGCGCGGTAGGCCAAACTCTGGAGTACGCTCATGTACGATTTTGGGGGGGGATGTCCCCCCTCCTCTTTTTGGGCAGGTGACGCTCACCTTTTTGGTTGTGCCGGGTGCTGCCAGTGCCCTCTCCAGTGCTCCTACCGCCCCGCGTTGTGCTGCTCCAGGAACTGCACAACCTCGGAGCGCTTCAAGCGCTTGGCCACGTCCAGTGCCGTGTCGCCACGCCGCCCACGCTGCAGGCAGCGAGGTGATAGGGGTAAGGAACAGCAAGTCACCCAGCCGTGTTATTGATCATCTTTCACCCTGTACCCGAGTGTAAGACTGCACCACTGAAACAACTGTCCCACGCCTAACAGACTAGAGGCAAATTATCCTGGTCAAAACTCTATTGCATTTTCATTATAAACCAGCAGACGCCCGCACCGTGCAGTCCCTCTTGTGGCGGCAACAGCATGCCATGTGTACCGGGCAAGCACGACAACCCAACAGCTCTACCATCCAGGGCATAGCGTTGTAGTACAAGTATCATAATGCCATTGAGGGCATAACAGCGTGGCAACACGAACGTTTCGGCGCAGTGGAGAAACATAATTACTGTTCTATGAACCGTTGAACTCTAGGGTACCCAGACTCTTTATTAAAACAATGAGTGGAGCACATACAAAAGGCAGGCCACACCCTGGCCGCCGATGCTCATGGGAACACTTATTGCTTATCAAAGGCTAGCCTTACCCCCCCAAACACAGAGAGGGCGGGCGGTAAAAGAAAAGAGGCCGACCTTGGCTAGGTGGGTTTGCTTTTGTCTTTTTCGCGTGTCGCACGGCCTTGGCGCGGACGGCATTTTTTAGCCACGCAAATTTTGCGTCTGAACAAATGACGCAAACTGGCGTTCTAATTGCCGTCGGCGCATGTAAGTACGCCTGGGCTCTTAGGTCACAGATTGTGTGAAAGACAGATTCTAGATCTAGTTAATCACTCGAGTAACGTCATTAACTAAGAAACCTAGACAGACTGTGGCAGGTTTTATATCTCAATGTAGCTCCTGCCACCTGGCCAGGAAACTGGCCAAATCTTGTGCCACTGCCGATCCGGATCAGGCCGCACCGGCCTCATAATATGTCACGTAAACCCAATAACCTAGCCTGCATAGCGGCTACCCTTCCATCTCACTATAAAGAAACTATGTTCAGAGAACCAAGATGCTGTTTACCGTGGAACTCCAGGGTAACCAGACTCTTTATTTAAGGGACAGGACACCCCTAAAGGGCGCTTTTCTAGAAACCATACCTATGCATGTGATAAAAATCCAATGATGTTTGGGAACCATAAGTATGATTGAAAAACAAGATTCCAACCACTTGGGGGGGATACTACCCCCCACCATGTGCCCTTTATGAGCTAAAAATAGAAAAATACGCTATTAATGGCCCATTTTCGCTAGGAAAATGGGCAATCCAGATGTGACCAAATCATATATTCCCATAAACCCCCCAGCCTTGCAAAAAAGTCTGGCTACTCAGGACCACAAAATATAGCATGTTTACACTGATTGATGGGGGTTAGCGAAAAACACGTATTTCTAGGTGCCTAAAAAAAAAATAAAAATCATAGACACATGGAACTGGGTCAAATATTATATTCAAAAATGGCCCAGGGTGGGAATTTCACAGTCCCAAATTTTTAGCTCATTCTTACCACGTTTACTCATATTGATGGATGGTCAAGTGCAAAAACAAAAATGACGGGAAAAACCTGTGATTAGCACAAGCATCACTCCAAAAACACCCTTGCCCACAGCAAACTGGGCCAAAACAATTGCGAATGATTAATTTAATGCATCATGAAGCTTGCCACAAAACTACAGGTCATTCTGACCTAATTTGCTCACATTACACCACGTTATAGCTGCCACCCTGCATGCTTGGTACACCATGGCATGAGGGACACCATAAAGCACATTCCTAAGCTTGCCCCCTGCAAATGGGGCAGAACCACGTAAAACAAATGCTAGATGCTTCAAGAATACATCCACCCTCTTGAACCATTGTGAGCAGGTAGGACCACTTGCGGAAATCACTCATAGCCAACACCGAGTCATGATGCTAATTGCTAAAAGGGTCATCCTTTATCGTCATAAGCAACTGATCCTTGTCATCTAGGGAGCCCAAGCCATGTTTAATGGAAGTAAAACAGGTTGGGAGAAGATATGTAACTCACACATGCTCACCTATCCTACAACTTCCCTTGTTTTTCAGCAGGCTGAAAAGCCAAGACAGGCGTTTACGAGCTCGCCAGCTCCTTGCAACGGTGATGCCGCTCCCGGGCAGCTAGGGTCCTTGACTACGCAATCTAGAATGTCTACCATGTGAAAACCTCCATAAAGCAAGCGTAGCAATTAAAGCCATACATCTGCCCGATCGATACTTGGTAGCTTTAAAAGCATGGCATAGGCAGCGTTAGACAAACCATTGAAAGCTGCGGAACATCTGATAGCGCAACTGCAACAAGTGGCGAACAAGATGGCAACAACAACCCGGACACGGCGCCAAAAGCTGCATGACAGGAACATTTAGAGTGCAAACAGACTGGGCGGTGACATGCGGCAAATGAACGTACCACGTCCGGCATTATTTCCTACCCAGGCGCACAAGAAAAGCCAGTCATCCATGGAAGGCTTAGACACGGATCTGGCAGGCCTGAAGGATAAAACTTTTAGAAATGACGGGAAATTGCCGCAGAGCGAAGGCGCTTAGGCTATTTTCATTGTTGCCATTACTAAACGCTTCTTCCTGCATAATATAACCCACGAAACTCCAATTCTACCGTCGCAGGCACGCATTCTACATTATTAATTGCGGCCAGATTTTTGCATTTGACACCCGTGCTAATCTGTATGAAGAAAGGCAGCGACTTTTCAGATAGTGCATATCTGGCTATGAAACTCCATACTAGAACATCGTTTTAAACCATCCGCCTAAAGTTTTTGCTTGGATCTAGGCCCATTAGGAGAATTCTTACGGAACGCGCGTCGCCATGGCCACCTCCGCACGAGGTGCACGCATTGTGCATCAAAATTTCACGGTCTGGGGGTACCGTCGATACCGGCGCGAATGTTTTGGCGCGAAAAAATTCGGGGGTGTCGCGTCACCTTAAGCCAAGTACAGCCAATCACAATGTCCGAGAATCCTCCACCTTAACCCGTAGTCCGTAAACAAGGACATCAGTACCATCACGGAGAACAGAGCCGCGTGGCTCACGACAGAAAATTGGGCCATGAAGAAGATCCCATGCACTTGCTGCTAGCAGCATCACTGGCACGGACAGGCTGAATGCACTACCCACGCCTCCCAGAAAACGAACGGCCCTCAGGACAGCCAGGCGGTCAGGTTGGGAAAGGACCGAAAATGCGGGCCAGACATCTGTTCAGATCACCTTTAGAAGGCCTGGTAGTGAAAAGGTTCAGGAAATGGAGGCACCTCACCACGTGCAACTCGGGTCGATGGATTCAGCCGTTCCTCACCCGTTGCCACAAGAGAAGGGGGGAGGGGGGAAGGGCGGGGAGCATGATCTCACAGGCCGGTGTGCAATTAAGTAGTGTTTGAAAAACTATACGGCACAACCATGTCATACGCACGTTATCTCGCGGATTCCTGGCCCTGATTACCGTAGTGAAAGTGAGATTGGTCGTCCGTGATCCAGATTCCAGTAGCCATGCACGAGTCCTGCCTGGCAGAGCCATCCACCTCATGGGCAGCAGGCACCCCATGGGGTGCACGGCATGTCAACATAACAATATCCTACTGGCAGGGTACCCAGTGCTGGGAACGTTACAGCACCCAGTGAAGTTGGTAGCAACCCTGACACCATCGGTGGTAGAGCCCTTTGCCCACCCTACAGCATTATTGCGCTGCACATGTACAAAAACTGTGTGCTGAAGCGCATCCGCTTGGGGCCATCAGGGTAAAGGGATAGCTGACCTTGGCCTTCGCCTCCTTGTTCACACCGCTCGCGACCAGGTGCTTCACGACCTCCAGGTGGCCGTTACATGCTGCAGAGTACAGCGGTGTGGCATCATTCTGCACGCAGCAGCCACACATGTCCCCGTGAGGACCAGATGGAACGTGAGAACCCACTGAGCCAGGGGATGTGTCTGCAGTGAATGAAACAGACCTACGCGTCATGCGCACACCCATAGAACTCATGGCCCCTGATCATGGCCACAGCCAAACTAATGAGCCTGCCAGCGGCCCCGCAGTTGTGCCTGCCTTTCCACCACTTCGTTGGCTTACTTAAGTACTGCAAATTACGACATCCAAGTAGCCTCCACCCTAACTCATGTCGCAGCAGAAAACAAGGGCATGGGTGCAACCACGGAGGACAGGGCTTTACTGATGTGGCTGGGGTCCAATAAGCCGTGTGATCCTTGTGAGAGAGTGAGGCCATGAGGACAATCAGCGAACATTCCAGGCACTCAGTTGCTGCTGCCAGCACGGCACGGACAGGCTGAACGCACGGCACGCGCCTCCCAGCAAACAAATGGCCCCCTCAGGACAGCCAGGCAGTGAGGATGGGGAAGGCCCGAAAGCGCGGGCCAGATACTTGTCCAAATTGCCTTTAGAAGGCCTGGTAGTGAAAAGGTTCAGGAAATGGAGGCACCTCACTGCGTGCAACTCAGGTCCATGCATTCGGCCGTTCCTCGCCCGTTGCCACAAGAGCAGGCGGGAGGGGGGAAGGGCGGGGAACACGATCTCACAGGCCGGTGTGCAAGCAGTAATTGAATAACTATCCGACACAACCATCTCATGCGCGTGCTATCTCTTGGATTCCTTGCCCTGAGTACGGTAGTGAAAGTGAGATCGGTAGTCCGTGACCCAGATTCCAATAGCCACGAGTCCTGACCGGCAGAGCCATCCACCTCATGGGCAGCAGGCATCCCATGGGGTGCAGACCTTTTCAACATAACATAAATCCCACTGGCAGGGTGCCCAGTGCTGGGAACGTAACAGCACTCAGTGAAGTTGGCAGCAAGCATGACACCATCGGTGGTATAAAAGCCCTTTGCCCACCCTACAACATCATTGCGCTGCATATATAGACCAAATCTGTGCGTGGAAGCACATCCGCTGGCGGCCATCAGGGTACAGGAAAAGCTGACCTTGGTCTTCGCCTCCTTGTTAACACCGCTCGCGACCAGGTACGTCACGACCTCCAGGTGGCCATTCTGTGCCGCACTATGCAGCGGTGTCCAGTCATCCTGGAAGCAGCAACCACACATGTTCCCGTGAGGACCAGATGGAACGTGAGAACCCACTGAGCGAGGGGATGTGCCTGCAGTGAATGAGACAGACCTGCACGCGTCATGCGCACACCCGTGGACCTCATGGCCCCTGATCATGGCCACAGCCAAACTTATGAGCCTGCCAGCGGCCCCACAGGTTGTGCTTGCGTTTCCACCACTTCGTTGGCTAACTCAAGTACCGCCAAGTACAACATCCAACTAGCCTCCACCCAAACTAACATCGCTGCAGAAAACAAGGGCATTGGTACAACCACGGAGGACGGGGCTTTACTGATGTGGATGGGGATGAGCCGTGTGATCCTTGTGAGAGAGTGAGGCCATGAGGACAATCAGCAAACATTCCAGGCACTCAGTTGCTGCTGCCAGCGTGGCAGGACAGGCTGAACGCACTGCACATACCTCCCAGCAAACAAATGGCCCCCTCAGGACATCAAGGCAGTGAGGATGGGGAAGGCCCCAAGACGCGGGCCAGACACCTGTTCAGATCACCTTGAGAAGGCCTGCCAGTGAAAAGGTTCAGGAAATGCAGACACCTCACCGCATGCAACTCGGGTCAATGGATTTGGCGGTTCCTCACCCGTTGCCACAAGAGAAGGGGGGAGGGGGGAAGGGCGGGGAACATGATCTCACAGGCCGATGTGCAATTTAGTAGTATTTGAAAAGCTATCCGGCACAACCGGGTCATGCGCGTGCCATGTCTCGGGATCTTGCAATGATTGCGGTATGGAAGTGAGATCGGTAGTCCGTGACCCAGATTCCAGTAGCCACGAGTCCTGCCCGGCAGAGCCATCCACCTCATGGGCAGCAGGCATCCCATGGGGTGCACAGCTCGCCAACAGCACAGTTTCCCACTGGCAGGGTGCCGAGTGCGGGGAACGTAACAGCACCCCGTGAAGTTGGCAGCAAGCCTGACACCATTGGTTCTAAAGCCCTTTGCCCACCCTACACCATGATTGCATTGCTCATATAGACCAAATCTGAAAGTGCGTGGAAGCACATCCGCTTGCGGCCATCAGGGTAAAGGAAAAGCTGACCTTGGCCCTCGCCTCCTTGTTCACACCGCTCGCAACCAGGTGCTTCACGACCTCCAGGTGGCCATTCTGTGCGGCAACATACAGCGGCGTCCAGTCATCCTGCACGCAGCAGCCACACATGTCATCGTGAGGACCAGATGGAACGTGAGAACCCACTGAGCGGGGAGATGTGGCTGCAGTGAATGAGACATACCTAGGCGTCATGCGCACACCCATGCACCTCACGGCCCCTGATCATGGCCGCAGCCAAACTCATGAGCCTGCCAGCGGCCCCACACTTGTGCCTGCCTAGTTTCCACCACTTTGTTGGCTAAGTTAAGTACCGCGAAGTACAACACCCAACTAGCCTCCACCCTAACTCACGTCACAGCAGAAAACAAGGGCATTGGTACAACCACGGAGGACGGGGCTTTACTGATGTGGCTGGGGATGAGCCGTGTGATCCTTGTGAGAGGATGATGCCATTAGGAACATCAGCAAACACTCCAGGCACTCAGTTGCTGCTGCCAGCACGGCACGGACAGGCTGAACGCACGGCACGCGCCTCCCAGCAAACAAATGGCCCCCATAGGACAGCCAGGTGGTCAGGATGGGGAAGGCCCGAAAGTGCGGGCCAGACACCTGTTCAGATCACCTTTAGAAGGCCTGGTAGTGAAAAGGTTCAGGAAATGGAGGCGCCAGTGGATGGAACTCGGGTCAATCTACTCCGCCGTTCCTCACCCGTTGCCACAAGAGAAAAGGGGGAGGGGGGAAGGGCGGGGAACATGATCTCACAGGCCGGTGCGCGATTGAGTAGTACTTGAAAAAATATACGGCGCAACCATCTCATGCGCGTGCTATGTCTCGGATTCCTCGCCCTGAGTATGGTAGTGAAAGTGAGATTGGTGGTCCGTGATCCAGATTCCAGTAGCCACGACTCCTGCCTGGCAGAGCCATCCACATCATGGGCAGCAGGCATCCCATGGGGTGCACAGCTCGTCAACATCACAATTTCCCACTGGCAGGGTGCCGAGTGCGGGGAACGTAACAGCACCCCGTGGAGTTGGCAGCAAGCCTGACACCATCAGTGGCAAAGTCCGCTGCACACCCTACAGCATCAATGCGTTGCACATATACCAACACTGTGCGTGGAAGCACATCTGCTCGCGGCAATCAAGAGTAAAGGAAAAGCTGACCTTGTTCTTCGCCTCCTTGTTCACACCGCTCGCAACCAGGTGCTTCACGACCTCCAGGTGGCCATTCTGTGCTGCAACATACAGCGGAGTGGCATCATTCTGCACGCAGCAGCCACACATGTCCGCATGAGGACCAGATGGAACGCGGGAACATACTAAGCCGGGAGATGTGTCTGCAGTGAATGATACAGAACTACGCGTCATGCACACACCCATGCACCTCATGGCCCCTGATCATGGCCGCAGCCAAACTCATGAGACTGCCAGCGGCCCCACAGTTGTGACTGCCTAGTTTCCACCACTTCGTTGGCTAACTAAAGTACCACCACAACGCCCAACTAGCCTCCACCCTAACTAACAACGCTGCAGAAAACAAGGGCATTGGTACAACCACGGAGGACGGGGCTTTACTGATGTGGCTAGGGATGAGCCGTGTGATCCTTGTGAGAGAGTGATGCCATTAAGAACAACATCAGCAAACATTCCAGGCAGTCGCTGCTGCCAGCATGGCACGGACAGGCTGAACGCACTGCGTATGCCTCCCAGCAAACAAATGGCCCCCTCAGGACAGCCAGGTGGTTAGGGTGAGGAACTAGGCCCGAAACCGCAGGCCAGACACCTGTTCAGATCACCTTTAGAAGGCTTGGTAGTGAAAAGGCTCAGTAAATGGAGGCACCTCACCGCGTGCCACTCGGGTCAATGGATTTGGCCGTTTCTGACCCGTTGCCACAAGAGAAGGGGGGAGGGGGGAAAGGGCGGAGAACATGATCTCACAGGGTGTGCAAGTAGTATTTGAAAAGCTATCCGGCATAATCAGGTCATACGCATGTTATCTCTCGAATTCCTAGCCCTGATTACGGTAGCGAAAGTGGCATCGGTAGTCCATGATCCCGATTCCAGTAGCCACGATTCCTAAAACCTCAATTCTAAACCCTTAACCCTAAACAGCAGGTGGCAAAATGATTCTGGAGCTATCTATAGCTAGCTTAAACCTGGCCTCGTGGAGGGGAGTGAAGGGACGACAGACCGCCACCCGCATGTGGCCTGCTGAGCACGCACTTGCGCGCCCGCGTGTCTCACCACGGAATCGAACCCCTGACCTCCAGGATTTGCAAGTCTTAGTTAGCTCTAAATAGCTCCGGACCCATTTGGGCACCTGCGGAGCTAGTTAGACGCCGGTAAGCACTCGCCGGTACAGTCAAGTTCCTTCCGGGAAGTGGTTACCGCCGGTTAAATAGCTTCCGGCATATTGCCGAAGGTGGCAAAAAAGCTTCAACCGCTATTTAGAGCTAATTGCAGGGGATAACCCACGTGATCCATGGCAGGGAGTCATGCCATTAACAACATCAGCAAACACTCCAGGCAGTTGCTGCTGCCAGCATGGCAAGGACAGGCTGAACGCACTGCATATGCCTCCCAGCAAACAAATGGCCCCCTCAGGACAGCCAGGCGGTCAGGATGGGGAAGGCCCCAAAACACGGGCCAGACACCTGTTCAGATCACCTTTAGAAGGCCTGGTAGTGAAAAGGTTCAAGAAATGGAGGCACCTTACTGCGTGCAACTGGGGTCAATGCATTCCGCCGTTCCTCACCCGTTGCCACAAGAGAAGGGGGGAGGGGGGAAGGGCGGGGAACATGATCTCACAGCTAGACCGGTGTGCAATTAAATAGTATTTGAAAATCTATCCGACACAACCAGGTCATGCGCGTGCTATCTCTCGGATTCCTGCCCTGATTACGGTAGTGAAAGTGAGATCGGTAGTCCGTGATCCAGATTCCAGTAGCCACAACTCCAGCCTGGCAGAGCCATCCACCTCATGGGCAGCAGGCATCCCATGGGGTGCACAGCTCGTCAACATCGCAATTTCCCACTGGCAGGGTGCCGAGTGCGGGGAACGTAACAGCACCCCGTGGAGTTGGCAGCAAGCCTGACACCATCAGTGGTGTAAAAGCCCTTTGCCCACCCTACACCATGATGGCATTGCTCATGTAAACCAAATCTATGAGTGGAGGCACATCCGCTTGCGGCCATGAGGGTAAAGGAAAAGCTTACCTTGTTCTTCGCCTCCTTGTTCGCACCGCTCGCAACCAGGTGCTTCACGACCTCCAGGTGGCCATTCCATGCAGCACTATGCAGCGGCGTCCAGTCATCCTGCACGCAGCAGCCACACATGTCCCCGTGAGGACCAGATGGGACGTAAGAACCCACTAAGAGAGGGGATGTGTCTGCAGTGAACCAAACAGACCTACGCGTCATGCGCACACCCATGGACATCGTGGCCCCTGATCATGGCCGCAGCCAAACTCGTGAGCCTGTCAGCGGCCCCACAGTTGTGCCTGCCTAGTTTCCACCACTTCGTTGGCTCACTCAAGTACCGCCAAGTACAACGTCCTCCACCCTAACTCACGTCGCAGCAGAAAACAAGGGCATGGGTACAACCACGGAGGACGGGGTTTTACTGATGTGGCTTGGGATAAGCCGTGTGATCCTTGTGAGAGAGTCATGCCATTAGGAGCATCAGCAAACATTCTAGGCAGATGCTGCTGCCAGCATGGCAGGACAGGCTGAACGCACGGCATATGCCTCCCAGCAAACAAACGGCCCCCTCAGGACAGCCAGGTGGTCAAGACGGAGAAGGCCCCGAAAATGAGGGCCAGACACCTACCTTTAGAAGGCTTGGTAGTGAAAACATTCAGTACAGTAAATGGAGGAAACTCACCGCATGCAACTCTGGTCAATGGATTTGGCCGTTTCTGACCCATTGCCACAAGAGAAGGGGGGAGGGGGGAAGGGCGGGGAACATGATTTCAAAGGCCGGTGTGCAATGACGTGGTATTTGAAAATCTATCCGGCACAACCAGGTCATACGCTTGTTATCTCTCGAATTCCTTGCCCTGAGTACGGTAGTGAAAGTGAGATTGGTAGTCCGTGATCCACATTCCAGTAGCCATGCACGAGTCCTGCCTGGCAGAGCCACCTGCCTCATGGGCAGCAGGCATCCCATGGGGTGCACAGCTCGTCAACACAACAATATCCCACTGGCAGGGTGCCCAGTGCTGGGAACGTAACAGTGCCCAGTGCAGTTCGCAGCAAGCCTGACAACATCGGTGGTATAAAAGCCCTTTGCCCACCCTACAGCATCATTGCGCTGCACATATACCGAAACAGTGTGCAGAAGCACATCCGCTGGCAGGCATCAGGGTAAAGGAAATGCTGACCTTTTCCTTCGCCTCCTTGTTCGCACCGCTCGCAACCAGGTGCCTCACGACCTCCAGGTGGCCCTTCCATGCCGCAATATGCAGCGGTGTCCAGTCATCCTGCAAGCAGCAGCCAAGCATGTCCCCGTGACGACCAGATGGAACGTGAGAACCCACTGAGCGAGGGGATGTGGCTGCAAGAAATGAAACAGACCTACACGTCATGCGCACACCCATGGACCTCATGGACCCACAGCCAAACTCATGAGCCTGCCAGCGGCCCCACACTTGTGCCTGCCTAGTTTCCACCTCTTCGTTGGCTAACTCAAGGACCGCCAAGTACAACGTCCAACTAGCCTCCACCTAAACTAACAACGCTGCAGAAAACAAGAGCATCAGTACAACCACGGAGGACGGGGCTTTACTGATGTGGCTGGGGATGAGCCGTGTGATCCGTGTGAGAGAGTGATGCCATTAACAACATCAGCAAACATTCCAGGCAGTTGCTGCTGCCAGCATGGCACGGACAGGCTGAACGCACGGCATATGCCTCCCAGCAAACAAATGGCCCTCAGGACAGCCAGGCGGTCAGGATGGGGAAGGCCCCCAAACGCGGGCCAGACACCTGTTCAGATCACCGTTAGAAGGCCTAGTAGTGAAAAAGTTCAGGAAATGAAGGCACCTCACTGCGTGCAACTCGGGTCGATGGATTTGGCCGTTCCTCAATCGCTGCCACAAGAGAAGGGGGGAGGGGGGAAGGGCGGGAAACATGATCTCACAGGCCGGTGTGCAATTAAGTAGTATTTGAAAAGCTATCCGGCACAACCATGTCATACGCGTCTTATCTCTCGGATTCCTCGCCCTGAGTACGGTAGTGAAAGTGAGATCGGCAGCCAGATTCCAGTAGCCACGATGCTTGCCTGGCTGAGCCATCCACCTCATGGGCAGCAGGCATCCGATGGCGTGCACAGCATGTCAACATCACCATTTCCCACTGGCAGGGTGCCCAGTGCTGGGAACGGAACAGCACCCAGTGGAGTTGGCAGCAAGCCTGACACCGTCGTTGGTAGAGCCCTTTGCCCACCCTACAACATGCTTGCATTGCACAAACAGACAAAATCTGTCAGTGCGTGCAAGCACATCTGCTTGTTGCCATCAGGGTAAAGGGATAGCTGACCTTGGCCTTCGCCTCCTTGTTCACACCGTTCGCGACCAGGTGCTTCACGACCTCCAGGTGGCCGTTAGATGCTGCAGCGGACAGCTGTGTCCAGTCATCCTGCAAGCAGCAGCCACACATGTCCCCGTGAGGACCAGATGGAACGCGAGAACCCACTTAGCGAGGGGATGTGTCTGCAGTGAATGAGACAGACCTACGCGTCATGCCCACACCCAAGGACCTCATGGCCCCTGATCATGGCCACAGCCAAACTCGTGAACCTGCCAGCGGCCCCACACTTGTGCCTGCCTTTCCACCACTTCGTTGGCCAACTAAAGTACCGCAAATTACAACGTCCAACTAGCCTCCGCCTGAACTATCAACGCTGCAGAATACAAGGGCGTTGGAATAACCACGGAGGAATGGGCTTTACTTATGTGGCTGGGGATGAGCCGTGTCATCCTTGTGAGAGAGTCATGCCATTAACAACATCAGCACACATTCCAGGCAGTTGCTCCATTGTGCATTTAAGTAGTAATTGAAAAGCTATCCGGCACAACCATGTCATACACATGTTATCTCTCGGATTCCTCGCCCTGAGTACGGTAGTGCAAGTGAGATCGGTCGTCCATGATCCAGATTCCTGTAGCCACGATTCCTGCCTGGCAAAGCCATCCACCTCACCAGCAGCAGGCATCCTATGGGATGCACAGCTCGTCAACATCACAATATCCCACTGGCAGAATGCCCAGTGCTGGGAACGTAACAGCGCCCACTGCAGTTGGTAGCAAGCCTGACACCATAAGTGGTAAAAAAGCCTTTTGCCCACCCTACAGCATCATTGCGCTGCGCATATACCAACACTGTGCGTGGAAGCACATCCGTTGGCGGCCATCAGAGTCCAGGAAAAACTGACCTTGTCCTTCGCCTCCTTGTCAGCACCGCTCGCAACCAGGTGCTTCACGACCTCCAAGTGGCCATTCTGTGCCGCAATGTGCAGCGGTGTCCAGCCATCCTGCAAGCAGCAGCCACACATGTCCCCATGAGGACCAGATAGACGCGGGGACATCCTAAGCGAAGAGATGTGTCTGCAGTGAATGAAACAGACCTACGTGTCATGGGCACACCCATGGACCTCACGGCCCCTGATCATGGCCACAACCAAACTCATTAGCCTGCCAGCGGCCCCACACTTGTGCCTGCCTTTTCACCACTTGGTTGTTGTGGCGAACTCAAGGACCGCCAAGTACAACGTCCAACTATCCTCCACCCAATCTAACACCACTGCAGAAAACAAGGGCATGGGTGCAACCACGGAGGACGGGGCTTTACTGATGTGGCTGGGGATGAGCCGTGTGATCCGTGTGAGAGAGTCATGCCATTAGGACTATCAGCAAACATTCCAGGCAGTTCCTGCGGCCAGCATGGCACGGACAGGCTGAACGCACGGCATATGCCTCCCAGCAAACAAATGGCCCTCAGGACAGCCAGGCGGTCAGGATGGGGAAGGCCCCCAAACGCGGGCCAGACACCTGTTCAGATCACCGTTAGAAGGCCTAGTAGTGAAAAAGTTCAGCAAATGGAGGCACCTCACCGCGTGCAACTCGGGTCAATGGATTCCGCCGTTCCTCACCCGTTGCCACAAGAGAAGGGGGGAGGGGGGAAGGGCGGGGAACATGATCTCACAGGCCGGTGTGCAATTTAGTAGTATTTGAAAAGCTCTCTGGCACAACCAGGTCATAGGCATGTTATCTCTCGGATTCCTCGCGCTGAGTACGGTAGTGAAAGTGAGATCGGGAGTCCATGATCCAGACTCCAGTAGCCACCAGTCCTGCCTGGCAAAGCCATCCACCTCATGGGCAGCAGGCATCCCATGGGGTGCACAGCTCCCTAACATCGCAATTTCCCACTGGCAAGGTGGCCAGTGCTGGGAACGTAACAGCACCCCGTGAAGTTGGTCGCAAGCCTGACACCATCGGTGGTATAAAAGCCCTTTGCCCACCCTACAACATGATTGCATTGCTCACATACCAAATCTGACAATGCTTGGAGGCACATCTGCTGGCGGCCATAAGGGTAGAGGAAAAGCTGACCTTTTGCTTTGCCTCCTTGTTCGCACCGCTCGCAACCAGGTGCTCCGCGACCTCCAGGTGGCCCTTCTGTGCCGCGACATGCAGCGGTGTCCAGTCATCCTGCAAGCAGCAGCCACGCATGTCCCAGTGAGGACCAGATGGAACGTGAAAACCCACTAAGCAAGGGTGTGTGTCTGCAGTGAATGAAACAGACCTACGTGTCATGCGCAAACCCATAGACTTCATGGCCCCTGACCATGGCCACAGCCAAACTCATGAGCCTGCCAGCGGCCCCACACTTGTGCCTGCCTTTCCACCACTTGGTTGTTGTGGCGAACTCAAGGACCGCCAAGTACAACATCCAACTATCCTTCACCCAATCTAACACCACTGCAGAAAACAAGGGCATGGGTGCAACCACGGAGGAGAGGACTGTACTGATGTGGCTGGGGATGAGCCATGTGATCCTTGTGAGACAGCCACGCCATTAGGACTATCAGCAAACATTCCAGGCAGTTCCTGCGGCCAGCATGGCACGGACAGGCTGAACGCACTGCATATGCCTCCCAGCAAACAAATGGCCCTCAGGACAGCCAGGCGGTCAGGATGGGGAAGGCCCCCAAACGCGGGCCAGACACCTGTTCAGACCACCGTTAGAAGGCCTGGTAGTGAAAAGGTTCAGGAAATGAAGGCACCTCACCGCGTGCAACTCGGGTCAATGGATTCCGCCGTTCCTCACCCGTTGCCACAAGAGAAGGGGGGAGGGGGGAAGGGCGGGGAACATGATCTCACAGGCTGGTGGGCAAGTAGTAATTGAAAAGCTATCCGGCACAACCATGTCATACGCATGTTATCTCTCAGATTCCTCGCGCTGAGTACGGTAGTGAAAGTGAGATCGGTCGTCCGCGATCCAGATTCCAGTAGCCACCATTCCTACCTGGCAAAGCCATCCACCTCATGGGCAGCAGGCATCCCATAGGGTGCACAGCTCGCCAACATCGCCATTTCCCACTGGCAAGGTGGCCAGTGCTGGGAACATAACAGCACCCCGTGAAGTTGGTCGCAAGCCTGACACCGTCGTTGGTAGAGCCCTTTGCCCACCCTACAACATGATTGCATTGCTCATTTAGACAAAATCTGACAGTGCGTGGAGGCACATCCGCTGGCGGCCATCAGGGTCAAGGAAAAGCAGACCTTGTCCTTCGCCTCCTTGTTCGCACCGCTCGCAACCAGGTGCTTCACGACCTCCAGGTGGCCATCCTCTGCCACAATATGCAGCGGTGTCCAGTCATCCTGCAAGCAGCAGCCACACATGTCCCCGTGAGAACCAGATGGAACGTGAGAACCCACTGAGCGAGGGGATGTGGCTGCAGTGAATGAGACAGACCTATGCGTCATGCGCACACCCAAGGAACTCATGGCCCCTGATCATGGCCTCAGCCAAACTCTTGAGCCTGCCAGCAGCCCCACAGTTGTGCCTGCCTTTCCACCACTTCGTTGGCTAGCTAAGGTACCGCCAATTACAACCTACAACTTGCCTCCACCCTAACCAACAACGCTGCAAAAACCAAGGGCATTGGTACAACCACGGAGGACGGGGCTTTACTGATGTGGCTGGGGATAAGCCGTGTGATCCTTGTGAGAGAGTCATGCCATTAGGAGCATCAGCAAACATTCCAAGTTGCTGCTGCCAGCATGGCACGGACAGGCTGAACGCACGGCATATGCCTCCCAGCAAACAAATGGCCCCCTCAGGAAAGCCAGGCGGTCAGAATAAGGAACATGGCCCGAAAGCGCAGGCCAGACACCTGCTCGGATCACCTTTAGAAGGCCTGGTAGTGAAAAGGCTCAGTAAATGGAGGCACCTTACCGCGTGCAACTCGGGTCAATGGATTCCACCGTTCCTCACCCGTTGCCACAAGAGAAGGGGGGAGGGGGGAAGGGCAGGGAACATGATCTCACAGGCCGGTGGGCAATTACTTACACTTGAAAATTTATACGGCACAACCATGTCATACGCATCTTATCTTTTGAAAAAGTATCCGGCACAACCATGTCATATGCATGTTATCTCTCGGATGCCTCGCCCTGGGTACGGTAGTAAAAGTGAGATCCGTAGTCCGTGATCCAGATTCCAGTTGCCACGATTCCTGCCTGGCAGAGCCATCCACCTCCTGGGCAGCAGGCATCCCATGCGGTGCACAGCTCGTCAGCATCGCAATTTCCCACTGCCAGGGTGCCCAGTGCTGGGAACGCACCCAGTGGAGTTGGTCGCAAGCCTGACACCGTCCTTGGTAGAGCCCTTTGCCCACCTTACAACATGATTGCATTGCTCACAGACCAAATCTGACAATGCTTGGAGGCACATCCGCTGGCAGCCATCAGAATAAAGGGAATGCTGACCTTGGTCTTCGCCTCCTTGTTCGCACCGCTCGCAACCAGGTGCGTCACGACCTCCAGGTGGCCATTCTGTGACGCAATATGCAGGGGGGTGGCATCATCCTGCACGCAGCAGCCACACATGTCCCCGTGAGGACCAGATGGAAGGTGAGAACCCACTGAGCGAGGGGATGTGGCTGCAGTGAATGAAACAGACCTACACGCCTCATGCGCACACCCATGCACCTCATGGCCCCTGATCATGGCCGCAGCCAAACTCATCAGCCTGCCAGCGGCCCCACAGTTGTGCCTGCCTTTCCACCACTTTGTTGGCCAAGTTAAGTACCGCCAAGTACAACGTCCAACAAGCCTCCACCCTAACTAACATCGCTGCAGAAAACAAGGGCATCAGTACAACCACGGAGGAGAGGGCTGTACTGATGTGGCTGGGGATGAGTCTTGTGATCCTTGTGAGAGAGTCATGCCATTCGGACTATCAGCAAACATTCCAGGCACTCAGTTGCTGCTGCAAGCGCGGCACGGACAGGCTGACCGCACTGCACATGCCTCCCAGCAAACAAACGCCCCCCTCAAGACAGCCAGGCGGTAAGGATGGGGAAGGCCCGAAAGAGCCGGCCAGACACCGGTTCATATCACCTTGAGAAGGCCTGGTAGTGAAAAGGTTCAGGAAATGGAGGCACCTCACCACGTGCAGGAAGTAGCTTAGGATGTATGATAGGCCATATGCCCCCTCTCAAGGACTATGTGCTACGTATACTCCCAACGGAGTTATGTTACAATTCACCGCGTGCAACGCGGGTCAATGGATTTGGCCGCTCCTCACCCGTTGCCACAAGAGAAGGGGGGAGGGGGGAGGGGCGGGAAACATGATCTCACAGGCCGGTGTGCAATTAAGTAGTGTTTGAAAAACTGTCCGGCACAACCAGGTCATGCGCGTGCTATGTCTTGCATTCTTGCTCTGATTTCGGTGGGGAAAATGAGATTGGTTGTCCATGATCCAGATTCCAGTAGCCACGATTCCTGCCTGGCAGAGCCATCCACCTCATGGGCAGCAGGCATCCCATGGGGTGCACAGCTCGTCAACATCGCAATTTCCCACTGGCAGGGTGGCCAGTGCTGAGAACGTAACAGCGCCCAGTGGAGTTGGCAGCAAGCCTGACACAATCGGTGGTGTAAAAGCCCTTTGCCCACCCTACAGCATCATTGCGCTGCACATATACCAAAACTGTGTGCAGAAGCACATCCGCTGGCAGGCATCAGGGTCAAGGAAAAGCTGACCTTTTGCTTTGCCTCCTTGTTCGCACCGCTCGCGACCATGTGCTTCACGACCTCCAGGTGGCCGTTCTCTGACGCAACGCACAGCGGTGTGGAATCATTCTGCACGCAGCAGCCAAGCATGTCCCCGTGAGGACCAGATGGAACGTGAGAACCCACTGAGCGAGGGGATGTGGCTGCAAATAATGAGACAGACCTACGCGTCATGCGCACACCCATGGACCTCATGGCCCCTGATCATGGCCACAGCCAAACTAATGAGCCTGCCGGCGGCCCCACAGTTGTGCCTGCCTTTCCACCACTTGGCTGCCTAACTTAAGTACCGCCAAGTACAACGTGCAACCAGCCTCCACCTAAACTAACATCGCTGCAGAAAACAAGGGCATCAGTACAACCACGGAGGACGGGGCTTTACTGATGTGGCTAGGGTCCGATGGGCCGTGTGATCCTTGTGAGAGAGTGATGCCATTAGGAACATCAGCAAACATTCCAGGCACTCAGTTGCTGCTGCCAGCACAGCACGGACATGCTGAACGCACTGCATATGCCTCCGAGCAAACAAATGGCCCCCTCACGACAGCCAGGCCGTCAGGATGGGGAAAACCCGAAAGCGCGGGCCAGACACCTGCTCAGATCATCTTAAGAAGGCCTGGTAATTAAAAAGGTTCAGGAAATGGAGGCACTTCACCGCGTGCAACTTGGGTCAATGGATTCACCCGTTCCTCACCCGTTGCCACAAGAGAAGGGGGGACGGGGGGAAGGGCGGGAAGCATGATCTCACAGGCCGGTGTGCAATTAAGTAGTGTTTGAAAAACTGTCCGGCACAACCAGGTCATACGCGTGTTATCTCTCGAATTCCTTGCCCTGAGTACGGTAGTGAATGTGAAATCGGTAGTCCGTGATCCAGATTCCTGTGGCCATGCACGATTCCTGCCTGGCAGAGCCACCTGCCTCATGGGCAGCAGGCATCCCATGGGGTGCACAGCTCGTCAAGATCGCAACTTCCCACGGGCAGGTTGCCCAGTGTTGGGAACGTAACAGTGCCCAGTGCAGTTGGCAGCAAGCCTGACACCATTGGTGGTATAAAAGCCCTTTGCCCACCCTACAGCATCATTGCGCTGCACAAATACCAAAACTGTGTGACGAAGCCCATCCGCTGGCAGGCATCAGGGTCAAGGAAAAGCTGACCTTTTGCTTCGCCTCCTTGTTTGCACCGCTCGCAACCAGGTGCTTCACGACCTCCAGGTGGCCCTTCCATGCCGCAATATGCAGCGGTGTCCAGTCATCCTGCAAGCAGCAGCCAAGCATGTCCCCGTGAAGACCAGATGGAACGTGAGAACCCACTGAGCGAGGGGATGTGGCTGCAAATAATGAGACTAGGTGTCATGCGCACACCCATGCACCTCATGGCCCCTGATCATGGCCACAGCCAAACTCATCAGCCTGCCAGCGGCCCCACAGTTGTGCTTGCCTTTCCACCACTTCGCTGGCTAACTCAAGTATCGCCAAGTACAACGTCCAACTAGCCTCCACCCGAACTGACATCGCTGCAGAAAACAAGGGCATCAGTACGACCACGGAGGAGAGGGCTGTACTGATGTGGCTGGGGATGAGCCGCGTGATCCTTGTGAGAGAGTGACGCCATTAGGAACATCAGCAAACACTCCAGGCACTCAGTTGCTGCTGCCAGCACGGCACGGACAGGCTGAACGCACGGCACATGCCTCCCAGCAAACAAACGGCCCTCAGGACAGCCAGGCAGTCAGGATGGGGAAGGCCCCAAAGCGCGGGCCAGACACCTGTTCAGATCACCTTGAGAAGGCCTGGTAGTGAAAAGGTTCAGGAAAATGAGGCACCTCACCGCGTGCAACTCGGGTCAATGGAACTGGCCGTTCCTCACCCGTTGCCACAAGAGAAGGGGGGAGGGGGGAAGGGCGGGGAACATGATCTCACAGCTAGACCGGTGTGCAATTACTTGGTGTTTGAAAAACTATCCGGCACAACCAGGTCATACGCGTGTTATCTCTCGAATTCCTTGCCCTGAGTACGGCAGTGAAAGTGAGATCGGTCCTCCGTGATCCAGATTCCTGTGGCCATGCACGAGTCGTGCCTGGCAGAGCCATCCGCCTCACGGGCAGCAGGCATCCCATGGGATGCACAGCTCGTCAACATCGCAATTCCTCACTGGTGGGGTGCCCAGTGCTGCGAACGTAACAGCGCCCAGTGGAGTTGGCAGCAAGCCTGACACCATAAGTGGTAAAGCCCTTTGCCCACCCTAGAGCATCATTGCGCTGCACACAGACCAAAACTGTGTGCAGAAGCACATCCGTTGGCGGCCATCAGGGTCAAGGAAATGCTGACCTTTTGCTTTGCCTCCTTGTTCGCACCCCTCGCAACCAGGTGCTTCACGACCTCAAGGTGGCCCTTCTCTGCCGCAATATGCAGCGGTGTCCAGTCATCCTGCATGCAGCAGCCACACATGTCCCCGTGAGGACCAGATGGAACGTGAGAACCCACTGAGCAAGGGGATGTGGCTGCAAATAATGAGATAGACCTACGCGTCATGCGCACACCCATGCACCTCACAGCCCCTGATCATGGCCACAGCCAAAGTCATCAGCCTGCCAGCGGCCCCACAGTTGTGCCTGCCTTTCCACCACTTCGTTGGCCAAGGTAAGTACCGCCAAGTACAACGTCCAACCAGCCTCCACCCGAACTGACATCGCTGCAGAAAACAAGGGCGTCAGTACAACCACGGAGGACAGGGCTTTACTGATGTGGCTGGGGA
Source organism: Mesostigma viride (assembly GCA_009746045.1). Taxonomy (NCBI): domain Eukaryota; kingdom Viridiplantae; phylum Streptophyta; class Mesostigmatophyceae; order Mesostigmatales; family Mesostigmataceae; genus Mesostigma; species Mesostigma viride. The sequence continues at coordinate 6,973,519 of RPFO01000154.1, forward strand.
TGAGTCGTGTGATCCTTGTGAGAGGATGATGCCATTAGGAACATCAGCAAACATGCCAGGCACTCAGTTGCTCCTGCCAGCACGGCACGGACAGGCTGAACGCACTGCATATGCCTCCCAGCAAACACATGGCCCCCTCAGGACAGCCAGGCGGTCAGGATGGGGAAGGCCCGAAAGCGCAGGCCAGACACCTGTTCAGATCACCTTGAGAAGGCCTGGTAGTAAAAAAGGTTCAGGAAATGGAGGCACCTCACCGCGGGCCACTCGGGACAATGGAACTTGCCGTTCCTCACCCGTGGCTACACATTGAAGGGGGGAGGGGGGAAGGGCGGGAAACATGATCTCACAGGCCGTTGTGCAAGTACGTCTACAGTATTTGAAAAGCTATCCGGCACAACCAGGTCATACGCGTGCTATCTTTCGAGTTCCTGGCCCTGAGTACGGTAGTGAAAGTGAAGATCGGTCGTCCGTGATCCAGATTCCTGTGGCCATGCACGAGTCCTGCCTGGCAGAGCCATCCACCTCATGGGCAGCAGGCATCCCATGGGGTGCACAGCTCGTCAACATCGCAACTTCCCACTGCCAGGGTGCCCAGTGCTGGGAACGTAACAGCGCCCACTGCAGTTGGCAGCAAGCCTGACACCATCGGTGGTATAAAAGCCCTTTGCCCACCCTACAGCATCATTGCTCTGCACACAGACCAAAACTGTGTGCAGAAGCACATCCGCTGGCAGACATCAGGGTCAAGGAAATGCTGACCTCATCCTTCGCCTCCTTGTTTGCATCGCTCGCGACCAGGTGCTTCACGACCTCCAGGTGGCCATCCTGTGACGCAATGTGCAGCGGTGTCCAGTCATTCTGCATGCAGCAGCCAAGCATGTCCCCATGAGGACCAGATGGAACGCGGGAACCCACTGAGCGAGGGGATGTGTCTGCAGTGAATGAAACAGACCTATGCGTCATGCGCACACCCATGCACCTCACGGCCCCTGTTCATGGCCACAGCCAAACTCATGAGCCTGCCAGCGGCCCCACAGTTGTCCCTGCCTAGTTTCCACCACTTCGTTGGCTAACTCATGTACCGCCAAGTACAACGTGCAACTTGCCTCCACCCGAACTAACATCGCTGCAGAAAACAAGGGCATCAGTACAACCACGGAGGACAGGGCTTTCCTGAGGTGGCTAGGGTCCGATGAGCCGTGTGATCCTTGTGAGAGAGTCATGCCATTAGGAATATCAGCAAACATTCCAGGCAGTTGCTGCTGCCAGCATGAGACGGACAGGCGGAACGCACGGCACATGCCACCCAGCAAACAAATGGCCCCCTCAGGACAGCCAGGCGGTCAGGATGGGGAAGGCCCGAAAGCGCGCGCCACGCTCAGATCACCTTGAGAAGGCCTAGTAGTGAAAAAGTTCAGGAAATGGAGGCACCTTACCGCGGGCCACTCGGGTCAATGGATTTGATCATTCCTTACCCGTTGCGACAAGAGAAGGTGGGAGGGGTGAAGGGCGGGGAGCATGATCTCACAGGCCGGTGAGCAAATAAGTAGTGTTTGAAAAACTGTCCGGCACAACCAGGTCATACGCGTGCTATCTCTCGGATTCCTCGCGCTGAGTACGGTAGTGAAAGAGAGATCGGTGGTCCGTGATCCAGATTCCAGTAGCCACGATTCCTGCCTGCCAGAGCCATCCACCTCATGGGCAGCAGGCATCCCATGGGGTGCACAGCTCGTCAACATCGCAATTTCCCACTGGCAGGTGCCCAGTGCCGGGAACGTAACAGCGCCCAGTAGAGTTGGCAGCAAGCTTGACACCATCGGTGGTATAAAAGCCCTTTACCCACCCTACAGCATCATTGCTCTGCACACAGACCAAACCTGTGTGCAGAAGCACATCCGCTGGCGGCCTTCAGGGTCAAGGAAATGCTCACCTGGTCCTTCGCCTCCTTGTTTGCACCGCTCGCGACCAGGTGCTTCACGACCTCCAGGTGGCCATTCTGTGCTGCAACGTACAGCGGTGTGGCATCATCCTGCATGCAGCAGCCAAGCATGTCCCCGTGAGGACCAGATGGAACGTGAGAACCCTGAGCGAGGGGATGTGGCTGCAGTGAATGAGACAGACCTACGCGTCATGCGCACACCCATGCACCTCACGGCCCCCGATCATGGCCACAGCCAAACTCTTCAGCCTGCCAGCGGCCCCACAGGTTGTGCCTGCCTAGTTTCCACCACTTTGTTGGCTGACTGGAGTACCGCCAATTACAACGTGCAACTAGCCTCCACCCGAACTAACAACGCTGCAGAAAACAAGGGGCATCAGTACAAGCACGGAGGACGGGGCTTTACTGATGCGTCTGGGGTCCGATGAGCCGTGTGATCCTTGTGAGAGAGTCATGCGATTAGGAACATCGGCAAACACTCCAGGCACTTAGTTGCTGCTGCCAGCATGGCACGGACAGGCTGAACGCACGGCACATGCCTCCCAGCAAACAAATGGCCCCCTCAGGACAGCCAGGCGGTCAGGATGGGGAAGGCCCGAAAGCGCGGGCCACACACCTGTTCAGATCACCATTAGAAGGCCTAGTAGTGAAAAGGTTCAGGAAATGGAGGCACCTTACCGCATGCAACTTGGGTCAGTGGATTTGATCGTTCCTCACCCGTTGCCACAAGAGAAGGGGGGAGGGGGGAAGGGCGGGGAGCATGATCTCACAGGCCGGTGAGCAATTAAGTAGTGTTTGGAAAACTATACGGCACAACCAGGTCATACGCGTGCTATCTCTCGGATTCCTCGCGCTGAGCACGGTAGTGAAAGTGAGATCGGTGGTCCGTGATCCAGATTCCAGTAGCCACGATTCCTGCCTGCCAGAGCCATCCACCTCCTGGGCAGCAGGCATCCCATGCGGTGCACAGCTCGTCAACAACACAATTTCCCACTGCCAGGGTGTCCAGTGCCGGGAACGTAACAGCGCCCGGTGCAGTTGGCAGCAAGCTTGACACCATCGGTGGTATAAAAGCCCTTTGCCCACCCTATAGCATCATTGCGCTGCACATATACCAAAACTGTGTGACGAAGCGCATCCGCTGGCAGGCATCAGGGTCAAGGAAAAGCTGACCTCGTCCTTCGCCTCCTTGTTTGCACGGCTCGCAACGAGGTGCTTCACGACCTCCAGGTGGCCATTCTGTGCTGCAATGTACAGCGGTGTCCAGTCATTCTGCATGCAGCAGCCACACATGTTCCCGTGAGGACCACATGGAACGCGAGAACCCACTGAGCGAGGGGATGTGGCTGCAGTGAATGAAACAGACCTACGCGTCATGCGCACACCCATGCACCTCACGGCCCCCGATCATGGCCGCAGCCAAACTCTTCAGCCTGCCAGCGGCCCCACAGTTGTCCCTGCCTTTCCACCACTTTGTTGGCTGACTCATGTACCGCCAAGTACAACGTGCAACTTGCCTCCACCCTCACTAACATCGCTGCAGAAAACAGGGGCATCAGTACAACCACGGAGGACGGGGCTTTCCTGAGGTGGCTAGGGTCCGATGAGCCGTGTGATCCTTGTGAGAGAGTCATGCCATTAGGAACATCAGCAAACATTCCAGGCAGTTGCTGCTGCCAGCATGGCACGGACAGGCGGAACGCACTGCATATGCCTCCCAGCAAACAAATGGCCCCCTCAGGACAGCCAGGCGGTCAGGATGGGGAAGGCCCGAAAGCGCGGGCCACGCACCTGCTCAGATCACCATTAGAAGGCCTAGTAGTGAAAAGGTTCAGGAAATGGAGGCACCACACCACGTACAACTCGGGTCGATGGATTCGGCCGTTCCTCACCCGTTGCCACAAGAGAAGGGGGGAGGGGGGAAGGGCGGGGAGCATGATCTCACAGGCCGGTGTGCGATGTAGTGTTTGAAAACCTGTCCGGCACAACCAGGTCATACGCGTGCTATCTCTTGGATTCCTCGCCCTGAGTACGGTAGTGAAAGTGAGATCGGTGGTCCGCGATCCAGATTCCAGTAGCCACGATTCCTGCCTGCCAGAGCCATCCACCTCCTGGGCAGCAGGCATCCCATAAGGGGCACAGCTCGCCAACATCGCAATGTCCCACTGGCAGGGTGCCCAGTGCAGGGAACGCAACAGCACCAAGTGAAGTTGGTAGCAAGCCTTACTCCATCGGTGGTATAAATGCCCTTTGCCCACCCTACAGCATCATTGCGCTGCACACAGACCAAAACTGTGTGCAGAAGCACATCCGCTGGCGGCCATCAGGGTAAAGGAAACGCCGACCTTGTGCTTCGCCTCCTTGTTCACACCGCTCGCAACCAGGTGCTTAACGACCTCCAGGTGGCTTTTCTGTGCCGCAATGTACAGCGGTGTGGCATCATCCTGCACGCAGCAGCCACACACGTTCCCGTGAGGACCAGATGGAACGTGAGAACCCACTGAGCGAGGGGATGTGGCTGCAGTAATTGAGGCAGACCTACGCGTCATGCGCACACCCATGCACCTCACGGCCCCCGATCAAGGCCACAGCCAAACTCTTCAGCCTGCCAGCGGCCCCACAGTTGTGCCTGCCTAGTTTCCACCACTTTGTCGGCTGACTTGAGTACCGCCAAGTACAACGTGCAACTAGCCTCCACCCTCACTAACATCGCTGCAGAAAACAGGGGCATCAGTACAAGCACGGAGGACGGGGCTTTACTGATGCGTCTGGGGTCCGATGAGCCGTGTGATCCTTGTGAGAGAGCCATGCGATTAGGAACATCAGCAAACACTCCAGGCACTTAGTTGCTGCTGCCAGCATGGCACGGACAGGCTGAACGCACGGCACATGCCTCCCAGCAAACAAATGGCCCCCTCACGACAGCCAGGCGGTCAGGATGGGGAAGGCCCGGAAGCGCGCGCCACGCTCAGATCACCATTAGAAGGCCTAGTAGTGAAAAGGTTCAGGAAATGGAGGCACCTTGCCGCGGGCCACTCAGGTCAATGGATTTGATCATTCCTTACCCGTTGCCAAAAGAGAAGGTGGGAGGGGGGAAGGGCGGGAAACATGATCTCACAGGCCGGTGAGCAAATAAGTAGTGTTTGAAAAACTATACGGCACAACCAGGTCATACGCGTGCTATCTCTCGGATTCCTTGCCCTGAGCACGGTAGTGAAAGTGAGATCGGTGGTCCGTGATCCAGATTCCAGTAGCCACGATTCCTGCCTGCCAGAGCCATCCACCTCCTGGGCAGCAGGCATCCCATGCGGTGCACAGCTCGTCAACAACACAATTTCCCACTGCCAGGGTGCCCAGTGCCGGGAACGTAACAGCGCCCGGTGCAGTTGGCAGCAAGCTTGACACCATCGGTGGTATAAAAGCCCTTTGCCCACCCTATAGCATCATTGCGCTGCACATATACCAAAACTGTGTGACGAAGCGCATCCGCTGGCAGGCATCAGGGTCAAGGAAAAGCTGACCTTTTGCTTCGCCTCCTTGTTCGCACCGCTCGCGACCAGGTGCTTCACGACCTCCAGGTGGCCCTTCTGTGCTGCTACGTACAGCGGTGTGGCATCATCCTGCATGTAGCAGCCAAGCATGTCCCCGTGAGGACCAGATGGAATGTGAGAACCACTAAGCGAGGGGATGTATCTGCAGGGAATGAAACAGACCTACGCGTCATGCGCACACCCATGGACCTCATGGCCCCTGATCATGGCGACAACCAAACTCATGAGCCTGCCAGCGGCCCCACAGGTTGTGCCTGCCTTTCCACCACTTGGCTGCCTAACTTAAGTACCGCCGAGTACAACGTCCAACCAGCCTCCACCCAAACTAACATCGCTGCAGAAAACAAGGGCATCAGTACAACCACGGAGGACGGGGCTTTACTGATGTGGCTAGGGTCCGATGAGCCGTGTGATCCTTGTGAGAGAGTGATGCCATTAGGAACATCGGCAAACATTCCAGGCACTCAGTTGCTGCTGCCACCACGGCACGGACAGGCTGAACGCACTGCATATGCCTCCCAGCAAACAAATGGCCCTCTCAGGACAGCCAAGCAGTCAGGATGGGGAAGGCCCCAAAGCGCGGGCCATGCACCTGTTCAGATCACCTTGAGAAGGCCTGGTAGTGAAAAGGTTCAGCAAATGGAGGCACATGACCGCGTGCAACTCGGGTCAATGGATTTGGCCGCTCCTCACCCGTTGCCACAAGAGAAGGGGGGAGGGGGCAAGGGCGGGGAACATGATCTCACAGGCCGGTGTGCAATTAAGTTGTATTTGAAAAACTATACGGCACAACCAGGTCATACGCGTGCTATCTCTCGGATTCCTCGCGCTGAGTACGGTCGCGAAAGTGAGATCGGTGGTCCGCGATCCAGATTCCAGTAGCCACGATTCCTGCCTGGCAGAGCCATCCACCTCATCCACCTCATGGGCAGCAGGCATCCCATGGGGTGCACAGCTCGTCAACAACAAAATTTCCCACTGCCAGGGTGCCCAGGGCTGGGAACGTAACAGCGCCCAGTGGAGTTGCTAGCAAGCCTGACACCATAAGTGGTAAAGCCCTTTGCCCACCCTTCAGCATCATTGCGCTGCACATATACCAAAACTGTGCGCGGAAGCAGATCTGCTTGCGGCCATTAGGGTCAAGGAAAAGCTTACCCAGCCCTTCGCCTCCTTGTTTGCACCGCTCGCAACCAGGTGCTTCACGACCTCCAGGTGGCCATTCTCTGCCGCAATGTACAGCGGTGTCCAGTCATCCTGCAAGCAGCAGCCAAGCATGTCCCCGTGAGGACCAGATGGAACGTGAGAACCCACTGAGCGAGGGGATGTGGCTGCAAATAATGAGACAGACATACGCGTCATGCGCACACCCATGCACCTCACGGCCCCTGATCATGGCCACAGCCAAACTCATAAGCCTGCCAGAGGCCCCACAGTTGTGCCCGCCTTTCAACCACTTCGCTGGCTAACTCAAGTATCGCCAAGTACAACGTCCAACTAGCCTCCACCCTCACTAACATCGCTGCAGAAAACCAGGGCATCAGTACAACCACGGAGGACGGGGCTTTACTTATGTGGCTGGGGATGAGCCGTGTGATCCTTGTGAGAGAGTGATGCCATTAGGAACATCAGCAAACATGCCAGGCACTCAGTTGCTGCTGCCAGCATGGCACGGACAGGCTGAACACACTGAACATGCCTCCCAGCAAACAAACGGCCCTCAGGACAGCCAGGCGGTCAGGATGGGGAAGGCCCCAAATAGCGGGCCATGCACCTGTTCAGATCACCTTGAGAAGGCCTGGAAGTGAAAAGGTTCAGGAAAATGAGGCACCTCACCGCATGCAACTCGGGTCAATGGAACTTGCCGTTCCTCACCCGTTGCCACAAGAGAAGGGGGGAGGGGGGAAGGGCGGAGAACATGATCTCACAGGCCGGTGTGCAAGTACGTCTACAGTATTTGAAAAGCTATCCGGCACAACCAGGTCATACGCGTGCTATCTCTCGAGTTCCTTGCCCTGAGTACAGCAGTGAAAGTGAAGATCGGTAGTCCGTGATCCAGATTTCTGTGGCCATGCACGAGTCCTGCCTGCCAGAGCCATCCACCTCATGGGCAGCAGGCATCCCATGGCGTGCACAGCTCGTGGACATCGCAATTCCCCACTGGTAGGGTGCCCAGTGCTAGGAACGTAACAGCGCCCAGTGCAGTTGGTAGCAAACCCGACACCATAAGCGGTAAAGCCCTTTGCCCACCCTACAGCATCATTGCGCTGCACACAGACCAAAACTGTGTGCCGAAGCACATCCGCTGGCGGCCTTCAGGGTCAAGGAAAAGCTGACCTCATCCTTCGCCTCCTTGTTCGCACCGCTCGCAACCAGGTGCTTCACGACCTCAAGGTGGCCATTCTCTGCCGCAATATGCAGGGGTGTCCAGTCATTCTGCATGCAGTAGCCAAGCATGTCCCCGTGAGGACCAGATGGAACGTGAGAACCCACTGAGTGAGGGGTTGTGGCTGCAGTGAATGAGACAGACCTATGCGTCATGCGCACACCCATGGACCTCACGGCCCCCGATCATGGCCGCAGCCAAACTCATAAGCCTGCCAGTGGCCCCACAGTTATGCCTGCCTTTCCACCACTTTGTTGGCAAAGGTAAGTACCGCCAAGTACAACGTCCAACTAGCCTCCACCGGAACTAACATTGCTGCAGAAAACAACGGTATCGCTACTTAACCACGGGGGACGGGGCTTTACTGATGTGGGTAGGGTCCGATGAGCCGTGTGATCCTTGTGAGAGAGTCATGCGATTAGGAACATCGGCGAACATTCCAGGCAGTTGCTGCTGCCAGCATGGCACGGATAGGCTGAACGCACGGCACGCGCCTCCCAGCAAACAAATGGCCCCCTCAGGACAGCCAGGCGGTCAGGATGGGGAAGGCCCAAAAACACGGGCCAGACACCTGCTCAGATCACCTTGAGAAGGCCTGGTAGTGACAAGGTTCAGGAAAGGGAGGCACCTCACCGCATGCAACTAAGGTCAATGAATTTGGCCGATCCTCACCCGTGGCCACAAGAGAAGGGGGGGAGGGGGAAAGGGCGGGGAACATGATCTCACAGGCCGATGTGCAATTAAGTAGTGTTTGAAAACCTGTCCGGCACAACCAGGTCATACGCGTGCTATCTCTCGAGTTCCTCGCCCTGAGTACGGTAGTGAAAGTGAGATCGGTGGTCCGTGATCCAGATTCCAGTAGCCACGATTCCTGCCTGCCAGAGCCATCCACCTCATGGGCAGCAGGCATCCCATGGGGTGCACAGCTCGTCAACAACACAATTTCCCACTGGCAGGGTGCCCAGTGCTGGGAACGTAACAGTGCCCAGTGGAGTTGGCAGCAAGCTTGACACCATCGGTGGTATAAAAGCCCTTTGCCCACCCTGTAGCACTATTGCCCTGCACACAGACCAAAACTGTGTGCAGAAGCACATCCGCTGGCGGCCTTCAGGGTCAAGGAAATGCTCACCTGGTCCTTCGCCTCCTTGTTTGCATCGCTCGCGACCAGGTGCTTCACGACCTCCAGGTGGCCATTCAGTGCCGCAATGTGCAGCGGTGTCCAGTCATTCTGCATGCAGCAGCCAAGCATGTCCCCATGAGGACCAGATGGAACGTAAGAACCCACTGAGCGAGGGGATGTGTCTGCAGTGAATGAGACAGACCTATGCGTCATGCGCACACCCATGGACCTCACAGCCCCTGACCATGGCCACAGCAAAACTCATGAGCCTGCCAGTGGCCCCACAGTTATGCCTGCCTTTCCGCCACTTTGTTGGCTAACTCATGTACCGCCAAGTACAACGTGCAACTTGCCTCCACCCGAACTAACATCGCTGCAGAAAACAGGGGCATCAGTACAGGCACGGAGGACGGGGCTTTACTGATGTGGCTAGGGTCCGATGAGCCATGTGATCCTTGTGAGAGAGCCATGCCATTAGGAACATCAGCAAACACTCCAGGCACTTAGTTGCTGCTGCCAGCATGGCACGGACAGGCTGAACGCACGGCACATGCCTCCCAGCAAACAAATGGCCCCCTCAGGACAGACAGGCGGCCAGGATGGGGAAGGCCCGAAAGCCCGGGCCAGACACCTGTTCAGATCACCTTGAGAAGGCCTGGTAGTGAAAAGGTTCAGGAAATGGAGGCACCTTACCGCGTGCAACTCGGGTCAAGGGATTTGATCGTTCCTCACCCGTTGCCACAAGAGAAGGGCGGAGGGGGCAAGGGCGGGGAACATGATCTCACAGGCCGATGTGCAATTAAGTAGTGTTTGAAAAACTATACGGCACAACCAGGTCATACGCGTGCTATCTCTTGGATTCCTTGCCCTGAGTGCGGTAGTGAAAGTGAGATCGGTGGTCCGTGATCCAGATTCCAGTAGCCACGATTCCTGCCTGCCAGAGCCATCCACCTCATGGGCAGCAGGCATCCCATGGGGTGCACAGCTCGTCAACAACACAATCTCCCACTGGCAGGGTGCCCAGTGCTGGGAACGTAACAGTGCCCAGTGGAGTTGGCAGCAAGCGTGACACCATCGGTGGTATGAAAGCCCACCCTGTAGCACTATTGCCGTGCACACAGACCAAAACTGTGTGCAGAAGCGCATCCGCTGGCAGCCATCAGGGTCAAGGAAAAGCTTACCCAGCCCTTCGCCTCCTTGTTTGCACCGCTCGCGACCAGGTGCTTCACGACCTCTAGCTGGCCCTTCTGTGCCGCAATGTGCAGCGGTGTCCAGTCATTCTGCACGCAGCAGCCAAGCATGTCCCCGTGAGGACCAGATGGAACGTGAGAACCCACTGAGCGAGGGGATGTGTCTGCAGTGAATGAGACAGACCTATGCGTCATGCGCACACCCATGGACCTCACGGCCCCCGATCATGGCCGCAGCCAGACTCATGAGCCAGTGGCCCCACAGTTGTGCGTGCCTTTCCACCACTTTGTTGGCTAACTCATGTACCGCCAAGTACAACGTGCAACTTGCCTCCACCCTCACTAACATCGCTGCAGAAAACAGGGGCATCAGTACAAGCACGGAGGACGGGGCTTTACTGATGTGGCTAGGGTCCGATGAGCCGTGTGATCCTTGTGAGAGAGTCATGCCATTAGGAATATCAGCAAACATTCCAGGCAGTTGCTGCTGCCAGCATGGCACGGACAGGCTGAACGCATGGCACACGCCTCCCAGCAAACAAATGGCCCCCTCAGGACAGCCAGGCGGTCAGGATGGGGAAGGCCCGAAAGCCCGGGCCGGACACCTGTTCAGATCACCTTGAGAAGGCCTGGTAGTGAAAAGGTTCAGCAAATGGAGGCACCTTACCGCGTGCAACTCGGGTCAATGGATTTGGCCGTTCCTCACCTGTTGCCACAAGAGAAGGGGGGGGGGGGAAGGGCGGGTTCATGATCTCACAGGCCGGTGTGCAATTAAGCAGTATTTGGCATAACCATGTCATATGCATGTTATCTCTCATATCTCTCGGAGTCCTGGCCCTGAGTACGGTAGTGAAGTGAGATCGGTCGTCCATGATCCAGATTCCAGTAGCCACGAGTCCAACCGGGCAGAGCCATCCACCTCATGGGCAGCAGGCATGCCATGGGGTGCACAGCTCGTCAACAGCACAGTTTCCCACTGGCAGGGTGCCCAGTGCTGGGAACGTAACAGCACCAAGTGAAGTTGGCAGCAAGCCTGACACCATCGGTGGTAAAGCCCTTTGCCCACCCTACAACATGATTGCATTGCACATACAGACCAAAACTGACAGTGCGTGGAAGCGCATCCGCTCGTGGCCATCAGGGTAAAGGGATAGCTTACCTTGACCTTCGCCTCCTTGTTCGCACCGCTCGCGACCAGGTGCTTAACGACCTCCAGGTGGCCATTCTGTGCTGCAATGTACAGGGGAGTGAATTCGTCCTGCACGCAGCAGCCACACATGTCCCCGTGAGGACCAGATGGAACGCGAGAACCCACAAAACGAGGGGATGTGACTGCAGGAAATCAAACAGACCTACACGCGTCATGCGCACACCCATGGAGATCAAGACCCCTGATTATGGCCACCGCCAAATTCTTGAGCCTGCCAGAGGCCCCACAGTTGTGCCTGCCTTTCCACCACTTCGCTGGCTAAGCTAAGTACCGCCAAGTACAACGTCCAACAAGCCTCCACCCTAACTAACATCGCTGCACAAAACAACGGTATCGCTACTTAACCACGGAGGACGGGGCTTTACTGATGTGGCTGGGGTTAAGCCGTGTGATCCGTGTGAGAGAGTCATGCCAATAGGAACATCAGCAAACATTCCGAGCGGTTGCTGCTGCCAGCATGGCACGGACAGGCTGAACGCACTGCACATGCCTCCCAGCAAACAAATGGCCCCTCAGGACAGCCAGGCCGTCAGGATGGGGAACTAGGCCCGACAACGCAGGCCGGACACCTGTTCAGATCACCTTGAGAAGGCCTGGTAGTGAAAAGGTTCAGGAAATGGAGGCACCTCACCGCATGCAACTCGGGTCGATGGATTCGGCCGTTCCTCACCCGTTGCCACAAGAGAAGGGGGGAGGGGGGAAGGGCGGGGAACATGGTCTCACAGGCCGGTGTGCAATTACGTAGTGTTTGAAAAACTATACGGCACAACCAGGTCATACGCGTGCTATCTCTCGGATTCCTCGCCCTGAGTACGGTAGTGAAAGTGAGATCGGTCGTCCGTGATCCAGATTCCAGTGGCCACGATTCCTGCCTGCCAGAGCCATCCACCTCATGGGCAGCAGGCATCCCATGGGGTGCACCGCTCGTCAACAACACAATTTCCCACTGGCAGGGTGCCCAGTGCTGGGAACGTAACAGCACCAAGTGGAGTTGGCAGCAAGCTTGACACCATCGGTGGTATAAAAGCCCACCCTGTAGCACTATTGCCCTGCACACAGACCAAAACTGTGTGCAGAAGCACATCCGCTGGCGGCCTTCAGGGTCAAGGAAATGCTCACCTGGTCCTTCGCCTCCTTGTTTGCATCGCTCGCGACCAGGTGCTTCACGACCTCCAGGTGGCCATTCAGTGCCGCAATGTGCAGCGGTGTCCAGTCATTCTGCATGCAGCAGCCAAGCATGTCCCCATGAGGACCAGATGGAACGTGAGAACCCACTGAGCGAGGGGATGTGTCTGCAGTGAATGAGACAGACCTATGCGTCATGCGCACACCCATGGACCTCACAGCCCCTGACCATGGCCACAGCCAAACTCATGAGCCTGCCAGTGGCCCCACAGTTGTGCCTGCCTTTCCACCACTTTGTTGGCTAACTCATGTACCGCCAAGTACAACGTGCAACTTGCCTCCACCCTCACTAACATCGCTGCAGAAAACAAGGGCATCAGTACAAGCACGGAGGACGGGGCTTTACTGATGTGGCTAGGGTCCGATGAGCCGTGTGATCCTTGTGAGAGAGTCATGCCATTAGGAACATCAGCAAACACTCCAGGCAGTTGCTGCTGCCAGCATGGCACGGACAGGCTGAACGCACTGCATATGCCTCCCAGCAAACACATGGCCCCCTCAGGACAGACAGGCGGTCAGGATGGGGAAAGCCCGAAAGCACGCGCCACGCACCTGCTCAGATCACCTTGAGAAGGCCTAGTAGTGAAAAGGTTCAGGAAATGGAGGCACCTTACCGCATGCAACTCGGGTCAAGGGATTTGATCGTTCCTCACCCGTTGCCACAAGAGAAGGGGGGAGGGGGGAAGGGCGGGGAACATGATCTCACAGGCCGATGTGCAATTAAGTAGTGTTTGAAAAACCATCCGGCACAACCAGGTCATACGCGTGCTATCTCTTGGATTCCTTGCCCTGAGTGCGGTAGTGAAAGTGAGATCAGTGGTCCGTGATCGAGATTCCAGTAGCCACGAGTCCTGCCTGCCAGAGCCATCCACCTCCTGGGCAGCAGGCATCCCATGGGGTGCACAGCTCGTCAACAACACAATCTCCCACTGGCAGGGTGCCCAGTGCTGGGAACGTAACAGTGCCCAGTGGAGTTGGCAGCAAGCGTGACACCATCAGTGGTATGAAAGCCCTTTGCCCACCCTGTAGCACTATTGCGCTGCGCACAGACCAAAACTGTGTGCAGAAGCGCATCCGCTGGCAGCCATCAGGGTCAAGGAAATGCTGACCTCATCCTTCGCCTCCTTGTTTGCACAGCTCGCGACCAGGTGCTTCACGACCTCTAGCTGGCCCTTCTGTGCCGCAATGTGCAGCGGTGTCCAGTCATTCTGCATGCAGCAGCCAAGCATGTCCCCGTGAGGACCAGATGGAACGTGAGAACCCACTGAGCGAGGGGATGTGTCTGCAGTGAATGAGACAGACCTATGCGTCATGCGCACACCCATGGACCTCACGGCCCCCGATCATGGCCGCAGCCAGACTCATGAGCCTGCCAGTGGCCCCACAGTTGTGCCTGCCTTTCCACCACTTTGTTGGCTAACTCATGTACCGCCAAGTACAACGTGCAACTTGCCTCCACCCTCGCTAACATCGCTGCAGAAAACAGGGGCATCAGTACAAGCACGGAGGACGGGGCTTTACTGATGTGGCTAGGGTCCGATGAGCCGTGTGATCCTTGTGAGAGAGTCATGCCATTAGGAATATCAGCAAACATTCCAGGCAGTTGCTGCTGCCAGCATGGCACGGACAGGCTGAACGCACGGCACACGCCTCCCAGCAAACAAATGGCCCCCTCAGGACAGCCAGGCGGTCAGGATGGGGAAGGCCCGAAAGCCCGGGCCAGACACCTGTTCAGATCACCTTGAGAAGGCCTGGTAGTGAAAAGGTTCAGCAAATGGAGGCACCTTACCGCGTGCAACTCGGGTCAATGGATTCGGCCGTTCCTCACCTGTTGCCACAAGAGAAGGGGTGGGGGGGGAAGGGCGGGTTCATGATCTCACAGGCCGGTGTGCAATTAAGCAGTATTTGGCATAACCATGTCATATGCATGTTATCTCTCATATCTCTCGGAGTCCTGGCCCTGAGTACGGCAGTGAAGTGAGATCGGTCGTCCGTGATCCAGATTCCAGTAGCCACGAGTCCAACCGGGCAGAGCCATCCACCTCATGGGCAGCAGGCATGCCATGGGGTGCACAGCTCGTCAACAGCACAGTTTCCCACTGGCAGGGTGCCCAGTGCTGGGAACGTAACAGCACCAAGTGAAGTTGGCAGCAAGCCTGACACCATCGGTGGTAAAGCCCTTTGCCCACCCTACAACATGATTGCATTGCACATACAGACCAAAACTGACAGTGCGTGGAAGCGCATCCGCTCGCGGCCATCAGGGTAAAGGGATAGCTTACCTTGGCCTTCGCCTCCTTGTTCGCACCGCTCGCGACCAGGTGCTTAACGACCTCCAGGTGGCCATTCTGTGCTGCAATGTACAGGGGAGTGAATTCGTCCTGCACGCAGCAGCCACACATGTCCCCATGAGGACCAGATGGAACGCGAGAACCCACAAAACGAGGGGATGTGACTGCAGGAAATCAAACAGACCTACACGCGTCATGCGCACACCCATGGACCTCACGCCCCCTGATTATGGCCACCGCCAAATTCTTGAGCCTGCCAGAGGCCCCACAGTTGTGCCTGCCTTTCCACCACTTCGCTGGCTAACTAAAGTACCGCCAAGTACAACGTCCAACTAGCCTCCACCCTCACTAACATCGCTGCAGAAAACAAGGGTATTGCTACTTAACCACGGAGGACGGGGCTTTACTGATGTGGCTGGGGTTAAGCCGTGTGATCCGTGTGAGAGAGTCATGCCAATAGGAACATCGGCAAACATTCCAGGCGGTTGCTGCTGCCAGCATGGCACGGACAGGCTGAACGCACGGCACATGCCTCCCAGCAAACAAATGGCCCCTCAGGACAGCCAGGCGGTCAGGATGGGGAACTAGGCCCGACAACGCGGGCCGGACACCTGTTCAGATCACCTTGTGAAGGCCTGGTAGTGAAAAGGTTCAGGAAATGGAGGCACCTCACCGCATGCAACTCGGGTCGATGGATTCGGCCGTTCCTCACCCGTTGCCACAAGAGAAGGGGGGAGGGGGGAAGGGCGGGGAACATGGTCTCACAGGCCGGTGTGCAATTACGTAGTGTTTGAAAACCTGTCCGGCACAACCAGGTCATACGCGTGCTATCTCTCGGATTCCTCGCCCTGAGTACGGAAGTGAAAGTGAGATCGGTCGTCCGTGATCCAGATTCCAGTGGCCACGATTCCTGCCTGCCAGAGCCATCCACCTCATGGGCAGCAGGCATCCCATGGGGTGCACAGCTCGTCAACAACACAATCTCCCACTGGCAGGGTGCCCAGTGCTGGGAACGTAACAGCACCCCGTGAAGTTGGCAGCAAGCTTGACACCATCGGTGGTATAAAAGCCCTTAGCCCACCCTGTAGCACTATTGCCCTGCACACAGACCAAAACTGTGTGCAGAAGCACATCCGCTGGCGGCCTTCAGGGTCAAGGAAATGCTCACCTGGTCCTTCGCCTCCTTGTTTGCATCGCTCGCGACCAGGTGCTTCACGACCTCCAGGTGGCCATTCAGTGCCGCAATGTGCAGCGGTGTCCAGTCATACTGCATGCAGCAGCCAAGCATGTCCCCATGAGGACCAGATGGAACGTGAGAACCCACTGAGCGAGGGGATGTGGCTGCAGTGAATGAGACAGACCTATGCGTCATGCGCACACCCATGGACCTCACAGCCCCTGACCATGGCCACAGCAAAACTCATGAGCCTGCCAGTGGCCCCACAGTTATGCCTGCCTTTCCACCACTTTGTTGGCTAACTCATGTACCGCCAAGTACAACGTGCAACTTGCCTCCACCCTCACTAACATCGCTGCAGAAAACAGGGGCATCAGTACAAGCACGGAGGACGGGGCTTTACTGATGTGGCTAGGGTCCGATGAGCCGTGTGATCCTTGTGAGAGAGTCATGCCATTAGGAACATCAGCAAACACTCCAGGCAGTTGCTGCTGCCAGCATGGCACGGACAGGCTGAACGCACGGCATATGCCTCCCAGCAAACAAATGGCCCCCTCAGGACAGCCAGGCGGTCAGGATGGGGAAGGCCCGAAAGCACGCGCCACGCACCTGCTCAGATCACCATTAGAAGGCCTAGTAGTGAAAAGGTTCAGGAAATGGAGGCACCTTACCGCGTGCCACTCGGGTCAAGGGATTTGATCGTTCCTCACCCGTTGCCACAAGAGAAGGGGGGAGGGGGGAGGGGCGGGGAACATGATCTCACAGGCCGATGTGCAATTAAGTAGTGTTTGAAAAACCATCCGGCACAACCAGGTCATACGCGTGCTATCTCTTGGATTCCTTGCCCTGAGTGCGGTAGTGAAAGTGAGATCGGTGGTCCGTGATCCAGATTCCAGTAGCCACGAGTCCTGCCTGCCAGAGCCATCCACCTCATGGGCAGCAGGCATCCCATGGGGTGCACAGCTCGTCAACAACACAATCTCCCACTGGCAGGGTGCCCAGTGCTGGGAACGTAACAGTGCCCAGTGGAGTTGGCAGCAAGCTTGACACCATCGGTGGTATGAAAGCCCTTTGCCCACCCTACAGCATCATTGCGCTGCACACAGACCAAACCTGTGTGCAGAAGCGCATCCGCTGGCAGCCTTCAGGGTCAAGGAAATGCTGACCTCATCCTTCGCCTCCTTGTTTGCACAGCTCGCGACCAGGTGCTTCACGACCTCTAGCTGGCCCTTCTGTGCCGCAATGTGCAGCGGTGTCCAGTCATTCTGCATGCAGCAGCCAAGCATGTCCCCATGAGGACCAGATGGAACGTGACAACCCACTGAGCGAGGGGATGTGTCTGCACTGAATGAGATAGACCTATGCGTCATGCGCACACCCATGGACCTCACGGCCCCCGATCATGGCCGCAGCCAGACTCATGAGCCTGCCAGTGGCCCCACAGTTGTGCCTGCCTTTCCACCACTTTGTTGGCTAACTCATGTACCGCCAAGTACAACGTGCAACTTGCCTCCACCCTCACTAACATCGCTGCAGAAAACAGGGGCATCAGTACAAGCACGGAGGACGGGGCTTTACTGATGTGGCTAGGGTCCGATGAGCCGTGTGATCCTTGTGAGAGAGTCATGCCATTAGGAATATCAGCAAACATTCCAGGCACTCAGTTGCTGCTGCCAGCATGGCACGGACAGGCTGAACGCACGGCACACGCCTCCCAGCAAACAAATGGCCCCCTCAGGACAGCCAGGCGGTCAGGATGGGGAAGGCCCGAAAGCCCGGGCCAGACACCTGTTCAGATCACCTTGAGAAGGCCTGGTAGTGAAAAGGTTCAGCAAATGGAGGCACCTTACCGCGTGCAACTCGGGTCAATGGATTCCGCCATTCCTCACCTGTTGCCACAAGAGAAGGGGTGGGGGGGGAAGGGCGGGTTCATGATCTCACACGCCGGTGTGCAATTAAGCAGTATTTGGCATAACCATGTCATATGCATGTTATCTCTCATATCTCTCGGAGTCCTGGCCCTGAGTACGGTAGTGAAGTGAGATCGGTCGTCCGTGATCCAGATTCCAGTAGCCACGAGTCCAACCCGGCAGAGCCATCCACCTCATGGGCAGCAGGCATGCCATGGGGTGCACAGCTCGTCAACAGCACAGTTTCCCACTGGCAGGGTGCCCAGTGCTGGGAACGTAACAGCACCAAGTGAAGTTGGCAGCAAGCCTGACACCATCGGTGGTAAAGCCCTTTGCCCACCCTACAACATGATTGCATTGCACATACAGACCAAAACTGACAGTGCGTGGAAGCGCATCCGCTCGCGGCCATCAGGGTAAAGGGATAGCTGACCTTGGCCTTCGCCTCCTTGTTCGCACCGCTCGCGACCAGGTGCTTAACGACCTCCAGCTGGCCCTTCTGTGCTGCAATGTACAGGGGAGTGAATTCGTCCTGCACGCAGCAGCCACACATGTCCCCATGAGGACCAGATGGAACGCGAGAACCCACAAAACGAGGGGATGTGACTGCAGGAAATCAAACAGACCTACACGCGTCATGCGCACACCCATGGACCTCACGCCCCCTGATTATGGCCACCGCCAAATTCTTGAGCCTGCCAGAGGCCCCACAGTTGTGCCTGCCTTTCCACCACTTCGCTGGCTAACTTAAGTACCGCCAAGTACAACGTCCAACTAGCCTCCACCCTAACTAACATCGCTGCAGAAAACAAGGGTATCGCTACTTAACCACGGAGGACGGGGCTTTACTGATGTGGCTGGGGTTAAGCCGTGTGATCCGTGTGAGAGAGTCATGCCAATAGGAACATCGGCAAACATTCCAGGCGGATGCTACTGCCAGCATGGCACGGACAGGCTGAACGCACTGCACATGCCTCCCAGCAAACAAATGGCCCCTCAGGACAGCCAGGTGGTCAGGATGGGGAACTAGGCCCGACAACGCGGGCCGGACACCTGTTCAGATCACCTTGAGAAGGCCTGGTAGTGAAAAGGTTCAGGAAATGGAGGCACCTCACCGCATGCAACTCGGGTCGATGGATTCGGCCGTTCCTCACCCGTTGCCACAAGAGAAGGGGGGAGGGGGGAAGGGCGGGGAACATGATCTCACAGGCCGGTGTGCAATTACGTAGTGTTTGAAAACCTGTCCGGCACAACCTAGTCATACGCGTGCTATCTCTCGGATTCCTCGCCCTGAGTACGGAAGTGAAAGTGAGATCGGTCGTCCGTGATCCAGATTCCAGTGGCCACGATTCCTGCCTGGCAGAGCCATCCACCTCATGGGCAGCAGGCATGCCATGGGGTGCACAGCTCGTCAACAGCACAATATCCCACGGGCAGGGTGCCCAGTGCTGGGAACGTAACAGCACCCCGTGAAGTTGGCAGCAAGCCTGACACCATCGGTGGTAAAGCCCTTTGCCCACCCTACAACATGATTGCTTGCGGCCATCAGGGTAAAGGGATAGCTGACCTTGCCCTTCGCCTCCTTGTTCGCACCGCTCGCGACCAGGTGCTTCACGACCTCCAGGTGGCCATTCTGTGCTGCAATGTACAGCGGAGTGAATTCATCCTGCACGCAGCAGCCACACATGTCCCCGTGAGGACCAGATGGAACGCGAGAACCCACTAAGCGAGGGGATGTGGCTGCAAATAATGAGACAGACCTACGCGTCATGCGCACACCCATGGAGATCAAGACCCCTGATCATGGCCACCCCCAAACTAATGAGCCTGCCAGCGGCCCCACAGTTGTGCGTGCCTTTCCACCCCTTCGTTGGCTAACTAAAGGACCGCCGCCAAGTTTAACGTCCAACTAGCCTCCACCATAACTAACATCGCTGCAGAAAACAAGGGTATCGCTACTTAACCACGGAGGACGGGGCTTTACTGATGTGGCTGGGGATGAGCCGTGTGATCCTTGTGAGAAAGTGATGCCATTAGGAACATCAGCAAACATTCCAGGCACTCAGTTGCTGCTGCCAGCATGGCACAGACAGGCTGAACGCACTGCACATGCCTCCCAGCAAACAAATGGCACCCTCAGGACAGCCAGGCGGTCAGGATGGGGAAGGCCCAAAAACGCGGGCCAGACACCTGCTCAGATCACCTTGAGAAGGCCTGGTAGTGAAAAGGTTCAGGAAATGGAGGCACCTCACCGCGTGCAACTCGGGTCAATGGATTCGGCCGTTCCTCACCCGTTGCCACAAGAGAAAGGGGGAGGGGGGAAGGGCGGGGAACATGATCTCACAGGCCGGTGCGCTATTAGGTAGTGTTTGAAAACCTGTCCGGCACAACC
Organism: Mesostigma viride; assembly: GCA_009746045.1. Lineage (NCBI taxonomy): Eukaryota > Viridiplantae > Streptophyta > Mesostigmatophyceae > Mesostigmatales > Mesostigmataceae > Mesostigma > Mesostigma viride. The sequence goes on from RPFO01000154.1 coordinate 6,993,867, forward strand.
AGGTCACAACCAGGTCACACGTGTGCTATCTCTCGGATTCCTCGCCCTGAGTATGGTAGTGAAAGTGAGATCGGTAGTCCATGATCCAGATTCCAGTAGCCACGATTCCTGCCTGGCAGAGCCATCCACCTCATGGGCAGCAGGCATCCCATGGGGTGCACAGCTCGTCAACACCACAATATCCCACTGGCAGGGTGCCCAGCCAGTGCTGGGAACGTAACAGCACCCCGTGAAGTTGGCAGCAAGCCTGACACCATCTGTTGTTAGGTCCTTTGCCCACCCTACAACATGATTGCGTTGCATATAGACGGAAACTGTGCGTGGAAGAACATCCGCTGGGGGCCATCAGGGTTAAGGGATAGCTTACCTTGAGCTTCGCCTCCTTGTCAGCACCGCTTGCGACCAGGTGCTTCACGACCTCCAGCTGGCCCTCCTGTGACGCAATGAATAGCGGTGTGGCACCATCCTGCACGCAGCAGCCAAGCATGTCCCCGTGAGGGCCAGAAGGAACGTGAGAACCAAGTAAGAGAGGGGATGTGTCTGCAGTTAACCAAACAGGCCTACGCGTCATGCGCACACCCATGGAACTCATGGCCCCTGATCATGGCCACAGCCAAACTCATCAGCCTGCCAGCGGCCCCACAGTTGTGCCTGCCTTTCCCCCACTTCGCTGGCTAACTAAAGTACCGCCAAGTTCAACATCCAACTAGCCTCCACCCTCACTAACAACGCTGCAGAAAACAAGGGCATCGGTACAAGCACGGAGGACGGGGCTTTACTGATGTGGCTGGGGTTAAGCCGTGTGATCCGTGTGAGAGAGTGATGCCATTAGGAACATCGGCAAACATTCCAGGCACTCAGTTGCTGCTGCCAGCATGGCACGGACAGGCTGAACGCACTGCACATGCCTCCCAGCAAACAAATGGCCCCCTCAGGACAGCCAGGCGGTCAGGATGGGGAACTAGGCCCGACAACGCGGGCCAGACACCTGCTCACATCATCTATAGAAGGCCTGGTAGTGAAAAGGTGCAGGAAATGGTGGCACCTCACCGCGTGCAACTCGGGTCAATGGATTCGGCCGTTCCTCATCCGTTGCCACAAGAGAAGGGGGGAGGGGGGAAGGGCGGGGAACATGGTCTCACAGGCCGGTGCGCAATTACGTAGTGTTTGAAAACCTGTCCGGCACAACCAGGTCATACGCGTGCTATCTCTCGGATTCCTCGCCCTGAGTACGGTAGTGAAAGTGAGATCGGTCGTCCGTGATCCAGATTCCAGTAGCCACGATTCCTGCCTGGCAGAGCCATCCACCTCATGGGCAGCAGGCATCCCATGGGGTGCACAGCTCGTCAACACCACAATATCCCACTGGCAGGGTGCCCAGCCAGTGCTGGAAACGTAACAGCACCAAGTGAAGTTGGCAGCAAGCGTGACACCATCGGTGGTAAAGCCCTTTGCCCACCCTACAACATGATTGCATTGCACATATACAAAAACTGTGCGTGGAAGAACATCCGCTTGCGGCCATTAGGGTAAAGGGATAGCTGACCTTTTTCTTCGCCTCCTTGTCAGCACCGCTTGCGACCAGGTGCTGAACGACCTCCAGCTGGCCCTTCTGTGCCGCAATGTACAGCGGTGTGGCATCACTCTGCACGCAGCAGCCACACACGTCCCCGTGAGGGCCAGAAGGAACGTGAGAACCCAGTAAGAGAGGGGATGTGTCTGCAGTTAACCAAACAGGCCTACACGTCATGCGCACACCCATGGAGATCACACCAGCTGATCATGGCCCCAGCCAGACTCATGAGCCTGCCAGAGGCCCCACAGTTGTGCCCGCCTTTCCACCACTTCGTTGGGTAACTAAAGGACCGCCAATTACAATGTCCAACTAACCTCCACCATAACTAACATCGCTGCAGAAAACAAGGGTATTGCTACTTAACCACGGAGGACGGGGCTTTATTGATGTGGCTGGGGTTAAGCCGTGTGATCCGTGTGAGAGAGTCATGCCATTAGGAACATCAGCAAACATTCCAGGCACTCAGTTGCTGCTGCCAGCATGGCACGGACAGGCTGAACGCACTGCACATGCCTCCCAGCAAACAAATGGCCCCCTCAGGACAGCCAGGCGGTCAGGATGGGGAACTAGGCCCGACAACGTGGGCGGGACACCTGTTCAGATCACCCTTGAGAAGGCCTGGTAGTGAAAAGGTTCAGCAAATGGAGGCACCTCACCGCATGCAACTCGGGTCAATGGATTCGGCCGTTCCTCACCCGTTGCCACAAGAGAAGGGGGGAGGGGGGAAGGGCGGGGAACATGATCTCACAGGCCGGTGTGCAATTACGTAGTGTTTGAAAACCTGTCCGGCACAACCAGGTCATACGCGTGCTATCTCTCGGATTCCTGGCCCTCAACCTACTAAATCTTTTGCATATACATAAGGAGAGTACGGCAGTGCAAGAGAGATCGGTCGTCCGTGATCCAGATTCCAGTAGCCACAATTCCTGCCTGCTAGAGCCATCCACCTCATGGGCAGCAGGCATCCCATGGGGTGCACCGCTCATCAACACCACAGTATCCCACTGGCAGGGTGCCCAGTGCTGGGAACGTAACAGCACAAAGTGAAGTTGGCAGCAAGCCTGACACCATCGGTGGTAGAGCCCTTTGCCCACCCTACAGCATCATTGCATTGCACATATACAAAAACTGCGTACTGAAGCGCATCCGCTGGGGCCATCAGGGTAAAGGGATAGCTTACCTTGGTCTTCGCTTCCTTGTCAGCACAGCTCACGACCAGGTGCTCCACGACGTCTAGGTGGCCCTTACATGCCGCAATGTACAGCGGTGTGGCATCACTCTGCACGCAGCAGCCACACATGTCCCCATGAGGGCCACAAGGAACGTGAGAACCCACTGAGCGAGGGGATGTGTCTGCAGTTAACCAAACAGGCCTACGCGTCATGCGCACACCCATGGAACTCATGGCCCCCGATCATGGCCCCAGCCAGACTCATGAGCCTGCCAGAGGCCCCACAGTTGTGCCTGCCTTTCCACCACTTTGTTGGCTAACGTAAGTACCGCCAAGTACAACATCCAACTAGCCTCCACCATAACTAACATCGCTGCAGAAAACAAGGCCATCAGTACAAGCACGGAGGACGGGGCTTTCCTGATGTGGCTAGGGTCCGATGAGCCGTGTGATCCTTGTGAGAGAGTCATGCCATTAGGAACATCAGCAAACACTCCAGGCAGTTGCTGCTGCCAGCATGGCACGGACAGGCTGAACGCACGGCATATGCCTCCCAGCAAACAAATGGCCCCCTCAGGACAGACAGGCGGTCAGGATGGGGAAGGCCCGAAAGCACGCGCCACGCACCTGCTCAGATCACCTTGAGAAGGCCTAGTAGTGAAATGGTTCAGGAAATGGAGGCACCTTACCGCATGCCACTCGGGTCAAGGGATTCCGCCATTCCTCACATTTTTGCCACAAGAGAAGGGGGGAGGGGGCAAGGGCGGGGAACATGATCTCACAGGCCGATGTGCAATTAAGTAGTGTTTGAAAACCTGTCCGGCACAACCAGGTCATACGCGTGCTATCTCTTGGATTCCTTGCCCTGAGTGCGGTAGTGAAAGTGAGATCGGTGGTCCGTGATCCAGATTCCAGTAGCCACGATTCCTGCCTGCCAGAGCCATCCACCTCCTGGGCAGCAGGCATCCCATGGGGTGCACAGCTCGTCAACAACACAATCTCCCACTGGCAGGGTGCCCAGTGCTGGGAACGTAACAGTGCCCAGTGGAGTTGGCAGCAAGCGTGACACCATCGGTGGTATGAAAGCCCTTTGCCCACCCTGTAGCACTATTGCGCTGCACACAGACCAAAACTGTGTGCAGAAGCACATCCGCTTGCGGCCATCAGGGTCAAGGGATAGCTCACCTGGTCCTTCGCCTCCTTGTTTGCACCGCTCCCGACCAGGTGCTTCACGACCTCCAGGTGGCCATTCAGTGCCGCAATGTGCAGCGGTGTCCAGTCATTCTGCATGCAGCAGCCAAGCATGTCCCCGTGAGGACCAGATGGAACGTGAGAACCCACTGAGCGAGGGGATGTGTCTGCAGTGAATGAGACAGACCTATGCGTCATGCGCACACCCATGGACCTCACGGCCCCCGATCATGGCCGCAGCCAGACTCATGAGCCTGCCAGAGGCCCCACAGTTGTGCCTGCCTTTCCACCACTTTGTTGGCTAACTCATGTACCGCCAAGTACAACGTGCAACTTGCCTCCACCCTCACTAACATCGCTGCAGAAAACAAAGGCATCAGTACAAGCACGGAGGACGGGGCTTTCCTGATGTGGCTAGGGTCCGATGAGCCGTGTGATCCTTGTGAGAGCGTCATGCCATTAGGAACATCAGCAAACATTCCAGACAGTTGCTGCTGCCAGCATGGCACGGACAGGCTGAACGCACGGCACACGCCTCCCAGCAAACAAATGGCCCCCTCAGGACAGCCAGGCGGTCAGGATGGGGAAGGCCCGAAAGCGCGGGCCAGACACCTGTTCAGATCACCTTGAGAAGGCCTGGTAGTGAAAAGGTTCAGGAAATGGAGGCACCTCACCGCGTGCAACTCGGGTCAATGGATTCCGCCATTCCTCACCTGTTGCCACAAGAGAAGGGGGGGGGGGGAAAGGGCGGGTACATGATCTCACAGGCCGGTGTGCAATTCAGCAGTATTTGAAAAACTATTTGGCATAACCATGTCATATGCATGTTATCTCTCATATCTCTCGGAGTCCTGGCCCTGAGTACGGTAGTGAAGTGAGATCGGTCGTCCGTGATCCAGACTCTAGTAGCCACGAGTCCAACCCGGCAGAGCCATCCACCTCATGGGCAGCAGGCATGCCATGGGGTGCACAGCTCGTCAACAGCACAGTTTTTCACTGGCAGGGTGCCCAGTGCTGGGAACGTAACAGCACCAAGTGAAGTTGGCAGCAAGCTTGACACCATCGGTGGTAAAGCCCTTTGCCCACCCTACAACATGATTGCATTGCACATACAGACCAAAACTGACACTGCGTGGAAGCGCATCCGCTCGCGGCCATCAGGGTAGAGGGGTAGCTTACCTTGGCCTTTGCCTCCTTGTTCGCACCGCTCGCGACCAGGTGCTGAACGACCTCCAGCTGGCCCTTCTGTGCTGCAATGTACAGGGGAGTGAATTCGTCCTGCACGCAGCAGCCACACATGTCCCCATGAGGACCAGATGGAACGCGAGAACCCACAAAACGAGGGGATGTGACTGCAGGAAATCAAACAGACCTGCACGGGTCATGCGCACACCCATGGAGATCACGCCAGCTGATCATGGCCACAGCCAAATTCTTGAGCCTGCCAGCGGCCCCACAGTTGTGCCTGCCTTTCCACCACTTCGCTGGCTAACTAAAGTACCGCCAAGTACAACGTCCAACTAACCTCCACCACAACTAATATCGCTGCAGGAAACAAGGGTATCTCTACTTAACCACGGAGGACGGGGCTTTACTGATGTGGGTAGGGTCCGATGAGCCGTGTGATCCTTGTGAGAGAGTCATGCCATTAGGAACATCAGCAAACACTCCAGGCAGTTGCTGCTGCCAGCATGGCACGGACAAGCTGAACGCACTGAACATGCCTCCCAGCAAACCAATGGCCCCCTCAGGACAGCCAGGCGGTCAGGATGGGGAAGGCCCGAAAGCACGCGCCACGCACCTGCTCAGATCACCTTGAGAAGGCCTAGTAGTGAAAAGGTTCAGCAAATGGAGGCACCTCACCGCATGCAACTCGGGTCGATGGATTTGGCCGTTCCTCACCCGTTGCCACAAGAGAAGGGGGGAGGGGGGAAGGGCGGGGAACATGATCTCACAGGCCGGTGTGCAATTACGTAGTGTTTGAAAACCTGTCCGGCACAACCAGGTCATACGCGTGCTATCTCTCGGATTCCTCGCCCTGAGTACGGCAGTGCAAGAGAGATCGGTGGTCCGTGATCCAGATTCCAGTAGCCACAAGTCCTGCCTGGCAGAGCCATCCACCTCCTGGGCAGCAGGCATCCCATGGGGTGCACAGCTCGTCAACAGCACAGTTTCCCACTGGCAGGGTGCCAAGTGCTGGGAACGTAACAGCACCAAGTGAAGTTGGCAGCAAGCCTGACACCATCGGTGGTAAAGCCCTTTGCCCACCCTACAACATGATTGCATTGCACATACAGACCAGAACTAACACTGCGTGGAAGAACATCCGCTTGCGGCCATCAGGGTAAAGGGATAGCTGACCTTGCCCTTCGCCTCCTTGTTCGCACCGCTCGCGACCAGGTGCTTAACGACCTCCAGCTGGCCATTCTGTGCTGCAATGTACAGCGGAGTGAATTCATCCTGCACGATGCAGCCACACATGTCCTCGTGAGGACCAGATGGAACACGAGAACCCACTAAGCGAGGGGATGTGGCTGCAAATAATGAGACAGACCTACGCATCATGCGCACACCCATGGAGATCAAGACCCCTGATCATGGCCACCCCCAAACTAATGAGCCTGCCAGCGGCCCCACAGTTGTGCCTGCCTTTCCACCCCTTCGTTGGCTAACTAAAGGACCGCCACCAAGTTCAACGTCCAACTAGCCTCCACCATAACTAACATCGCTGCAGAAAACAAGGGTATCGCTACTTAACCACGGAGGACGGGGCTTTACTGATGTGGCTGGGGATGAGCCGTGTGATCCTTGTGAGAGAGTCATGCCAATAGGAACATCGGCAAACATTCCAGGCACTCAGTTGCTGCTGCCAGCATGGCACGGACAGGCTGAACGCACTGCACATGCCTCCCAGCAAACAAATGGCCCCCTCAGGACAGCCAGGCGGTTAGGATGGGGAAGGCCCAAAAACGCGGGCCAGACACCTATCTAGATCACCTTTAGAATGCTGGTAGTGAAAAGGTTCAGGAAATGGAGGCACCTCACCGCGTGCGACTCGGGTCAATGGATTCGGCCGTTCCTCACCCGTTGCCACAAGAGAAAGGGGGAGGGGGGAAGGGCGGGGAACATGATCTCACAGGCCGGTATGCTATTACGTAGTGTTTGAAAACCTGTCCGGCACAACCAGGTCACAACCAGGTCATACGTGTGCTATCTCTCGGATTCCTCGCTCTGAGTATGGTAGTGAAAGTGAGATCGGTAGTCCATGATCCAGATTCCAGTAGCCACGATTCCTGCCTGGCAGAGCCATCCACCTCATGGGCAGCAGGCATCCCATGGGGTGCACAGCTCGTCAACAGCACAATATCCCACTGGCAGGGTGCCCAGCCAGTGCTGGGAACGTAACAGCACCCCGTGAAGTTGGCAGCAAGCCTGACACCATCTGTTGTTAGGTCCTTTGCCCACCCTACAACATGATTGCGTTGCATATAGACGGAAACTGTGCGTGGAAGAACATCCGCTGGGGGCCATCAGGGTAAAGGGATAGCTTACCTTGAGCTTCGCCTCCTTGTCAGCACCGCTTGCGACCAGGTGCTTCACGACCTCCAGCTGGCCCTCCTGTGACGCAATGAATAGCGGTGTGGCACCATCCTGCACGCAGCAGCCACACATGTCCCCGTGAGGGCCAGAAGGAACGTGAGAACCCAGTAAGAGAGGGGATGTGTCTGCAGTTAACCAAACAGGCCTACGCGTCATGCGCACACCCATGGAACTCATGGCCCCTGATCATGGCCACAGCCAAACTCATCAGCCTGCCAGAGGCCCCACAGTTGTGCCTGCCTTTCCACCACTTCGCTGGCTAACTAAAGTACCGCCAAGTACAACGTGCAACTTGCCTCCACCCTCACTAACATCGCTGCAGAAAACAAGGGCATCGGTACAAGCACGGAGGACGGGGCTTTACTGATGTGGCTGGGGTTAAGCCGTGTGATCCGTGTGAGAGAGTCATGCCATTAGGAACATCAGCAAACATTCCAGGCACTCAGTTGCTGCTGCCAGCATGGCACGGACAGGCTGAACGCACGGCACATGCCTCCCAGCAAACAAATGGCCCCCTCAGGACAGACAGGCGGTCAGGATGGGGAAGGCCTGAAAACGCGGGCCAGACACCTGCTCACATCATCTATAGAAGGCCTGGTAGTGAAAAGGTTCAGGAAATGGAGGCACCTCACCGCGTGCAACTCGGGTCAATGGATTCGGCCGTTCCTCATCCGTTGCCACAAGAGAAGGGGGGAGGGGGGAAGGGCGGGGAACATGATCTCACAGGCCGGTGTGCAATTAAGTAGTGATTGAAAACCTGTCCGGCACAACCAGGTCATACGCGTGCTATCTCTCGGATTCCTCGCCCTGAGCACGGTAGTGAAAGTGAGATCGGTAGTCCGTGATCCAGATTCCAGTAGCCACGATTCATGCCTGCCAGAGCCATCCACCTCATGGGCAGCAGGCATCCCATGGGGTGCACAGCTCGTCAACAGCACAATATCCCACTGGCAGGGTGCCCAGCCAGTGCTGGAAACGTAACAGCACCAAGTGAAGTTGGTAGCAAGCCTGACACCATCGGTGGTAAAGCCCTTTGCCCACCCTACAACATGATTGCATTGCGCATATCGACGGAAACTGTGCGTGGAAGAACATCCGCTGGCGGCCATCAGGGTAAAGGGATAGCTGACCTTTTTCTTCGCCTCCTTGTCAGCACCGCTTGCGAGCAGGTGCTTAACGACCTCCAGCTGGCCCTTCTGTGCCGCAATGTACAGCGGTGTGGCATCACTCTGCACGCAGCAGCCACACATTTCCCCGTGAGGGCCAGAAGGAACGTGAGAACCCAGTAAGAGAGGGGATGTGTCTGCAGTTAACCAAACAGGCCTACACGTCATGCGCACACCCATGGAGATCACGCCAGCTGATCATGGCCACAGCCAAACTAATGAGCCTGCCAGCGGCCCCACAGTTGTGCCCGCCTTTCCACCACTTCGTTGGCTAACTAAAGCACCCCCAATTACAATGTCCAACTAACCTCCACCATAACTAACATCGCTGCAGAAAACAAGGGTATTGCTACTTAACCACGGAGGACGGGGCTTTACTGATGTGGCTGGGGTTAAGCCGTGTGATCCGTGTGAGAGAGTCATGCCAATAGGAACATCAGCAAACATTCCAGGCACTCAGTTGGTGCTGCAAGCATGGCACGGACAGGCTGAACGCACGGCATATGCCTCCCAGCAAACAAATGGCCCCCTCAGGACAGCCAGGCGGTCAGGATGGGGAACTAGGCCCGACAACGCGGGCCGGACACCTGTTCAGATCACCCTTAGAAGGCCTGGTAGTGAAAAGGTTCAGGAAATGGAGGCACCTCACCGCATGCAACTCGGGTCAATGGATTCGGCCGTTCCTCACCCGTTGCCACAAGAGAAGGGGGGGGGGGGAAGGGCGGGGAACATGATCTCACAGGCCGGTGTGCAATTACGTAGTGTTTGAAAACCTGTCCGGCACAACCAGGTCATACGCATGCTATCTCTCGGATTCCTGGCCCTGAGTGCGGTAGTGAAAGTGAGATCGGTAGTCCATGATCCAGATTCCAGTAGCCACACTTCCTGCCTGGCAGAGCCATCCACCTCGTGGGCAGCAGGCATCCCATGGGGTGCACAGCTCGTCAACACCACAATATCCCTCTGGCAGGGTGCCCAGTGCTGGGAATGTAACAGCACCAAGTGAAGTTGGCAGCAAGCCTGACACCATCGGTGGTAAAGCCCTTTGCCCACCCTACAACATGATTGCATTGCACAAACAGACCAAAACTGACACTGCGTGGAAGAACATCCACTGGCGGCCATCAGGGTAAAGGGATAGCTGACCTTGTCCTTCGCCTCCTTGTTCGCACTGCTCGCGACCAGGTGCTTAACGACCTCCAGCTGGCCCTTCTGTGCTGCAATGTACAGCGGAGTGAATTCATCCTGCACGCAGCAGCCACACATGTCCCCATGAGGACCAGATGGAACACGAGAACCCACTAAGCGAGGGGATGTGACTGCAGGAAATCAAACAGACCTACACGCGTTATGCGCACACCCATGCATCTCACGGCCCCGGATCATGACCACCGCCAAACTCATGAGCCTGCCAGCGCCCCACAGTTGTGCCTGCCTTTCCACCACTTCGTTGGCTAACTTAAGTACCGCCACTTACAAGGTCCAACTAGCCTCCACCCTAACTAAAATTGCTGCAGAAAACAAGGGCATTGCTACAACCACGGAGGACGGGGCTTTACTGATGTGGCTAGGGTCCGATGAGCCGTGTGATCCTTGTGAGAGAGTCATGCCAATAGAAACATCGGCAAACATTCCAGGCGGTTGCTGCTGCTGCCAGCATGGCACGGACAGGCTGAACGCACGAACTTCACATGCCTCCCAGCAAACAAATGGCCCCCTCAGGACAGCCAGGCCGTCAGGATGGGGAAGGCCCACACACCTGTTCAGATCACCTTTTGAAGGCCTGGTAGTGAAAAGGTTCAGCAAATGGAGGAACCTCACCGCGTGCAACTCAGGTGAAGGGATTCGGCCGTTTCTCATCCGTTGCCACAAGAGAAGGGGGGAGGGGGGAAGGGCGGGGAACATGATCTCACAGGCAAGTGTACAATTAAGTAGTATTTGAAAAGCTATCCGGCACAACCAGGTCATATGCATGTTATCTCTCGGATTCCTCGCCCTGAGTACGGTAGTGAAAGAGAGATCGGTCGTCCGTGATCCAGATTCCAGTAGCCACACTTCCTGCCTGGCAGAGCCATCCACCTCATGGGCAGCAGGCATCCCATGGGGTGCACAGCTCGTCAACACCACAATATCCCTCTGGCAGGGTGCCCAGTGCTGGAAACGTAACAGCACCAAGTGAAGTTGGTAGCAAGCGTGACACCATCGGTGGCAAAGCCCTTTGCCTACCCTACAACATGATTGCATTGCTCATATAGACCAAATCTGAAAGTGCGTGGGAGCACATCCGCTTGCGGCCATCAGGGTAAAGGAAACGCTGACCTTGTACTTCGCCTCCTTGTTTGCACCGCTCGCGACCAGGTGCTCCACGACCTCCAGGTGGCCATTCTGTGCGGCAACATACAGCGGCGTGACATCATCCTGCACGCAGCAGCCACACATGTCCCCGTGAGGGCCAGAAGGAACGTGAGAACCCAGTAAGAGAGGGGATGTGTCTGCCGTGACTGAGACAGACCTACGCGTCATGCGCACACCCATGGACCTCATGCCCCCTGATCATGGCCACCGCCACATTCTTGAGCCTGCCAGCGGCCCCACAGTTGTGCCTGCCTTTCCACCACTTCGTTGGCTAACTCAAGTACCGCCAAGTACAACGTGCAACTAGCCTCCACCCTGACTAACAACGCTGCAGAAAACAAAGGCATCAGTACAACCACGGAAGACGGGGCTTTACTGATGTGGCTGGGGATGAGCCATGTGATCCTTGTGAGAGAGTCATGCCATGAGGAACATCAGCAAACATTCCAGGCAGTTGCTGCTGCCAGCATGGCACGGACAGGCTGAACGCACTGCATATGCCTCCCAGCAAACAAATGGCCCTCAGGACAGCCAGGCGGTCAGGATGGGGAAGGCCCGAAAGCCCGGGCCAGACACCTGTTCAGATCACCTTGAGAAGGCCTGGTAGTGAAAAGGTTCAGCAAATGGAGGCACCTCACCGCATGCAACTCGGGTCAATGGATTCCGCCATTCCTCACCTGTTGCCACAAGAGAAGGGGGGGGGGGGGAAGGGCGGGTTCATGATCTCACAGGCCGGTGTGCAATTAAGCAGTATTTGAAAAACTATTTGGCATAACCATGTCATATGCATGTTATCTCTCATATCTCTCGGATTCCTCGCCCTGAGTACGGAAGTGAAGTGAGATCGGTCGTCCGTGATCCAGATTCCAGTAGCCCCGAGTCCAACCCGGCAGAGCCATCCACCGCATGGGCAGCAGGCATCCCATGGGGTGCACAGCTCGTCAACAGCACAATATCCCACTGGCAGGGTGCCCAGTGCTGGGAATGTAACAGCACCAAGTGAAGTTGGCAGCAAGCCTGACACCATCGGTGGTAAAGCCCTTTGCCCACCCTACAACATGATTGCATTGCACATACAGACCAAAACTGACACTGCGTGGAAGCGCATCCGCTCGCGGCCATCAGGGTAAAGGGATAGCTGACCTTGCCCTTCGCCTCCTTGTTCGCACCGCTCGCGACCAGGTGCTGAACGACCTCCAGCTGGCCCTTCTGTGCTGCAATGTACAGCGGAGTGAATTCGTCCTGCACGCAGCAGCCACACATGTCCCCATGAGGGCCAGATGGAACGCGAGAACCCACTAAGCGAGGGGATGTGACTGCAGGAAATCAAACAGACCTGCACGCGTCATGCGCACACCCATGGAGATCACGCCAGCTGATCATGGCCACAGCCAAATGCATGAGCCTGCCAGCGGCCCCACAGTTGTGCCTGCCTTTCCACCACTTCGCTAGCTAACTAAAGGACCGCCAAGTACAACGTCCAACTAGCCTCCACCCTAACTAACATCGCTGCAGAAAACAAGGGCATTGCTACTTAACCACGGAGGACGGGGCTTTACTGATGTGGCTGGGGATGAGCCGTGTGATCCGTGTGAGAGAGTCATGCCAATAGGAACATCAGCAAACATTCCAGGCACTCAGTTGCTGCTGCAAGCATGGCACGGACAGGCTGAACGCAGGGCATATGCCTCCCAGCAAACAAATGGCCCCCTCAGGACAGCCAGGCGGTCAGGATGGGGAACTAGGCCCGACAACGCGGGCCGGACACCTGTTCAGATCACCCTTGGAAGGCCTGGTAGTGAAAAGGTTCAGGAAATGGAGGCACCTCACCGCATGCAACTCGGGTCAATGGATTCGGCCGTTCCTCACCCGTTGCCACAAGAGAAGGGGGGAGGGGGGAAGCACAACCAGGTCATACGCACGTTATCTCGCGGATTCTTGGCCCTGATTACCATAGTGAAAGTGAGATCGGTAGTCCGTGATCCAGATTCCAGTGGCCCCGAGTCCAACCCGGCAGAGCCATCCACCTCATGGGCAGCAGGCATGCCATGGGGTGCTCAGCTCGTCAACAGCACAATATCCCACGGGCAGGGTGCCCAGTGCTGGGAACGTAACAGCACCAAGTGAAGTCGGCAGCAAGCCTGACACCATCGGTGGTAAAGCCCTTTGCCCACCCTACAACATGATTGCATTGCACATACAGACCAGAACTAACACTGCGTGGAAGCACATCCGCTGGCGGCCATCAGGGTAAAGGGATAGCTGACCTTGTCCTTCGCCTCCTTGTTCGCACCGCTCGCGACCAGGTGCTTCACGACCTCCAGCTGGCCCTTCTGTGCTGCAATGTACAGCGGAGTGAATTCATCCTGCACGCAGCAGCCACACATGTCCCCATGAGGACAAGATGGAACGCGAGAACCCACAAAACGAGGGGATGTGACTGCAGGAAATCAAACAGACCTACACGCGTCATGCGCACACCCATGGACCTCACGCCCCCTGATCATGGACACCCCAAAACTAATGAGCCTGCCAGCGGCCCCACAGTTGTGCCTGCCTTTCCACCACTTCGCTGGCTAACTAAAGGACCGCCAAGTACAATGTCCAACTAGCCTCCACCCGAACTAACATCGCTGCAGAAAACAAGGGTATCGCTACTTAACCACGGAGGACGGGGCTTTACTGATGTGGCTGGGGATAAGCCGTGTGATCCTTGTGAGAGAGTTATGCCATTAGGATGGGGAACTAGGCCCGACGACGCGGGCCAGACACCTGTTCAGATCACCTTAAGAAGGCCTGGTAGTGAAAAGGTTCACGAAATGGAGGCACCTCACCGCGTGCAACTCGGGTCAATGGATTCCGCCGTTCCTCGCCCGTTGCCACAAGAGAAGGGGGGAGGGGGCAAGGGCGGGGAACATGATCCCACAGGCCGGTGTGCAATTAAGTAGAATTGGAATAACTATACGGCACAACCAGATCATACGATTGTTATCTCTCGGAGTCCTGGCCCTGAGTACCGTAGTGAAAGTGAGATCGGTCGTCCGTGATCCAAATTCCAGTGGCCACGATTCCTGCCTGGCAGAGCCATCCACCGCATGGGCAGCAGGCATCCCATGGGGTGCTCAGCTCGTCAACAGCACAATATCCCACGGGCAGGGTGCCCAGTGCTGGGAACATAACAGCACCAAGTGAAGTTGGTAGCAAGCCTGACACCGTCGGTGGTAGAGCCCTTTGCCCACCGGCCTACAACATGATTGCATTGCACATATAGACCGAAACTGTGCGTGGAAGAACATCCGCTTGCGGCCATCAGGGTAAAGGGATAGCTGACCTTGACCTTCGCCTCCTTGTTCGCACCGCTCGCGACCAAGTGCTTCACGACCTCCAGGTGGCCATTCTGTGCTGCAACGTACAGGGGAGTGAATTCATCCTGCACACAGCAGCCGCACATGTCCCCGTGAGGACCAGATGGAACGCGAGAACCCACTAAGCGAGGGGATGTGGCTGCAAATAATGAGACAGACCTACGCGTCATGCGCACACCCATGGAACTCATGCCCCCTGATCATGGCCACCCCCAAACTAATGAGCCTGCCAGCGGCCCCACAGTTGTGCCTGCCTAGTTTCCACCACTTCGTTGGCTAACAAAAGTACCGCCACTTACAAGGTCCAACTAGCCTCCACCCTAACTAACAACGCTGGGGATGAGCCGTGTGATCCTTGTGAGAGAGTGATGCCATTAGGAACATCAGCAAACATTCCAGGCACTCAGTTGCTGCTGCCAGCATGGCACGGACAGCTCCCCGTGAAGTTGGCAGCAAGCCTGACACCGTCTATGGTAAAGCCCGCTGCACCTCCTACAACATGCTTGTAGGGCTCATATAGACAAAATCTGTCAGTGCGTGCAAGCATATCTGCTTGCGGCCATCAGGGTAAAGGGATAGCTGACCTTGTTCTTCGCCTCCTTGTTCGCACCGTTCGCGACCAGGTGCTTCACGATCTCCAGGTGGCCGTTATATGCTGCAACGCACAGCGGTGTGTAGTCATCCTGCATGCAGCAGCCGCGCATGTCCCCGTGAGAACCAGATGAAAATTGAGAACCCACTAAGCCAGGGGATGTGTCTGCAGTGAATTAGACAGACCTACGCGTCATGCGCACACCCAAGGACCTCATGGCCCCTGATCATGGCCACAGCCAAACTCGTGAGCCTGCCAGCGGCCCCACAGTTGTGCCTGCTTTTCCACAACTTCATTGGCTAACTTAAGTACCCCAAATTACAACGCCCAACTTGCCTCCACCATAACTAACATCGCTGCAGAAAACAAGGGCATTGGTACAACCATGTCAAACGCATGTTATCTCGCACCTACAACATGATTGCATTGCTCATATATACCAAAACTTTGCGTGGAAGCACATCCGGTGGCGGCCATCAGAGTCAAGGATAGGCTGACCTTTTCCTTCGCCTCCTTGTTTGCACCGCTCGCAACCAGGTGCTTCACGACCTCCAGGTGGCCGTTATATGCTGCAACATACAGCGGGGTGCAATCACTCTGCACACAGCAGCCACACATTGCCATGAGGGCAGATGGAACGTGAGAACCCAGCGGCCCCAAAGTTGTGCCTGCCTTTCCACCACTTCGCTGGCTAACTCAAATCATAGACACATGCAACAGGGTCAAATACTATATTTAAAAATAGCCCAGGGTGGGACTTTCATTTCATCACTCCAAAAACACCCTTGCCCACAGCAAACTAGGCCGAAACCGGCCCCCCAGTCGTGCCTGCCTTTCCACCACTTCGTTGGCCAAGGTAAGTACCACCAAGTACAACGTCCAACTTGCCTCCACCCGAACTAACAACGCTGCAGAAAACAAGGGCATCAGTACAACCACGGAGCACGGGGCTTTACTGATGTGGCTGGGGATAAGCCGTGTGATCCTTGTGAGAGAGTCATGCCATTAAGAACATCAGCAAACATTCCAGGCACTTTGCTGCGTTGCTGCTGCCAGCATGGCACGGACAGGCTGAACGCACTGCAATATGCCTCCCAGCAAACAAATGGCCCCCTCAGGACAGCCAGGCAGTCAGGATGGGGAACTAGGCCCGACGACGCGGGCCAGACACATGTTCAGATCACCCTTGGAAGGCCTGGTAGTGAAAAGGCTCAGGAAATGGAGGCACCTCACCGCGTGCAACTCGGATCAATGGATTTGGCCGTTCCTCACCCATGCCCACAACAGAAGGGGGGAAGGGGGAAGGGCGGGGAACATGATCTCACAGGCTAGTGTGGAATTAAGTAGTGTTTGAAAAACTATCCGGCACAACCAGGTCATACGATTGTTATCTCTCGGAGTCCTGGCCCTGAGTACGGTAGTGAAAGTGAGATCGGTAGTCCGTGATCCAGATTCCAGTAGCCACGATTCATGCCTGCCAGAGCCATCCACCTCGTAGGCAGCAGGCATTCCATGGGGTGCACAGCGCGTCAGCATCACAACTTCCCACTGGCAGGGTGCCCAGTGCTGGGAACGTAACAGAACCCGGTGAAGTTGGTAGCAAGCCAGACGCCGTCTGTGGTGGAGTGCTTTGCCCACCGGCCTACAACATGATTGCGTTGCACATATACCAAAACTGTGCGTGGAAGCGCATCCGCTGGCGGCCATCAGGGTAAAGGAAAAGCTGACCTCGAGCTTCGCCTCCTTGTTTGCACCGCTCGCAACCAGGTGCTTTACGACCTCCAGGTGGCCATTCTGTGCTGCAACGTACAGCGGAGTGGCATCATCCTGCACACAGCAGCCACACATTTCCCCATGAGGGCCAGATGGAACGTGGGAACCCTGTAAGCGAGGGGATGTGTCTGCAGTGAATGAAACAGACCTACACGCGTCATGCGCACACCCATGCACCTCATGGCCCCTGATCATGGCCACAGCCAAACTCATGAGCCTGCCAGCGGCCCCACAGTTGTGCCTGCCTTTCCACCCCTTCATTGGCTAACTCAACTACCACCAAGTGCAACGTCCCACTTGCCTCCACTCTAACCAACAATTCTGCAGAAAACAATGGTATCAGTACAACCACGGAGGACGGGGCTTTACTGATGTCGCTGGGGATGAGCCGTGTGATCCTTGTGAGAGAGTCATGCCATGAGGAACATCAGCAAACATGCCAGGCACTCAGTTGCTGCGGCCAGCATGGCACGGACAGGCTGAACGCACTGCATATGCCTCCCAGCAAACAAATGGTTCTCAGGACAGCCAGGCAGTCAGGATGGGGAAGGCCCCAAAGCGCGGGCCAGACACATGTTCAGATCACCTTTAGAAGGCCTGGTAGTGAAAAGGTTCAGGAAATGGAGGCACCTCACCGCGTGCAACTCGGGTCAATGGATTCCGCCATTCCTCACCCGTTGCCACAAGAGAAGGGGGGGAGGGGGGAAGGGCGGGGAACATGATCTCACAGGCTGGTGTGCAATTAAGTAGTAATTGAATCACTATACACCACAACCATGTCATACGCGTGCTATCTCTCGGATTCCTCGCCCTGAGTACGGTAGTGAAAGTGAGATCGGTCGTCCGTGATCCAGATTCCAGTAGCCACGATTCCTGCCTGCCAGAGCCATCCACCTCATGGGCAGCAGGCATCCCATGGGGTGCACAGCTCGTCAAAATCGCAATATCCCACAGGCAGGGTGCCCAGTGCTGGGAACGTAACAGTGCCCAGTGAAGTTGCTAGCAAGCCGGACACTGTCTGTTGTTAAGTCCTTTGCCCACCCTACAACATGATTGCGTTGCACATATACCAAAACTGTGCGTGGAAGCGCATCCGCTGGCGGCCATCAGGGTAAAGGAAAAGCTGACCTCGAGCTTCGCCTCCTTGTTTGCACCGCTCGCAACCAAGTGCTTTACGACCTCCAGGTGGCCATTCTGTGCTGCAACGTACAGCGGAGTGGCATCATCCTGCACACAGCAGCCACACATTTCCCCATGAGGGCCAGATGGAACGTGGGAACCCTGTAAGCGAGGGGATGTGTCTGCAGTGAATGAAACAGACCTACGCGTCATGCGCACACCCATGCACCTCATGGCCCCTGATCATGGCCACGGCAAAATTCATGAGCCTGCCAGCAGCCCCACAGTTGTGCCTGCCTTTCCACCCCTTCATTGGCTAACTCAACTACCACCAAGTACAACGGCCCACTTGCCTCCACTCTAACCAACAACGCTGTAGAAAACAAGGGCATCAGCACAACCACGGAGGACGGGGCTTTACTGATGTGGCTGGGGATAAGCCGTGTGATCCTTGTGAGAGAGTCATGCCATGAGGAACATCAGCAAACATTCCAGGCAGTTGCTGCTGCCAGCATGGCACGGACAGGCTGAACGCACTGAACACGCCTCCCAGCAAACAAATGGCCCTCAGGACAGCCAGGCTGTCAGGATGGGGAAGGCCCCAAAGCGCGGGCCAGACACCTGTTCAGATCACCTTGAGAAGGCCTGGTAGTGAAAAGGCTCAGGAAATGGAGGCACCTCACCGCGTGCAACTCGGGTCAATGGATTCCGCCGTTCCTCACCCGTTGCCACAAGAGAAGGGGGGAGGGGGAAGGGCGGGGAACATGATCTCACAGGCCGGTGTACAATGAAGTAGTGTTTGAAAAACTATCCGACACTATCATGACATACGCATGTTATCTCTCGGACTCCTCGCCCTGAGTACGGTAGTGAAAGTGAGATCGGTGGTCAGTGATCCAGATTCCAGTAGCCACGATTCCTGCCTGCCAGAGCCATCCACCTCATGGGCAGCAGGCATCCCATGGGGTGCACAGCTCGTCAAAATCACAATATCCCACTGGCAGGGTGCCCAGTGCAACAGCACCCAGTGGATTTGGTAGCAAGCCGTAAATTATCGGTGGTAAAGCCCTTTGCCCACCCTACAGCATCATTGCGCTACACATACACAAAAACTGAGTGCAAAAGCGCATCCACTTGCGGCCATCAGGGTAAAGGGATAGCTGACCTTGTTCTTCGCCTCCTTGTTCGCTCCGCTCGCGACCAAGTGCGTCACGACCTCCAGGTGGCCCTCCCGTGCCGCAAGGTACAGCGGTGTGCGATCAATCTGCACACAGCAGCCACGCATGTCTTCATGAGGACCAGATTAATAAATTGATATGCTGATTACATTCACTCCTGTTGAGAAGTCGTGGAGCACAATGACACAGAGTTTAAGTGATTTTCATCCCTGTATGTTGCACGCTGAGAAGGGGGCAGAGACACCCGTCTTCCCTCGTGCCGGGAGGCAAGCCACAGCTGCAATCTAAAACTACTCACGAGGAGAGTCTTGGCATAACTGTGGGTGCACTAAAGCTGGAATGTGCGGAGGTTTCATGCCAGACTGGACGCACTACATCTGCCTCCCTGCAAACATCTGGCCCTCAGGACAGACAGGCGGTCAGGACAGGCAAGGCCAGACAACGCGGGCCAGAAACCTACTCAGATCACCAAAGGCCTGGTGGTGGAAACGATCAGTATACGAAGCCATCTCAACACGCATCATGGGTCAATAGATTCGGCCTTTTCTTACCCATGGCCACATCAGAAGGGGAGGGGCTGGGTGGGTTGGTGGGGAACACGATCTCATAGGGAGGGCAAGAGGTATCTGAAAAACTATCCGGCACAACCAGCTCATAAGTGTGCGATGTCTCGGATTCTTGCCCTGATTGCGGTAGTGAAGTGAGATTGGTTGTTTGTGATCCAGATTCCTGTAGCCACTAATCCTGCCCAGAAGAGCCCTCCACCGCATGGGCAGCAGGCATCCCATGGGTGCCCAGCTTGTCAACAGCACAACTTCCCACAGGCAGCATGCCCAGTGCTGGGATTGCAACAGCGCCCGAGACATGCTCGACACGGGGGGGATCGCGCCATGTCCATAACGAGTCATGCACGACACGGGGGGGATGTCGCCATGTCCACAAGGCCTGAGCCATGCACGACACGGGGGGGATCTTGCACTTAACTTACACTCTCTTTGTTGATTCAAGAACTGTCTTGAATAAATGGGGTCATAACGGGCAGCGTTGGTGTGTTGTCCTTGAAGTGACTGGGCACTGGGGTTGCTTCTTAATGTAGGGGCTGGTTACTAGACACACGGGCCGGGTCACTAGGATCAAGCATCATGCGTTAGCATTTCAGTCTGCTCTGACAACATTAATAATGACAAGCTGAATTGAGGATTTACATCGGCTTTGGCACTGGGGTGAACCAAGTACTAACCGTGTCCTTGGCTTCCATGTTGGCACCATTTGCGACCAGGCGTTGGACAATGTTGAGATGCCCTGCCTGTGCTGCACGATGCAACCGGGTCTGCCCGACCTGGACATGACATGAAATTGAAGTAGGGGTATTCAAAAGAGGGGAGTGGTGAGGGCAAGACGGCATCAGGTGTTGATCAATTCCAGAAAGTGAAGCCAACTTACTGAAGATCGGCTTGTCGAAGACACCCCAGAACATCGACACGACCATGCGGAAGCATCGATGACCAAAAGGAGGGACCAGCGGCATCGCTGCAGAGGTGAGTAGATTGTGTCGCACCCTCACTGGCTGCGCCTTATTATTCATCCATTTATGTCGTTTTCTATGCACCAACAAACACGCGTTGGCGCGAATGGATAAGCTGATAAGCACAGTGTGCAAATGTCGGCGTGTTCCCACTCATATTATGCTCTGGATAGTTTGCATCAGTGGGCGTACACGCCCACGTTCAAATACTTGGCAGGACACTCTTCACTGAGGTTCTTCAGGACCAGATTCACATAGACTATCCAGACGTGAACCTCTACAGGCTGCAACATCCGGGCCAAATTCTCATGGTTCACCGCCTGCTATGCGTAGCTGGGAGTCTGAAGAAAAATCAGTTTGCCTAATCCCAGTACTCACCGAATATGCCTGCTACCCCAACAAGGTCTGAACCAAAGTCACACTCAAGTTAATTACAGTGCTCAGTCATACACTGGGTTTTCAATGCGCAACACAAAAATGCACAAGGTCAACGAGTGCCAGGCCATTGTACAGAGTACAGGCTCAAATACTCGGCATAACGGCACAGCGAGAAATTTGGTTTATCAGTCCTGAGCTCCTAAAATAGGTCTTTAAAACAACGGCATGCGAAAACTGGGGCTGTATCCATGTTGTATTCTACCCGTTCCCATAATGAGAGCGAGAAATTAAATCAATAGAGGTCACTCATCACATATTTGCACAACTAGGATTCAGTTCTGCACCTAGTGTTCTGAGCCAGCCGCCCCACCCCCCTACCCACAATGTATGCAATTCTGAGCCCATTGGGACAGTCTGTTTCTTACAAGGACATGGCACCTTCTATGCCTGCCTCTCTGGGGAAGGCCTTCTGGACTGCACCATGCGGAACAGATGCCCTCCCATTCCAAGCACCCAGAAAAGGAACATGTCAGCCAAAAGTTCCAAAAATTGCGTACATTGTCTGCGACATTCATGTCTCGCCGGAGCTCCGCGATTGAAGAAGCATCCAGTGGGCCTTCTCTGCCAGCTGGCTGTACTGATGGGCGAGCGTCCTGTTAGAGAAGCGCTCCACGCACAAGACGTGGTGCACCGTGAATACATGCAAGCTGATGGAAGGGCAAAGGGAATAGGACATTGCAGAAAATGCTCGGTCTTGCCATAGCAAAACAGATAAATTGCAGTTAGTGCAGACACCTTCTGGAAAGCCAACAATGCCGCGCTGCTTTGCTTGCAAGGGTGAGGGCAATAATACCCAAGAAGGTCCACCATACAGAAACGTGCACGTTTCAGTCATGCGTACTTAGCTTCCCAAGGCTAGCATGCGCCGGCTGTATTAGCCAACCCATTCAAGACCGAACATAACAACTACAAGGGGAGAGAAGCCACAGAATGCCCACAAGGTTTTTGCTAACCCCCTTTCGCTTCAGCACACATCTCTTGTTTCATTGAGCAAGACATTCGCGCCATTCGCACATTTTGCCACAAACAGCCAAGCAATGCACGGGGAACCCAGACGCAGCAGAAACACATGGCACCCCCATCCTCCTCACCGGTGCAGATGACGCAGCGGTTGCTTGCCCAGGTGGTTGCGGGCTGGCAGGGAGTGGAGCTGCAGCAGAGGGCCTGGGGGGTTGTGACTGGGGAGCGATCTGTTGCTGAGCTATCTGGCTCACCGCCCCTTGCCGCAGCACCACCAGGATCTCTGCAAACGGGGGCCGGTCAGTCGGCTGGTACGCAAAGCAGCGGCGCACAAGGTCCCGCAACCAGCCCGGCAGGCTGTCTGGGATGGCAGGAGACATCATGCGTGGGGGAGTGACATTTGTCATTATTTGAAACATGTTCAAGCCAGCCCAGGGAGCAGTGGCGGATGCCATTTCCACCAAAATGCACCCGAAACCCCATGCATCCGCTGCGGTGGTTATGCCCCCAAACTCTCCGGGAATCCACTGTTCCGGCGCCATGTAGTTGGGCGTGCCCTGCGCGCCAAATGTGGGATTGTATCGTGACATCGTGCTGGTTCGGAGGGCGGAGATCCCAAAATCAGCCACCAACGCCCGCCCATACTTGTCCAGCAATACATTGGCAGGTTTCAAATCCAGCACCATAATGCCCCGCTCATGCAGGTCAGCGATGGCCAAGGCTACATCCTGACTGATGCTCAGGATGCGGTCCAAGGGCAGGCCTTGTGAGGTAGCTGCACCTCCATTGCTGACAGTCTGCTGCTGCTGAAGCAGCACCTGTTCCAGCGAGGCACTGTAACGCGGCATGACCATGCAGAGCTGGCTGTTAATGCTGGCCACCCCGATGAGGCGGCACACGTTGTGGCAAAAGACTGACGCCTGGTGCAGTATTTGCACCTCCTTCCGAAACCTGGAGGACTCATCATCTGTCAGCCCTCTGGCATGGAACATTTTCACCACAACCTCCTGCCCCGTTGGTCTTAGGACCGCCACCGAGACGGCAGCCATGGCCCCGTAATGAAGGAGTTCGCCCAAGACCAACCTGTCCTGGCTTATGTGAGGAATAGAGGCATCCATGCCTGCAATTCCAAGACGCTGCTGTTCTCTCTGCTGCTCCACCCATTGCTCAATGAGGGAGCGCAGCGCTACAACAGGGACCAGGGTTTTGTCAGAAAGCCTCACGTTTGTGAGCGGATCAGTCTCATTGCCCCGAGTAAACCACTGTTCTATAAAGTTCCTTTCGTAGACTTGACCAGATCCCACTAAGATGACGGGATCTCGCATTATGTCACAAGAGATTGGGCACAGGAACTGTGCCGGCGGGTCCATTCGATACCCTTGCAAGTTGCCAGTGCAATTAGTTAACTAAGCGTTGTAAAATCATAACGGTAATGCTATGTGCTATCCTGATCTTATTGAGTTTGCAGCTTGCTGCAGCAGCTGGCTAGTCTCATAGGAAGTGGCGAGGCCATGAATGTAAATGTACAGGGCTGTGTGCGCGGGTCATGCATTGGAACATTGTGTCTGTGACGGAAGGTGCTGGTGAATGCTGCTTTACAAGACGTGTTGCCGGCCTTGTTACAAGACCAACTGTCATGGTAGGGCCCAGCGACCATTTCGAGCTCCATTTCGCATTTTTAATTTCGCTGCCTAGTTTTGCATCCTCGTTTATCCGGATCTCTGGATCGCGTATGGGTAATTACTAATAAGTTGAAGTAATAATCACTATCGAGTACACTGTACAACCCCATTTTCTGGTCCGACCGCTTCTCGGCACTACAGTACCTAATCGCAGTCTGCGGGCCTGCGGGGTCCAGGCCTCCAGGAGTCCGGGGTCCAGCAGTCCAGGCGACCAGCCCTAATTATTTCATTACTTTCCTATTGTCTAATTATTTACCGTATATAAGGGGATGATAATATTATCCCCTCATCTATAATATTATCCCGGACTTCGACGTTGGGAAGCCGGAAGTGCCATACCCTTGCGGCCTTGCCCCAAGACGAGGACAGGCGAAGTTTTTAAATCGAGGATAATAAACTATCGGGCGGCGACTAATAAAATGGGTATACATGCGGACAAGACAGTCATGGCATCTGCGTACTGCGGTACATAATCGTTGTTGCCCCCAAAGCGTTTTCTTTTTTCGGAGTTTATTCTCAGTGCGAGAATGCAGGTTACGATGGAATGCGTACATGATCTGATGCGTCCATGTATTAATTAATTTAATTAATTAATTTCATACCTCCGTGGGGAGGACATGTAACACATATCCCTGAGAAGGGGCATACATATGAGTATGGTTTTCAATACATTCTAGGCGACAACCTGCAGGTGGTTGGTGTAAACTGCCACCTACTCGGGGTGCACAATTGAGGTGCACCTGCACCACCATGTATTCCAGCAGCTCTTCAAAGTTGCGGACGTGGGGTGGAAGATGATCATGGCTAGGCAACGGCTAGGGCACGATGGCGTCTCAGCAGAGAGTGGCTCTCTGCATGGGCAAATCATGGCTGACTCATAGCGGATGCAGTAAGGCTGCCCCATGGTCCAGAGCCCACAGATAGGCTTGGAAAACATTTAGAGGCGCCGGTTTGGGAGAATATAAAGGCCTCTCCCGGAGCCTGAGGGGCTTTAGGGGCATTCCCAGGGTTAACCCACAACCCCTATGCGGCCATATCCATCTATTACCTGGATTGAACTGTAGAATATGAGACAGGGGTACCTACCAAAATCTCGGCATTGGAGACGTGAATTTCCATACATCGGCTTTGATTTGCCATGGAGCAGCCCGGCAGCACCAGATGCAGATGGCCTGCCTACCATTCATAAGTCGACGTGTTCAGGCGTATTTTACTCGCCACGAAGGCTCAGAGGGCCGCGACAAGCAGGAGTCGTGCAACCGCTCATGGTGGGGGATACCGTGCACTGCAGAGGGTGTCAACAAAGCAGTGATTTTCTACTCTGGTTGGAAGGCCAGCCATGTGCAGCCGAGCGATGACGCCGAGCGCTACGAACAAAGCAAGGCAACGTTTGAGTCGCAGTCATGAGGTGCTATGGACAGCGTCGACGATATGTCTGGGCCCAGTTTACGAGGCAGCGGTCTCGGCATTTGTCTGGCCTATTCGGCAAAACCTGGAAGCAGTGGGCCGTGGACGCAGCGGAGGGCTGGCCGGAGCGGGATGAGGATTAATGGGTTGGCCGGTCGGGGATTCTGGATTGGTAGAGGGAATAGCATTATGCAGATGCATTCCTACAGGCGGAGGTTGCCACGCTGCCGCCAGCCCTGCTTGGCGAATTGATAGCGCCTGTGGAGACCTAAGAATAGCAGCACTCCTGGCAAGCATGCGACCAAGCAAGGCTGCAAGTTGGAGGTGGCATGGTGGCAAGAAGAGTGGCCACGCACGTGGCGTACACGCGCCACCCCTGCTCCGTCTCGGCACGGGCCAAAGGGGGGTTGAGGCGGGATCGGACCCGTGGACAGTAAACGGATGGAAGGCCTCCAAGTCTGTGTCTATGCAAGTGCCTTATCAGGTACATGGCTGGCTTACCCTGGCACCTCCTCACGTCTACTGGAGCATTGCTGCGTGTTTGTCCTGTGTTGTGGCTGGGGGTGGGTGCCTGTTTGTCCTGTGATGTGGCTGGGGGTGGACCCGTGTTTGTCCCGTGTTGTGGCCGGGGGTGGATGCGCACGGCCACCGCCTAGAAGGCATGTCTTTGCTTGAGCTTGTAATAGCGTGACCGAGCCAAGTACCACAGTCTCTGCGCAACTGCACCTCAAGGGAGTACCGTGCCAACTTATACAGAGTTGAGGAGGGCAAAGACCCAAAACAGGCAGCGGCGCTCATGAGCTTCCGCGTTGGCATGTGCCTCTAGTGCCATGACCCCGAGCACATACAGACAGAGGGGTGACAGGAAACAGCGCGATGGCCACCAGCGCGTAACAGGGGACCCCAGCACGGCACTCTGCTGGCCCGCTGCATCTGGCCACTTTGGTCCACCCATGTTGGACAAGGGCCGGCTCTGCGTCACCCCTTAGTTGTTCTTGCATGTGGGCTGCATGTCCGGCTCGCTAGCACGTAGCGCACTCTTCTCCCCTCGCGTACTTGGTCCAAGGGGGAGCACCCAACACCCCTATACTGCATGCGCTGGCGTCCTCCGCATCCTTGTTTATGGCATCGCAAGCGCACTGTAGCCGCGGAAGATCCAACAATGTATAGCCATCTTCACCCGCCTGGTCCCCATCAATCTTTCTTGTTCGCTGTACTGCGTCCATTACCAGGCTCCTGGTCCTCTAGGCGATAGCATTTTTTTCTCAGGCAAGCAGGCAGGCTTGGCAGGACTGGCGAACGGGGCAGCACCAGTGGCCTCCCCTCTCCTGGTGCCTCTTCTTCAGGGCAACGTCTTCAGCGGCCGTGGGAACGCCCACTGGTTGTGGGGCACAGTGTGGGCGTGAGACCTCCTCGATTTGCGGGCACTCAGCCAAGCAGCAGTGCACCCGCACAGCTGGAGTGCGGGCGGATCGCACATATGGCAGGCCAAGCTGCCAGTGGTACACCACACCCATGGCAGGCCCATGGCGGTAAAGGCTTGTGTACAAAGGACGGCCAGTCCTGGAAAGGAAGAGCTAGGCAGAGGGAGAGAGGAGGAAAGGGGAGAGAGGGGAAGAAGGTGAGCTGTAGGCGATGAGAGAGCGGTTTGTCTTTTCCATGTGGGAGACCATCGTTGTCTGACTTTGTGTGGATTCATGCCGAAGCCGCACGATGGAGCAACCATGAGCGTGCTCCTTGCAATCTAACTTGCATCTTCGTTCGTACTTGCATCTTCATGACGTGTTAATACTCTTTGTAATTCCTGCTCCAATTCGCTACTGCTTGTCTCGATTGAGTTCCATGCGGTGCTGATAGATACTGCATTTTCATCCATGGTGGTTTTATGGTGATGCAGCCGTTCACCTGTACTCACTTTCGTGCCAGCGGTATGCAATGGGCTGCACCCAGACATCTACATAAGTGACTGTTGACCAGAAGGTTCAGGCCAGACCCCCAGTGTGTCGCGCCTGCAGCACTCGGCATAGTGCTTGCATATGATGCACCACAAGCTGGCATCTGCCACTTACCAGCTGTCGCAGCTCCACCTCCACCTGTCTTTCTACTAGTAACGCGCGCTCGGCCATGCACGACCATGTGCGGCCATTTGTGCAGATTTTGCGCGCGGTGGCGGAGGAGGTACAGCCGCAGTCGTCGTGCTCCCAACTTCAAGGCAAGTAAACTTAGAAAAGGAAGTTAGTACCATTTACTGCCAATTGGGAGCTTCTCATACTTGTTTTCATTCCATGGTGGCGCGTCCCCCATTTTGTCAGGCCCAGCCACGGTTGATTGCACGCACTAGCAAACCAGCCGCCTGAGGGCGGGCAGGTGCATGATCCCACTCCCTGAGTGCATCGCACACGCGCCGCGCCAGGAAACACGCCATCTGGTTGTGATGGGTAGGTGTGGTGATTTTGCCAGTTTGATCCTCATCCAGATTCGTTTATCAATTATCACATACTACTATGATAGTTGTCTCCCATCCTATCTGCATGGACTTTGCCCAGATGTCAGTAATTTGACTCGGGTTATTAGCTGCTTTATAGGTCAACCAGGTCTTCAGGTTCTGCTTACTGTTGCAAGTTATCCAGCTGGCTTTGCAGCAGGGTAGTAGGGTGTATGAATGAAAGCTTGGAGAGTTTGGCGCTGTGGTCTACTTCTGACCGCACTGATGACTACGTAACTTTAGCTGAGCCTGACTGTGCTTGTCTCCAATGCCCATGCGTGTGGATTGTGGCGTGTGAATGTATGCCTGTCCTTGTCAAATGCAGGATCCTCACGCACGCGTAGTCCTGCTCTGCACGGACCCGCACGGCTACCCATTGGCCGCGAGCCGCGTCGATCTGGAGGAGACGAAAGCCAGCGGGGCAACGCGCCTCGCGGCGGTGCACGCCGAGGTGGGGGATGCGGCGGTGGTCGATCGCATGTTCCGCGAAGTGGCCAGGGACGTACCTTTGGCAGCGCTGGTGAGGAGGTGCTGCCTCGTGGCTGCGATCGTCGCGTGCCCAAACCGCAGGCGCCACCGTTTCTTCCTGGCCAAGGCATTTGCACCTCCCCGGGAGGGTCCCCTGGAGGAGGCGCGATCGCTCTGGAACACGGGACGCCTTGACAATCTGGAGCACGCTGCCAGGGTGGAAGGGGTGTTAGAAGCTGCTGACCTGCATCAGGAGGTCGGGTACCCCTTCGTGGATTTTCCTAGCGAGTCGTGGAGGTCCCCAGAAAAGGTGCAGGCACTTCTCCGGCATCTGCTTTCCCAGAGCCTTGCGTCGGCTCTCCTCAAGGCGGAAAACGGGCTGGAATGCAGACTGGCCCATGGCCCGCTGAGTGCCCTGCAGTGGGCCCGCGAGAAAGCCAAGCAAGTGAAACTTGCGTACACGGACGAGATCAAGCGGCGCGAAGACACGCACCTCCAGCAGCTCACTGCAGCGGCGTTTCCGTCCCCCGCGTCCCTTTCTGCTGACAAGCTCACCGTCGTGGTCCGAAGCTGCCGAGAGCTGGTGAGGAATGAAGGCTACGGAGGTGGGCACGACAGAAAAACAATTCTGGCGGTCACGGCCGATGTGGAGGAGCAACAGGAGCCGCTGGTGGAGCTGCAGGTGGCGCTTGTCTCCTCGCCGCAGCAGGGAGGGCACGCAGGTGGACGGCCCCACACGGCTCGGCAGGTGCCCGTGGTCAGCAGGGCAGGGCAAGCGCACGTGCCTGCATCGTGGAACGTGCTGTCGTCTTTCCTGATGAAGAAGGGCCGCTCGCTGATGGTGGCAGCCAACACGCCGGACGACCGGGCGGTGGTGGCTATATATAGCCTGGGTGCGGGTGGCCAGCGCGCGTTCCACCGTGCCTTTGGCAGGCGTGCTGAGCTGGCAGATTTCGACGAGGATACGCGGCTGCTGGCCTTCTACATCATGCCCAGGGACCGGACGCAGCCCCTGGTCTCCATGTTTCGCTTCGACGAAGCCTTCATGGCCATGGAGCCTGCCTGTCCGCAGGTGGAGCTGGGGTCCCTGAGCGGCTCTCCTGAGCTGACGGACCTCAAGCTGCTGAGGACGCAGCGCAAGGTCGTGCTCCTGGACAAAGGAGGGCGCATGCGGGTGTACAACATCCAGCAGAAGGTGATGGAGAGGGAGATGTACCAGTTTCCGCCGCTGGCCAGCTTTGTGCCGACAAACCTGCTGGTGACGGCGACTGGCGACTGCGCGATGGTGGTGTGCAGGGGCCATGACGAGCTTGCCCAGGATGCCAGGCAACCGAGCGCAAGGGCGGACGTTCCAACCACCAGGGTGCTGCAGCTGGTTCCCCTGATGCTGCCTGGCCTTCATGCCTTGCCAGCCAAGGTGGTGGAACATTACGGCACAACACCCTCCGTTGCCTCCTTCAGCCTCAGCGCGGGTGGGGATGGGGCGTCCTGGGATCAGTTCTGGGGCCTCCTCTCTTCCGGCTCAGGGACCCTGGACACCCACCACGTCCGGGTGCAGGCGCGGGAGCAGGCCGACCGGATCGAAGCGGTGGAGGAGGCCAGCGATAGCGCACCGACACCGGACGCGTCCGAGGTGACCATGTTGGAGTACCGCTTCCATGCCTATGACAAGTTTGCGGTGGTGGGAGCGGCCGTGGCGGTGAAGGAGGGGTTGGACAAGGTGGCCATGCACGTGGCGGTAGTGCTGGATCACGCAGGGGGCCATGCGTCCAGGGACTCCCTGCAGCAGCGCGTGGGGAGGTATGTGGATGGCATCGAGCGGAGGCTTGCCGAGGGCTACAAGCCAGGGATAGCCGGCCTCAACCTTGCCCGCAATCTGCTGGTGCTCCCAGCGACTGCGATCGCCGAGTTGTGGCTGCCGGGACCAGGGGGCCATGTGCCGGGTGCCAGTGATGTGGCCCTGGACGCAGCCATGCGGTCATGGCTTGCCTCGGCCGCGGGGACTGCCCAGCGGATGGGGGCGTGGGTGAGGCAGCTCATCTGCCTGCTCCCATTACAGATCGCGCGCGCGGAAGACAACTCGTTTGTGCTCATGGCCGACGGCGTGCAGCGGTCGCAGCACGTGCGCAGCACGCAGGAGGCCGTGGACGCCATCAGCTTCAGTTTGCTGGACGCCGTGCTGGATTCCTGGTGGGGGGAGATCGCGGTGGGCTCCTCCATGGGCAAGCAGAGCACCGGCAAGAGCTACACGCTCAACCACCTGTTTGGGACCTCCTTCCAGATCTCGGGCGCGCGCTGCACGGACGGCTGCTGGATGGGGCTGTGCCAGGTGGGCCGCGTGCTGTACGTGATCCTGGACTTTGAGGGGCTGGGCTCGTTTGAGCGCACGGAGCAGGAGAACATGCTGCTGGCCGTGTTCAACGCCGCCGTCTCCAACTACACGCTCTTCAAGACTGAGTTCCGCCTGGACCGCGACCTGGAGGCCATGTTCTCCCGCTTCCAGAGCGGCACGGGCCTGCTCAAGGGCGACGAGCGGCTCTTCAAGGGCAGCTTCTGTATCGTGGTCAAGGACGTGCCGGACAGGGACATCCACTCTGTCAACCAGGAGTTCCACGCCAAGATCGCGATGATCACGCGGCCAAGGGCGGGGCGCGAAGTCGCCGACAACTTCATCAAGGGGATGTACGGCGGCGAGTTTGCCGTGTTCCCTTCCCCCCGCTGGGCCGGCCGGAATTCTATCGCAGCCTGGAGACCATGTTTGCTGTGATCGCCAGACGGCCTAAGCAGTTCACGTCGGGGGGCGCCAGCTTCTCGTCGTTCATGAAGCACCTCATGTCCAAGCTGATCTTGAAGGACTGGACGACGCTCGAGGGCCAGAGCGTGCTGCACCGCGTGCAGTATCTTGGAAAGCACCTCGTTGCGGCAATCAGCCACGGGTGCCTAGCCATCTCCCAGCCTGGTGCGTCCGATGGTGCCCTGGTGGAGGAGGCGGCCCTCAGCTCGCTGGATACGGGGCAGGCCGTTGGCAGCCCCGAGCTAGCCAGTGCTCTGCCGGATGGGCAAGGGGTGGGCATCCCTGCCGTGCAGGTCCCCGACAACCTGATTGTGCTGAGGGGCAGGGAGCAGGAGGCCCTCATCCAGAAGCTGCTGGAGGTGTTCTGCAAGGACGTGGAGGTGGAGCAGCCGCGGTGGGAGGCGACATTCCTGGCATTTGTGAAGGCGGTGGTGGAGCGGCGGTGCTCCCGCGTCCAAGAGTGGGTGGAGGCGAACCTGGTGCGCTTGCAAGGACCGGATGGCCGGCTGGATGACTGCGCGGTACGGTTCATGGATGACGTGGCCAGCAAGCTGCAGGTGCTGAGGAGCGAGTGGCAGCTGTGCGGGTCAAGCTGCAGCCACTGCTTCATGTCCTGCCTGCTGCCCAAGTCGCACGTGGCGGCCGAGCACACCTGCATGGGCCTGCACACGTGCAAGAGCACCTGCTCCTTTTGTGAGGAGGCGGCGGCACACGAGGGGTCTGCCCACCCGCTTCTCCACAAGTGCGAGGAGAAGATGGGCCACGGCGGCACCCACTGCTGCAAGCAGAAGCCGCACACCTGCCAGGCTCGCTGCGACATGGCCGGCTTGCTCAACTGCAACCACATATGCAGCCTCAAGGCTGGGCACGAGCGGCTGGTAGGGGACGGCGGCCACGTCTGCAACAGCCCCGTGCACCTGTGCGGCGCGCTGTGCTCCGCCAGTAACTGCGGCGGCAGGTGTCAGATCGTCCACGACAAGGCGCACACTGTCCACAAGTGTGCTGAGGTGATGTGCCTGCATGCCTGCGCAGTCAGGGGATGCACGTACACGTGCTCCTCGCGCGACCATTTCCATCACACGTCACTCTCCCAGCTCTACTTGGCCGAGGCGGGCGGGGCGGGGCCGTCAAGTGCCAGCCAGGGGGCAGCTGAGGACGATGGCGGAATGCACTTTTGTGGGCGCGAGCACCCGTGCGCCGAGCCGTGCGAGAGTGAGGGCATCTGCCGGCTGTCCATCCAGCACGTCAACGAGGTGCAGGAGGACGTGTTCATCGGCGCGCGCTCCACCTTCACGTACACGACGGTGGCGGAGGCCAACGGGAAACGCGAGGAGTGCGCCATCCACGTCCCCCCCTTCAAGCTGCGCCACGAGGGGGCCCACACGCACTCTCTGGACCCGCGCGTGGTCCACACCTGCGGCGCCAAGTGCCCCACCTGCCTCTACTTCTGCGAGCTGCCGTTTGGCCACGCGGGCAACCACAGGGGCGCGCACGGCATGATGCGCACATGTCGCTGGGTGTCTGACCGCGATGACATCGACGTGGGCGAGCGCAAGTACGTCCGGGGAGAGAGTGGCCACGCGGAGATGTGCAACATGTTCTGCCAGGCGATGGGGCAGGGCCACATCCACGTCATGACATGCGACGCGGATGACCCCAACCAGTGCACCCACTCCTCGCGTGACGGGCGCCGGCACGAGACGTGCAGGTACGGCCCTGACGAGGACGTTCCCAAGGACGAGCTCACGCACGCCCACTACTGGGAGACGATCGGCTGGCACGACAGCTGCAGCGCGGCCGAGCGGGAGGTGTTTGCCAAGTGCAGCCACCAGTGTGACGCGCGGCAGCACGAGGAGGAGGGCGCGCTGCCTTCATTCTGCGTGCTTGGGTTGTGGCACGACCCGGCAGACCAGGCCAGTGCGGGGGATGGGCAGTCGGTGTCTGCGGATGGGCATTTGTTCTCGTGCAAGCACCTTGGAGGGGTGGCAGGGTCGGGGTACCACGTCGTGTTTGCGCTGGATTCATCGTGGTCCATGTCGGGGCAGCCGTGGCAAGACCTCTTGCAGGCAGTGTCACACTTTGTGGCAGAGCGCGTCAGCAAAGGCGCTCCAGACCTTGTCTCCGTTGTCATTTACAACCACTTGGCAATCGTCCAGTGTGAGGGCGTTCCCATCGCCAACTACCCCGTCAACAGCCTGCCATTTCCTGGCGGGGCAACTGACTTTGCATTGGCACTCAGCACTGCCGGAGACGTCATCGCACGCGTGCACGCGAGGGAGGGCGGCACTTACACCCCACTGCTCCTGTTCATGTCGGATGGCCAGGACAAGAGCGGGACTGAGGAGATGAACCAGCTGCGCACCCGGTTTGGCCCCGACGGCCTGCTTGTCTACACGGTGGGATTTGGCAGCTGCGACTTTTCCATGCTCCAGTCTCTGGCCCAGACCGGTCAGGGAACCTTTGAGCAGTCGGTGAACGGCATCGCGCTGGGGGACACGTTTGTTCGGATCGCGTCTTCTATGGTGCAGAGGGCGTCTCTCATGCCATCACGCCAGGTCAGTTTGCACCAGGCTTCGGCGAGTTGGATCACTAAGGGCTTGGTACGAGCTTAGAAGCGATGCACGCTTGCTGTGGCAATGCTAGTGGCCGTGTGCATGCCAGAGGCCGTGTGTATTGTTAAGAAAGGAACATAGCGTAGTCTTTGCTTTAATTCCGCAACCTGTCAATTGTCAGCTTAAAGCTTTATGTTTTAGTCTTCTGCAATCTGGTTCGCTCTCGCTCTAAAAAGCTGCCTTTATTGGGTGGTGGTTTGTCCGTGCATGATACTACTTGGACAATGCCTGTGTCGCAGCTTAGCGTTATGCAGGGTTCAGTTGCTAATTTGTCACCCCACCTTTCTTTCTTTCCCCTGTTGCTCACCCTCTCGCCTTCTGCCTTGTTCATGCTCTCGATTTCGCCCACTGTCTCTCCCTCCGCCTTACTCCCACCCTCTCCATGCATCCCCCTTCTCGCCCTTCCTTTGACCCTTGTCCTTCTCATCGCTAGTGGCTTTCCCTCGCCCTCCCTATGTCCCTCTCCCTACCCTTTCCCCCCTGCCCTGACCCCTGGACCATGCCCTCGCCCTCTTCACCCGCCCTTGCTTCCCCCCTCTTTCGCTGCTCCTCCTTTTCCTTCTCCCCATTTCCATCCCCTCCCATTCCCTCCTCCTTCCCCCTCTGTTCCTTTACCCTTCCCCCTCTGCTGCCTCCCTCTCTCTCTCGTAGTGATTATCTGCCTCTCGTGTCCACGCCGCGCCACCCCCCCTTTCCCGTTCCTCTTTCAAACCTCAGCGGCGCCGCACGACTCCCCAAGGAGTGCCAGAGTTCATGGCCACCATCCCGCATCCCTTCCCCCCTGGGCTGGCCCCTGGTCTCCGGAGCATGGCGAGCGGGAAGATGCTGGAGGCGTGTCGGATGTTTGAGCGCGTCCACGCGGCCGCTGCACCTGGCGCCGTCACCGACGCGCAGCTGCTGCTGCTGGTGTGCCGCGCCAAGCTGGAGGACGCCAACGCACAGGGAGAGGCCGCGCAGCTGATGGAGCGCTGGAGCGGGTTTGCGCGCCTCACGGCCACCGAGCTGTTCGCGGTGGCGGCGCTGCTGGACTATCTGCCGGGCAGCGCCGCGCGCAAGAAGGCTGCGCACGCCTACGCCAAGCTCTTCCTCGACATGGACTGTGGCCCCGACACGTTCTGGCCGTGGTTCAAGGACCAGGCAGCAGAAATCGTCGCCCGCACACAGCAGGCGCTGGGCGCACAGGCAGGGGCTGAGGACAGCAACTCCCAGCCGGTAGCCCTCGACGTGGCGGCCAGGTGGAGAGACATTGTGGCCAAGACCGGCGTTGCTATCCCTGCCATGGACAAGCTGCTGGAGATGACCGGCCTGGAACCGGTCAAGGAGCAGTTCCTGGGCATCTACCACTGGGTGTGCATCGCCCAGCGGCGGGGGGAGAGTGTCCACGAGAAGCGGCTGAACGTGGTGCTGGCGGGGAACCCGGGCACCGGCAAGACCACCGTGGCGCGCCTGTACGGCGAGTTCCTCGTGTCACTGGGGGTCCTCTCAGGGTCCGCCATGGAGGAGACGACCGGCGCCAGGCTGGTGCAGGGGGGCGTGGACGAGCTCAAGGAGCTGCTGGAGGCGATCGAGGAGGAGGGTGGTGGCGTGCTGTTCATCGACGAGGCGTACCAGCTGAACCCGAAGAGCGAGATGTACGGGCGGCGCGTGCTGGACTATTTGCTGGCGGAGGTGGAGAATAAGATCGGCAAGCTGGTGGTGGCGCTGGCCGGGTACAAGTCCAAGATGGAGGCGCTGTTCGAGCACAACGAGGGGCTGCCGGAGCGCTTCCCCTACAAGTTTGCCTTTGAGGACTATGAGGACAGCGAGCTGATGGCCATGCTGCAGAAGCGCATCGTGAAGAAGATCCCGTCGCCCGACCTGTCGATCGAGGGCGGCATGGACGGCAAGCCGATGCGCATCCTGATCCGCCGCCTGGGCCATGGCCGCGGCAAGGAGGGCTTTGGCAACGCGCGCGCGGTGGCCAACCTGTGGGACAGGATCATGGTGCGGCAGGCGACGCGGCTGGCTGGCGAGGCGGCCAGGGGCGTCCCGTGCAATGACTACGAGTTCAAGCGGGAGGACCTGCTGGGGCCCGACGTGAGGCTGGCGCTGGCCACCTCGGCATCCTACAAGGCGCTGCAGGGCATGATTGGGATGACGGCAGTGAAGGCGGCGGTGGACGGCATGGTCAAGGTGATCGAGACAAACGTGGAGAGGGAGGAGCGCGAGGAGCCGCTGCTGCGCATGTCTCTCAATCGGGTGTTCCTGGGCAACCCTGGGACGGGGAAGACTACCGTTGCCAAGCACTATGCTGGCATCCTCAAGGACCTGGGCCTGCTCAGCAAGGGTGAGGTCATCGTCAAGGGTCCCAGCGACTTTGTCGGCACCTACCCTGGCCAATCGGAGGAGAGGACCGCGAGCGTCTTGAAGGCTGCAGCTGGGAGCGTGCTGGTCATTGACGAGGCGTATGGCCTCTTCGCGTCTGGGCCTGGGGGGGGACCGGGCCAGGACCCCCAAAAGCAGGCGGTGGTCGACACCCTGGTGGCCAAGGTGCAGAACGTGCCTGGGGAGGACCTGGCGGTGCTCATGCTGGGCTACCGGGAGCAGATGGAGGAGTTCTTGACCAAGGCCAACCCGGGGCTGGCACGCCGCTTTGCCCTCGAGGACGCCTTTGTGTTTGAGGACTACACGGACGACGAGCTGCTCAAAATCCTGAGCACCAAGCTGAGCCACAAGGGCCTGCAAGCCAGCTTCTCGGCCAGGAGCACGGCCGTCGAGTGCCTCGCAAAGCAGCGCCGGCGCCCCAACTTTGGCAACGGCGGCGCGGTCGAGAACCTGATATCCTCGGCGGTCATGCGGCTGAACGCCTGGCTCGGCGCGCTGCCCCCTCTCGAGCGCGCGCTGGCTCAGGAGCTGACCTCGGGGGATTTCGACCCCGACCTCGCCACGTTGTCGCTCATCAACGGCGGCGACCTGTCCGCTTTCTTTGCGGAGCTGCTGGGCTGCGCCGCCGCCAAGCACAAGCTGGCGAGTACAAGTCGACCGTTGAGCTGGCGCACAAGCGGGGCGTCGACCCGCTGCAGGACCTCAACCTCTGCTTCCGCTTCGTGGGCGCGCCAGGGACGGGCAAGACGACGGTCGCGCGCAAGATGGGCGCCATCTTCAAGAGCCTGGGCATTCTGGGGGACGGCCGTTTGGTCGAGGTCTCGGCCACGGACCTGATCGGACAGTATGTTGGGCAGACGGGCCCCAAGACGCGTGACAAGCTGCGGGAGGCACTGGACCGCGTCCTGTTTATAGACGAGGCGTACCGCCTGAACCCACAGCACAGCTCCTTTGCCGGCGAGGCACTGAACGAGATCGTGGACGCGCTGACCAAGCCTCAGTTCCACAACAAGCTGGTGGTCGTGCTGGCGGGGTACCCACGCGAGATCCATGAGCTGGTGCAGGCCAACCCGGGCCTCAGCAGTCGCTTCAAAGAGATTGTGGAGTTTGAGGACTTTTCGTCGGAGCTGTGCCTGGCCGTGCTCAAGGAGAAGCTCAAGGGTGCCTACGCGCTGCCACCTGGCACGGATGGGGAGGTCAAGGCCCACTTTGAGAACTTGATGAAGGTGCCGGGATGGGGCAACGGGCGTGACGTGGATGGCCTGCGGAAGCAGTTCCAGAATCGCGCGGCGCACCGCATCGTGTCCGGGAACATAGACATGCTGGCGGGTGGGATTATACAGCTGGAGCGCGACGACGTGTTCCCAGCACTTGAGCAGCTGCTTCGCGAGAGGATCGCGTATGCTCCCCAGGAGCCTCACCAAGCGCCCCTGCTGGGAGCTGCTCCCGGCGTGGCAATGACACTGGCCAACGTGCACTGCCCCGCGCCGGCTCCTGCCATTGTGAGGAGGCCGCCACCGAGCCTGAAAATCCCACGAGGACTCAATGCCACCGGTGGCCGACGCCAGGCCGACAAGGGGAAACAAGTACTTGTGGAGCGTGATGTGGGAGTCACGGACGAGGCCTGGGCGAAGCTGCAGCAGCACAAGGAGGACGAGGAGCGCCGGCGTGTTGCCGCAGAGGAGGCAAAGCGGCGCCTTGAAGAGGAAGCTAGGCGGCTAGAGCTGGAGAAGCAGCTAAGGTTGGAGCAGGAGGCAAAGGAACGGGCGCGCCTTGAAGAAGAGGCTCGGCGGAAGGAGGCGGAGAGGCAGGCCATTGAGGCGGCGCAGAGGGAGGAGATGCGGCGCCTTGAAGAGGAAGCCAGGCGGTTGGAGGAGCAGCTCAGATTGGAGCAGGAGGCACGCGAACGGGCGCGGCTTGAAGAGGAGCTTCGGCGGCAAGAAGCAGAGAGGCAGGCCATTGAGGCGGCACAGAGGGAGGAGATGCGGCGCCTCGAAGAGGAAGCTAGGCGGCTAGAGCTGGAGAAGAAGCTAAGGTTGGAGCAGGAGGCACGCGAACAGGCGCGGCTTGAAGAGGAGCTTCGGCGGCAAGAAGCAGAGAGGCAGGCTATTGAGGCGGCTCAGAGGGAGGAGATGCGGCGCCAGCAACGACTTCGTGAGCTGGGCAGGTGCTGCATGGGTTATAACTGGATTCGTATCTCCGATGCCATGTACCAATGCGCAGGCGGAAGCCACTTTGCCTCGGTCTCAGAGTTGGCATAAGCAATTGTATCTGGATGCCTGTGCTTTGCTAGCTTTTCGTTTCGTAGGCAGACGGGAAGCAGGCCGCACTATAATATTGAATGCTGTTTGCATGTTGGCTTGTTAATCATTTGATAATTCAAATCACACGACTGCGGCACATGATTAAAAATCCTCACTGAAACGGGTCGTGAAACAATTTTAGCTAGCACTAGAAGTGCAGGTGCCACGGCCCAAACCGCTATGTTTGCCATGTCGTGCATGCATGGACGCACCGCCTGTTGTCCCGGCCGGTAGCCACGCTGTTGCCTGTGTGCGCCGCCTGCTGTCCCGGTAGCCACGCCGCTGCCTGTGTGCGCCGCCTGCTGTCCCGGTAGCCATGCCGCTGCCTGTGTGCGCCGCCTGCTGTCCCGGTAGCCACGCCGCTGCCTGTGTGCGCCGCCTGCTGTCCCGGCACGCATGTGTTACACCACCACCGCACCACCACACAAGGTACACCACTGGCTTCATCTTAGTACGGCTGATCTGCAATTGCAGAAGGCTGACAGTGCGTAGAGCCGTAGACAGTGCGAGGCTGAGCCATCTGGCAATTAATCTGAACGGTAGTTATCGTCTTGCCGCTTGCACGTGTCAATGCGTTAACAGGAGGAAAAAGTACTTTGGACTTAGGACTTATGTTTTTTGCAAAACTTAGCCCTAACCGGGAGAAGACAAGTGTACAGCTCGGAAAACCGTACTCGGGCGTATGTTTCGGGACGGAGAAGACATGCAAGTGGAGAACTCGAACAGGTACGTAAAAACGTCTGGTAAGTGAACCTTGACGGGGTTACATTACCTTTAGACATGACACCAGGCTGTTAGCATGCAATCATGACTGAAATTGGTCACGCCGCGCCCAATTAATTAATTAATTAATTAATTAATTAATTAATTAATTAATTAATTAATTAATTAATTAATTAATTAATTAATTAATAGACACGTGACTGCGCCCAATCCTGCATGGAATCTCAGCCGTATGTAGGATCGGCGCGAAAATCCCAGTAAAAGATGGGAGGCATGTAGGAGTTGACATTGGAAGTGCGCCCTTGCGCGGGCTGATTAATTACTTAATTAATTAAGGGCAGCGTTCTTCAACCAGTTGCTCGACATAGAGAAACAGATCACACGTCAATACATCGTTGCCATCTTGATGGATGCCAACGCGACCCTGCCCGTGGGCCGCGGGGGCTGCATGTATGCGCCGCGCCTAACCGATAGCAATGCCAACACCCCCCTACTTGAGCAACTGCTCACTGAGGGGGACTTGACTGCTGCCAATACGCTGTTTGCTAAACCGCCTGATGCACTAGTGACCTTTGTGGGCCGCATGCGCAGGGCGGCTGGCTCGATGCTCCCTCGGCGGCGATGTGTATGCTTGGACTACAAGAGGACAGCTCGGATGAGGATTACATCCCCATCTAGTGCTTAACGGTTCCAGGCCGGGATGATGCAGACGATATTTGTTTAAACTTTTGTGTAATTATTTTTCTAATGAGATTAGCATAGTACTCCGTGGCATGCCTTTGCGCATGACACGCAAGTACTTACTTACTTAATTAAGGGGACGGTCCCGGCGTGAATATTTTGGCGCCGAAAAATTCCCGCCAGTACCCACGACCTAAATTGCGTGCGTGAGTAAAAATGCAATATTTCCAGACGAGCCATGGCGGCTACCAGACGAGATGCCAGACTTGAAACGGAGGCTTTGCGGCGTTTAAAAGCATGGCAAGTTGCGTTCGAATGCACAGAAAAAGATTTAGATTTCATATTGTCGCGGAAATTACTTTTTGAGGCCGGGGCAGCTGCCAAAGACCATACACCTCCGACATCCGAAAAGGCCCCCAACAACGTGATGTGCCATGCCGCCTATCGCCATTTTGCGGCTGTAATGGGCTGGCACGATGATGGTGCGGCCAAGGAACTGCCGGGGGAAGTAGAAGCTTTAATTAAATACCGTTATCCGAATGATAAGAAGCCATATACCAGCTTCATTCCGACCGTGACTCGACAGATAGATCGTTTTTGCCAGATTTTAGGGGGGCCGTAGTTTAGGGAGGAAATGGTGCGACCAACAGCAAGACAGGCAGCGGCACGACTTAGAGAAGCGAGCACAAGTGCAGGCAAGCTGGCAGCGCGGATAGCCTAGTCAGCGCCAGCGGCTAGGGGACGGGGCAGACCGCCGGGCGCGCAGAATTTTGCGAACAGAGGGCCAGGACGTCGCATTAAGCTGCAACATAAAGCGGTTGCGAAGCCCAGCGTTACGGCGCGGCCACCATAGCTGCGCAACTGCCCAATGCACCACGGAAGCCTGCCAGCAGTTCAGCAAGCGCGGAAGCAGTCACCCCGAAAAAACATCCCGCGAAGCGCAAGTCTGGGCCGCAGGTGCGGCTGTCATTTTCGCCTATGGCGCGCGGCAGTAATGGGAAACTTCGCAAGACCGACGTCGGCCTGGACCCTGCCCAAGGCGAGGAATTTGGCACGCCTCGTTTGATCATCGACTTGCTGTCTTGGCAGGTATTGTGGCAGCCCAACCTTGCCCTCGTCGTCACAAGCTCACATGCAAAATGTTCAAGCAAGGTGGCCAGCGTCCCGGGGATCCACCCTGCATTCTTGTGGCCTGTCAAAACCGCTTCTGCAAGGGCAGCGAGGGTGCACCATACCGCCACACTTTTGCTATCAACGCACCCGTGGCACAGCTAAGGCAGGCTGCACGCAACCCCATGGCCACTTTGTGGGCTGCGTCCGCTGTTTTCTTTGCTGTCCCACGCCCCACGCTCATGCGGGTAGCCACGTTCTTGGGGTTGGAGTTCCCTTTTGTACGTGGGCAAGGGGAAATGGGGGCGGGATGTGATGCAAGTGGCATCAGAGGTTATCCTTGAACTCAAGTGGGTCATCGTGCAGAACAGGGAGCAGGCCAGGCTGTATGAGCAAGAGAAGGGGAAGCACCGTGTGGATGCAAAGGGGAGGCAGGGTTGTGACACCTCCATAGACGGGTGATCATGACCAGCAGTGGCTGACTAGGGGGTTCCACTCCTTGTGAGGCCAGCAGTGCCTTATCCACGCAGGCACCAAGCTGGTAATCGCACACCATATTCAGCTCCAAATTCTGTCCCAAGTGTGCAGCAGCCAAGCGCGCGGGCATTCCTGTGTAGCCCCACATGACAACTGCTGGAATAACACGGAGGGCCGAGCAGCAGGAGCATGGACTGAGGGGGAGGGGGCAGTGTATATGCTGGAGGAGCTGCAGTCCTTACAGGCAGGGGTGCGCACGGGCACCATGATGGTGATGCATGCAGCAGCAGGTGCCCCTGGTGAGAAAGTGGTCAGTGCAGACAAGCCCCAAGAGCAGCGTTTGTATGCTGCCACGGTTGTGAGTGATGGGGACGGCACGTTGTTCGCGCGTGTGCAGCAGTCTGATGCACTAAAGGCTAGCAAGCACATCCCAAAGAAGTTGAATGACCTCAACCACCTCTCTGGCACCTTGTATGCTGCACTGCTTCGAGCCAAGAAGGACCACCTGAAAGGTGTCAGGAATGTGCTCACCCCTCAGCAGCTCACTAGCATGACCTATGGTTACCGCGCATGCATCAGGACAAACTGGCACATGGGGCCGCGCCACCTTGTGGGCGCTATGACCAATGCATTGCAGCATTACTTTGGCGACCACGATGATTGCCCCAATCGGCCCAACCACCAAAAGAAGGATGGGGTGGTTACGGAGGTGCAGTGGTGTGAGGGCAAGCCTGGGATGGCGACGGAGGTGATTGTGAGGGGGTGGACAGTGGATGTGCTGGCCATTGTGAAGGTGTGGGAGGGCAAGACTACCGAGGAGATATTGCAGGGCTGCTGCCATGAGGGCAGCAGCAACTTGAATGAGTGTGTGCACGCAGTTCAGGTGGCATCCACCGGCCACGTGGCAAGGGTGGCTTTCCTGGTTTGCTATACCCTGCTTCCATGGCTATTGGCATCTTGCGGGCGCAGTTTGGGGATGACTGGTCAGGTCCGCCTTGCTGGCCTTCTCGGCATTGTGTTTCAACCCTCCCTGCTGCTGCAGCTGGCGGCCCTGACACGTACGGGATAGGAAGCTGCAGCAAGCCAAGAAGAAGACGGTGGAGTTCAAGCTGGCTGCCAGAGAAGAAGAAGGAGATGCTAGCTAAGGGCCTGCAGTGGGCCGACAAGGAAAAGGACAAGTGCACCTATGAGAAGGGGGTGGCATATGGGGGTGTGTCCCCAATCGCCAACAGTGACAGCGAGGGGGGGGGGGAGGGAGGGGGGGAGGAGGGGGAGGAGGAGGTGTGGGATGACACTCCCTGCCTTGTGTGCTGTAAGACCAACTCCCCAGACGCGAACCCAATATTGTTGTGTGATGGTGAGCGTGAGGGCAGGAAGTGTGACCAGGGGCTCCATTTGAAGTGCATGGCCCCCCCCCTGAATGCTGTGCCCGAGGGGAGCTGGATTTGCCCCACATGCGTGACGGGTGATAGTGATAGTGATGAGGAGTCCTGAACTTGACATGTCTGGCGCCACTAGGTGGCCAACTGCCAAAATTAATCACTGCTACATCTGAGCTCAGAATGCCACCAAACTTTGACAGTGCCTTCTATGGTCATGAAAGAATTTGACTTGTGCTTTTCAGGCCTAATTGATGTGTTATGAGTGTGTATGGGGACGCCCCCCCTAAAAAAGCGTATTTTTTGGTAAAAAATTAATAACATGAAGGGATGTATATGTGCTGATTTTGTTGATCCAATTAGGTAGAAACCATGTCCCATGACATTTTTATATGGGTTGTGCTTTTGGCATGCAACTGTTTCTCCCACTGTTCTGGGCAAGATGTGCCCCGGACAGCGTTTTTTTTTTCTATTTTTAGCACATAGCCGGTGTATGGCTGGGGGTAGTACCCCCAACAAGTGGTGGTATGCATGCCCAAACATCATGTTTATGGTCCCCAAACATCATTCAGTGGTTGTCAGTTGCATTTCTGTAGTTATTAGGGGGCTTCAGTTTTGATACATTTCCATGGGACCCTCCCCTTAATAGACACGTGACGCGGGCTGATGAGATTTACCGATCTCACGAGAGAAGCCACGTGCAGCGCCATCGGGTCCATTATTAGTCCCATTTTAGGCACCTGCACCGGGATTCCGGGAAGTGGGGCTTTTTTCCTTCTACAGGGAGTACGCTTGGGACTTTTGCATGAGGTAGGTAAGTTTGAAAAAAAAAAAGTCCGCAAGTCCGAGAAATTAAGGTGTACACAACAAAAAGCATTAATCGAGAGACGGTAGAATGACCCATGGCATAATTGGCACGCTTGCCAGTGTTGCCTAGTTTTATTTAGTTATGCTGTGCCCATGCAGAGAGCTGCTCTCTGCTGAGATGCCACGCTCTAGTTTTTGTATAGCCATGATGATCTTCCTCCCCCGTGCCAGGATCCCCCCCTTAGGCGGGTTGAACCTGAGACAGCATGGTGGTGCAGGTGCCCTGGTGCACCTAGAGCAGGGGTAGCTTACATTCCCACCCTTGCATGAAGTAGCCTAGAATGTATTAAAAGCCATATGCCCCTTCTCAGGGCTATGTGCTACATTTACTCCCAACGGAGTGATGTTGATAATTAATTAAGTGCCAGTGTGACTGCGCTAGGATACTTTGCCCCATGTCAAGCCTTTGCGCGGATTACAATGATGTAATTAGTTAATTTGTATAAATGGATACAAATGGTTACTGCTAAACATTTATTGAGTTAATTAATTAATTTACAAGTAGACGTGCACATGAATGTGCATAAGTCCTTGGTGGGAGGGAAATGGAATGGAGATATGTGCGTTAGTGCGTATAGAACATTTACGAATACATCACATATGACTGTGGCAGTGTGCCACCAGTTGACTTTACAGCTTAGTGCCTCCTTCATGTCCAAAAGCCATGAAGTCAGTGCCCGCTGGGCATCCCGGCCCATGTCCCGGGCCGGTTCTACTCGATCTTGGTGGGAAGCCCGCGGGGGTTCCCCAGCATCGAGAAGGCCAATTAAGGCTTGCACCCGCCATGCAAGGGCTAGCCCAAACTCTTGAGTAAATTGGTATTTCACAGAACTGTAATGTGGTAAACTCCAGTGCACGATTTTTCTAGCATCCACAATTAACCAACTTGAAAATATATGGCCAGGCCGCCCAGGCCTATACAAGAGATGAAACAGTTCCATCAGTGCTGCGACGCAGAAACAGATCCCTCCATGCATAACTTTGGCGCCATTTTATCTTATGTGGATGTACTCAACAGTCAACTCGCACTCTCATAGCATCAAGCCTGGTGACGAAGTCTGCTCGTAGGAGAGCTTCCAAGATCCAACCCAGTCGGCAGGCCCATACAACCTGCATTCAAAAAGAAGAAGAAAAACAAGAGTAATATGTCAAAGGCA
The DNA here is from genome assembly GCA_009746045.1 of Mesostigma viride. Classification (NCBI taxonomy): domain Eukaryota; kingdom Viridiplantae; phylum Streptophyta; class Mesostigmatophyceae; order Mesostigmatales; family Mesostigmataceae; genus Mesostigma; species Mesostigma viride. The sequence goes on from RPFO01000154.1 coordinate 7,038,385, forward strand.
TTCAGCAACCTGCATGGCTAGGATGGCATGAGTGCAATACACCTGAACCCAAAAGTGCCGTGCATGCTTCGCTCCAGCCAATGTCAAGCTAATCATAATGAACGGTGCCACAATCTTTCTTGACGTGACTCATCCAGACATGTTGCGATGCCAATCATTACACAAGGTATCGTTATCAATTAACACACCTTTACTCTGTATCAAACCAGCCGGATCAAATAAATCCCAGCCATGCTCTTCGGTGCACGTTGCTTGTCACTGGCCTGCAGCCACTGACCAACTCACGACTCATCCAGATACGCTACGATGCCAAGCATTACAAAAGGTATCGTTATCAATTAACCCTCCACCGTCTCTGACTCGTGACTAAAATGAGTCACGAGTTGCACAGTATGCCACAGGTGCCTCCATTCAGCCTAATTATTTTTTCTAGACCATACAAGGAACCAAGCATAACCATATTAGGGCCCACCTGGGGGTATAGTGGGTGGTCCCAGCGCTAGCCCCCCCTGATCGATAAATAGCTCCCCCTCAGTGGGGTACGGTGAGTGTGCGCGGTGACACCCTTATAATGGATGATAGACCCCTTTCCTTGATGAGTTGACCCTGGAGTTGGTTTTGTAGATAGATTTTTTAGTTAGAATGGGGTACAAACACTAAAAATTGTAACTGCCCCAGGGACCCATCAGCTGGTGCTAAAAGCAACTGGGTTTTTTCCCTACTCACACAGCTGTGCACCAGGGTACCCCAGTACCCCCTTGACTGTGACCAGGGTTTCCACCCTGATACGGTGGTCAACTACGGTCAGACAAGTGTCCTACGGATAGAGCGAATCTAGATCTTTTCTGTGGTCTAGTTGGTTCCCGCCAAAACCTTCCCGCCAAATCCCTACAGGGCGCACAAACTCGTGCAGAAGGTTCACGAGGCATGAGAAAAACTCGCAGTAAAAAATCGGCACGAGGACGGTTGAGGGGTTAACACACCTTTACTCTGTATTATCCCTTTACACTTTTACACCAGGGTCTAAATATGACCCTGGTCTACTAAAACTACACCTAATTAAAAATTAAAGTAATGCTACGCTACGCACTCCAGGCGTTGGCCACCTGAGGCCAGTGTTACATTATACGCAATACACAGTCAGTATACGGGCGGGGTCCGTATAATGGACAGTACGGTATAATATGCGTATCGTACGCCATTATACGCTGACCGCCTGAATTTCATCGTTTTTAAAGCTGATTCAAGGTATTCACATCATATCACATGTTTTTAGCACTCAACTACACATAATACAGGGTTGTGGCAGTCCAGAGCCCTGGTTTGGGTACCGTGTTGTGCCAGTTATAAAGCGTGTGTGTCCGTTGCGAACGTATGGATGATATCAAAAGATACGTTTCCAATGTTCATTATGCATCACGTGCTTCACAAGAAGGCTTATTCGTGGGGCACTGTCTGCATGCCTGCGTCGGGGCTAAGGGGCCTGCACAAGGACCACGGGGCCTCCATGGGGGCTGAGTAAGGCACTTCGCCACTAAAACACGGGACTAGATTCTAAGGCCGGGGTGCTGAGCCACGCCGGGCAAGTATTGCCTGCCCTTGCCTAGAGGTGCTTGGTCCCACCTGGTGGCACATGCTGACGATGGGAAGTTTTTACTCACCATGACAAGCTTGATGATGCCACAGAGACCAGCCAACTGCCTAACACTCATGCAATATGTGTATGGGCATTGTATAACAAACATATATGGAGGTATTCAAATCCACACAGCCTCTAACAATTGGAACCATCGCACTATGGTAGGTCAACTGACTGAGGGAGGCATTTCAGAAGGGTGTTTTAGGAAGGGCCAGGCCATTGTCAAGAAAGAGCATGAATAATGAAGACAGAATATGCTACACAAGCTAGAACTCTTATATAAACGCTAAACATCGATAAGAAAATTAACGATGTCTCAGCCTTACCTGGCATGGCTGGCCAGCGCGTTGCCTCGTCCCAGGCGGTGGCCGCAAAATGGCGCATTGCGGCACATCAAAGTTGTGCAGCATGGTGGTCTCTAGATTCGGCGATTTCTGGCCACCCTTGCACGTTTACGACTACGATGCATCCTAACAAGTACGAATAATCCGATAGAGCCCTTAAAATATGCCGGGAATGTACTGCTGTCAACGTTTCTATCGTCCGGCCTTACCGCATTTTATTCCAGCAACAACGCTGCCGACACCTATCAAATGGCATTCCCGCGAACCAAAAATTGGGCTGTATGATATTTAGGACGTATAAAACCTATTTCATAAGTTTGGTCAGCAAATTTCGAACGCAAACTTCAAAGCCATGCGTGGGCGCAAGCCGCCATGGCCAGGTCATCCTCTACGTGAAAAAGTCAGTCGGTTGGGTCCCGTGCCGCACATGAGCAGCATGATCACTGTACTCAGTGTACTGTAGCGGCCAAAGGCCGGAAACCCAAAATTTAGGTCGCCCGGCCTCGAATTCGCGCTAAAACACTTAGTATGTACGCCAAAAAATACGGGCCAATACGCCGAATAATAATAAGAAGTACGACGGACGTACTAAATGTGCTTAATTCATACGGACGACCCTGTATAATTCGTATTATACCGTATTATACCGTATTATACCGTATCGTACGCCGTATAATGTAACACTGCCTGAGGCGCGGGCGTCCAGCGTGAAACCGCAGGTGGGCTTGCCACGTTGACTATGAAGGGGAGAATGGGGACAGGCGGACGCTATGGTGTGGAGAACAATCCAACGGTGCTAATCGCTTCATCCAACGGATGCCAATATCTTGCCAGTGTTCACCTGGCGCGGCGCTTAACATACGGTATTACGAGACATCCTGTAACATCAGGGCCCTCCGAAACTCAAGAACCGTTCGCTTTTGACTTGTCCCACTCTCATGGCGTTCCCGAACCCTGCTGTTTAACCCTGTTGTGGTCGTTAAACTTGTGAAACCCTTTGGAGCACAAGGTATCCTTATGAACTTGTGAAGACCTTTGCAGCACAAGGTATCGTTATCAATTGTCGTACACACCTTTGGAGCACAAGGCATCGTTATGAACTTGTGAAAACCTTTGGAGCACAAGGTAAGTGCAGGCGCAATCATGCTGGGAGCACAAGCCGCAAGCAAAACATGCACAGTGAGGGCCGCTATTGTTGCAGTGGGCGGTGTAGTTTTGACAGGATGAAGAGGCTTGTGGGGAGTGGGGGGCAAATGCTGTCCTCCGTAACCTGTCCGTCCCCTCTACATGGTAAAACCAGGCCTAGTTGTGCAAAATAGGTAAGTTCTGGCTGCAAACACATTGATAGGAGTGTAACATTGCGGCAGCATCGAGCAGTGCCAGATATTTTGAAACGAAACGCGAATCGTTTTCTTCTAGCAGCATCTCGCTGACAGAGGAAGCCAGGGATGGAGTAACCTGGATGCAACAGCAGGTACAATGACAGCTAGCGACGACTTGAGCAGGGTAGGCAGTGACCAGCCATGGTGGGGAATGAAGGCGAAGGGAAAGGGCAAGAAAAGGCAGAAGGTCATGTGCCAGGCATTGGAAAAAGTCGGCGTGAAAAGAACGACGTCGTTTAGCGAGCACGCTTATGATACACAAGAGGGGGTACTTTATACGCTTTTAATAAGAGACATCTATTATAAAAAAACAAGGACGAGGCTTCACAAGTAAGAATTTTAAACAGGGTCCTACAAGCCACCCAGGTCAGGCAGTCTGCTTGGCAACGAGCTGCTATATCCACGAGGCCACGAAACTGTATGATCCGTACTGTCCAAAAACCAAATGTCCTCATTTGAGGACATAGTCCTCGTTTGAGACGGGGGGGGTCAGGGGGGCGGTTTTGGCGCCAAAGTTGGTCCTGAGGATCCCTGGTGGGTTTTGGCGCGAAACTGGGATAGGTACTGAGCGCGCCAAGCCCCCGGGGTCGACAGGGGCCGACCGTACCTGGAAAATATGAGGCGAGGAAAAGTACCTACTACAGCAAGAACGTTGCAATGTAATCGAGTATTTTGTCGAGTGACGGCTATGGGGTCGTTCCAGTTCTGAGGCTTGCCTGAATGTTATAGGCCATTATTTTGCCCCGAATGAAGACAGAACTTTAGATCATCATCTAGTCATTTCGAAGATGCTGCTTTTGACGTGCAGTTGCTTTGTATATGTCGAAAATATTGTTCATGAACGGATTTTGGCATCGTTGAAGAAAATCTGGAAGCTACGTAGATGGCATGATAGGTCAGTATGCAGTTCGGTTTTACAATTTCTTTTTCCGCCCAGTAGCTGCGGATATCGCGAGTATGGGTTATGGTACGCTTCTGGGTTAATGGGCGACCCGGGCAACAGAGGGACCTGGGCAGTTAGATGGGTCAAAGAGTCTCCATTTTTTCGTCGTGATATCGCAGTCACGCCTGGCGAAAACCACGGCGAGCGCGAGCCATATTTTACTTTTGCCGCAAGGCTGGGTGCTTCCCGGGCGTCACCGTCCTTTAATATATATTTCTTGAGCTGTCCCGCGCAGCTGGCGGCCTGGGCGCACGTCAAGAACAAGGTTCCGGATGTCATCCGCAACCGCATCGTTCTAAACAAGCGTGTCAAGAGTATCGTAGCTTATTACTCCCGCAGACTTAATGATTCCGGTTCTTTTCAATGCCCAACGTCGTGGTTGTGATTACGCCTATGTCCGGGGAACTTAAAGGAAGTTTGCTGGGTAATGCTTTCTTTTCCCGTGGTGTCACTGAAAAGGTAAACGGCCTTGCGTCGTCAAAACAGCAGCAAGTAGAAGTCACTGTGCTTAGTTGCAATGTGGTAGTTTGATTTAACACATATACTGCCTTGTTGCTGAAAACTTTTTCAAGGCTTGCTGGGATGTTGCCCATATGTTTCTAACGCTTAACCTCATGTCCAAGTGAGCTAGACTGGCTTTGAAACTTGAGCTTGTCATGCTTACATTGTGCTTGTATTGCTATTTGTGCCTCTTTGCAGTATCTGCTTCATATATAATTGAAGGCTTCAGCATCATTGTCGAGCACCGTGGTGGCAGCCAAGCGTCCAATAACGATCATGGACCTAACCTTGGCAAGTATCTGCTTCTTATTTCATTCTTTGGACTGGGCTAGCTTTGAGCTAGCTTTACACCTGCTATTTGGCCTGCACCATGGTCCCTGGCTGCCAGTTACATTTTGTGCCCCCCCCGGCAGGCTGCAGGGTCTAGGATAGCGAGGGTGTAACGTAGACATGTTGTGGGCACCTTGGGTGCATTTTCAGGACCAGCCATGACCTGGCCCTGCCTTCTTTCTGGGCATATTGTTGACTTGAGTGCTTGTTGGTCACTCGCGTAGCGACCCCCCTGCATTCATAAATCGTAAACCATTCTACAATGAGCATATTTCATGGATGTTAAGCATTGCTACTCTTGAACATATCATAAATGAACATGGTTCCATGCCGTACCCATGGATATGTTGAAATATGTGAGTTATTACAAATGGTATCCATGCTTAAAAATGTCCTCATATGAGGACATTTTCTTGGTGATTAGACAGTACAGGTAACATCATCGTGGTGGCAGCCGACAGTCACCTTTGTGATTGTAGCGGGTGCTGCCAATGCCCTGGCAAATGCTCCTACAGCCCAGTGGGGTGCTGCTCCAGGAACTGCACAACCTCGGAGCGCTTCAAGCGCTTGGCCACGTCCAGTGCCGTGTCGCCAACCTGCAGGCAGCGAGGTAATAGGGGTAAGGAGCAGCAAGTCACACAGCCATGTTATTGACCATCTTCCACCCTGTACCCGAGTGTAAGACTGCGCCACTGAAACAAACGTCCCACGCCTAACAGACTAGAGGCAAAGTGTCCTGTTCAAAACTCTATTGCCTTTTCATTATAAACCAGCAGACACCAGCACCGTGCAGTCCCTCTTGTGGCGGCAACAGCATGCCATGTGTACCGGGCAAGCACGACAAACCACCAGCTCTCCCATCCAGGGTATAGCGTTGTCTAGTAGAAATATCATAATGCCATTGAGGGCGTGGCAACACGAAAGTTTCGGCGCAGTGGAGAAACATAATTACTGTTCTATTAACCGTTGAACTCCAGGGTACCCAGACACTTCACCAAAACAAGAGTGGAGTACATACAAAAGGCAGGCCACATCCCTGCCGCCGATGCTCATGGGAAAAACTTATTGCTTATCAAAGGCTAGCCTTACCCCCCCCAAACGCAGGGAGGGGGGGGCGGGAAAAGAAAAAGGGCCGACCTTAGCTAGGTGGGTTTGCTTTTGTCTTTTTTGCGTGTCGCGTGGCCTTGGCCCGGACGGCATTTTTCACCTGGCACGCAAATTTTGCGTCTGAACAAATGACGCAAATTGGCGTTCTAACTGCCGTCGGCTTACGTAAGTATGCCTGGGCTATTAGGTCACAGATTGCGTGAGAGACAGATTCTAGATCTAGTTAATCACTAGAGTAACGTCATTATCTAAGAAACCTAGACAGACTGCGGCAGGTTAATATCTTAATGAAGCTCCTGCCACCTGGCCAGGAAACTGGCCAAATCTTGTGCCAGTGCCGATCCGGATCAGGCCGCACCGGCCTCAAAAGGTATGTCACGTAAACCCAGGCTATAACCTAAGCCTGCATAGCGGCTACCCTTCCATTTCACTATAAAGAAACTATGTTCAGAGAACCTCCAATCTTCTGTTAACCGTGGAACTTCAGGGTAACCCGACTCTTTATTAAGGGGACATGACACCCGGGACTTTTTTGGCGCCAAAAAAGTCGCGCCGGTACCGACGGACCGTGAAATTGTGGTGCACAGTGCGCGCACCGTGCGGAGGTGGCCATGGCGATGTGCGTTCCGTTAAAATATGGCTAATCCGGCGGGCGACAGGCGAAAAAATTAAGCCGATGGTTGAAAGTGATGTTCTATTATGATGTTTCATAGCCAGATCTGCACTATTTGCAAATTCGCTGCCTTCGTTGGTACAGATTTGCACGGGGGTCTCATCAGACAATTTGGCCGCGATGAATAATCTAGCATGCGTGCCTGCGACGGTAGAACTCGATATTCGCGGGTTATATTGATGCAGCAAGAGCCGTTTAGTAACGGACACCATGAAAATAACCTAAGCGTCTTCGATCTGCGGCCATTTCCTGTCATTTCTAAAATGATTTCGTTCAGGCCTGCGCGATCCGCGGTTAATCCATCCATGGCTGGCTGGCTTTTCTTGCGCGCCTGGGTAGGAAATAATGCCGGCCGTGGTACGTTGATTTGCCGCATGTCACCGCCCAGTCTGTTTGCGCTCTTAATGAACCTGGCATGAAACTTTTGGCGCCGTTTCTGGGTTCTTCTTGCTATTTTGTTCTCCACTTGTTGCAGTTGTGCTATCAGATTTTCCGCAGCTTTCAATGGTTTTCCTTACGCTGCGTATGCCATGCTTCCTAAAGCTACCCAGAATTGATCGGGCAGTTATCTGGCTTTGCTATGCTTCCTGTATGGAGGTTTTCACACGTTAGACATTCTATATTGCGTAGTCAAGGACCCTAGCTGCCTGGGAGCGGCATCACCGTTGCAAGGAGCTGGCGAGCTCATAAATGCATGTCATGGTTCTTCAGCCTGCTGGATAACAAGGTTGTTGTATGGAAGGTGAGAATATGTGAGTTACTCATCACATCCCCACCTGTTTAGCCTCCATTAAACATGGCTTGTACTTCCTATATGACAGGGATCAGGTCGTTATGACTATGAAGGATGCACCTTTTATCCATAAGCGTCATGACTCGGTGTTGGCTATGAATGATTCCCGCAAGTGGTCCTACCTGCTCACAATGGTTGAAGAGTGTAGAAGTATTCTTCAAGCATCTAGCATTTGTTTTACGTGGTTCTGCCCCATTTGCAGGGGGCAAGCTTAGGAATGTGCTCATGGTATCGCCTCATGTCATGGTGCACCAAGCATGCAGGCTGGCAGCTATAACAAGATGTAATATGGGCAAACTAGGTCAGAATGACCTGTAATTTGGTGGCAAGCTTCGTGATACATTAATTTAATCGATTGCAATTGTTTTGGCCCAGTTTGTGGTGGGCAAGGGTGTCTTTGTGGTGGTGTTTGAGCTCCAAACCACAAAAAGCGATCATTTTTTTTTGCACATGACCATATTTCAATGTGGGTAAACGTGGTCAGAATGAGCTGAAACTTTGGGGCTGTGTGATTGCAACCCTGGGCCAATTTTGAATATAAGATTTGACCCCATTGCATGTGTCTATGATTTGATACATTTTTTTAGGCACCTAAAAATACGTGTTTTGGGCTAAATTATTTCAATGTGTCTAAACATGCTTATTCTGACCTGCAAACTAGCTGGAATTAATGGCAAGGGTTGCAATTAGATGGGAATATATGATTTGGCCACATTGGGTTTGCCCATTGTCCTTGGGAAAATCGGCCAAAAATAGGGTATTTTTCTATTTTTAGCACATGACTGTCACATGGTGGGGGATAGTACCCCCCCAAGTGGTTGGAAAATTTTTTTATTATCATATTTATGGTCCCCCATCATAATAACTGGATTTTTATCACATGCCTAGGTATGGTTTCCAGAAAAGTGCCCTTTTGGGGTGTCATGTCCCCTTAAGGGGACAAGAGACACCTTGCAATGCACTTTTTTTAACACCATACCTATGCATGTGATAAAAATCCAATGATGATTGGGAACCGTAAGTATGATTTTAAAAAAATTTCCAACAACTTGGGGGGGGTACTACCCCCCACCATGTGCCCTTTATGAGCCTTTCTAAGACGCACTTGCCAGTATAAACGGTTACGGCTGCCACGCAGTATAGACAAAGTTACGCACGTGACCAGCTATGACGACTCCCAAAGCAAAACGAGGGCTGGAAAAGGAGCTGGCACAGCTTCCCAGCGCCCAGCCCAACCCTCTCGCCCTCGCCATTGTTCAGCCGACAGGCTTACCCGCCAAACCCTCGCCAAGCGCCTCGCCTGAGCCCAAGAAACCCTGCCACGATCGAAAATGGAGCGAGTTCCTCCCCGGCGACCGACGATTCTCCCTCACCGAGTGGCAAGAGTTGTCGCCGCAGGAATGCATTGAGGTTCTCCAGTTCCTCGAACAGGAGCGGAAGCTCTTCGTGCCCAGGAAGGGGGCGGCTATCGACTACAATGGAGACATGTCCTGGCTCTATGCTTTGAACGAAGTACAACAACGCCTGATTATCCTGACCAGCCAATTCCAGATCCGCCTCGGCGACATCACCAGAACGCTCCGCACCCCAGCCCCCGCACAGCCGGCAGCGCCATCGGCTTCCTCCCTCGGCAAGGATGACATCCGCGCAGTGCTGGAGGAGCACGTGACCTGGCCGCTGGCCGAGCAGCTGACATCGCTGAACACCACGCTCAACACGGTCGAGGCCCGGGTCTCCAACGTGGAAACCAAGGTCGTCCACAAGCTACAACCCCAGTTCACGGCGCTACACACCACGGCGCAGGCTTCGGAAACGCATGCTGCACTTGTCTCTCGCCTTAACCAGGTGGAGGGCAAGTGTGGCGTGCTCCTGAAGAAGCTTGAGGCCATCACCGCCCACACCGAGGCCCTGGCCACACAGGTCCCCAAGATAGCGGAGCAGACGGCCACCATTGCATCCCAGCCACCCCGGCAGGATGCTGGCGACCTCCCGCCGCTCTCCTACGCGGACCTGCTGCGGTCAGCGACCGCCTCCACCACCGACGCCATCGCCACAAAGCTCCAGGAGCTGGAGGACCACCGCCAGGCCCAGCAACGGGAGGTCACCGATCGCGCTCGCCGCGAGTGCCGAGTGGTGCTACGTCGCTTCCCCCAGAAGCCAGGTGAGACGTCAACCTCTCTTGCTGACGAGCTCAAGAACCAGCTTCTTACCCTCATGGGCCTGGTAGGTGAGGTAGAACTGCGTGGGTGCCACCGCCTTCCCCACTCACGGGACAAGGCGGCCCCCCCACCAGTCCTACTCACCTTCCCCTCCCCTGAGGATAAGCAGCGGTTCCTCTCTCGTCGCAAGCGGTTGCACGACCTCACCTGGACGCTGGATGACGACCTCACCCCCGCTCAGCAACAGCAGCGACGCGACCTGTGGCCGGAATACCTCCGCCATAAGCAGGACCCCCAGAAGCCCAAGGTGTACTGGAGGGGCGGGGACCTGATGATCAACCACAAGATGTGGACGCCCCCAGCGGGCTAGAATAGCAATAGCCCTAGCTTGTAACCATTGGCGTCACTGCCGCTAAGGCAGCCATGCCTAGCTGTGCCAACACACCTAGTCACGTGCCGCCAACGCACGGTACACAACCAGCCATAGCCTTAGCCTAGTCCTAGTACAGCCATGCTACGCCCTGGCTATGTTCAGATTACTTGCCCACGCTCCTTGCTATGATATGCTCACATGGGTCTTATTGCACCCACAGTTTGCCGGATCGTTAGCCTGTCCTTTTCGCTAGCCGCGCCCGATTGCAGCTGTGGCATGCCTTTGGCATGAAGGAGACTGGGGGTCTCTGCCCTTTCTCCTGTAGTGCACACACAGGGATTAAAAGCACTTCGGTGCTCCGTGACTCCCCAACGGGAGCACGAGTTTAATTAATTAATTAATTTATGAGCTAAAAATAGAAAAAGACGCTATATATGGCCTATTTTTTCCAGGAGAATGGGCAAACCAAATGTGACCAAATCATATATTCCCCACCCTTGCAAAAAATTCTGGCTACTCCTGACCACAAAATAAGCATGTTTACACTAATTGATGGGGGTTAGCGGAAACACGTATTTTTAGGTGCCTAAAAAAAATAATCAAATCATAGACACATGCAACTGGGTGAAATATTATACTCAAAAATGGCACAGGGTGGGAATTTTACAGTCCCAAATTTTTAGCTCATTCTGACCAAGTTTACTCATATTGATGGATGGTCATGTGCAAAAAAGAAGACACGAAAAGCCTGTTATTAGCACAAGCATCACTCCAAAAACACCCTTGCCCACAGCAAACTGGGCCAAATTAAGTGCGATGAATTACTTTAATGTATCATAAAGCTTGCCACAAAACTACAGGTCATTCTGACCTAATTTGCTCACATTACACAACGTTATAGCTGCCACCCTGCATGCTTGGTACACCGATGATGTACCTCATGCCATGATGGCATTTGGGACACCATAAAGCACATTCCTAAGCTTGCCCCCTGCAAACTGGCAGAACCACGTAAAACAAATGCTAGATACTTCAAGAATACATCCACCCTCTTGAACCATTGTGAGCAGGTATGACCACTAGCGGGAATCACTCATAGCTAACACCAAGTCATAATGCTAATGGCTAAAAGGTTCATCCTTTTTTGTCATAAGCAACTGATCCTTGTCATCTAGGAAGCCCAAGCCATGTTTAAGGGGAGGGTCCCATGGAAATGTATCAAAACTGAAGCCCCCTAATTACTACAGAAATGCAGGCTGACAACCACTGAATGATGTTTGGGGACCATAAACATGATGTTTGGGCATGCATACCACCACTTGTTGGGGGTACTACCCCCAGCCATACACCGGCTATGTGCTAAAAATAGAAAAAAACGCTGTCCGGGGCACATCTTGTCCAGAACAGTGGGAGAACCAGTTACATGAAAAAAGCACAACCCACATAAAAATGTCATGGGACATGGTTTCTACCTAATTGGATCAACAAAATCAGCACATCCCTTTTGAGTTATTAATTTTTGGGCCAAAAATACGCTTTTTTAGGCGGGGCGTCCCCATACACACTCATAACACATCAATTAGGCCTGAAAAGCACAAGTCAAATTCTGTCGATCGTGACCATAGAAGGCACTGTCAAAGTTTGGTGGCATTCTGAGCTCAGATGTAGCAGTGATTAATTTTGGCAGTTGGCCACCTGTGCAGACGCTAAGGAAGGCATTAGTGAGTATTAAGGCACACTAACACTTCCTATGCCATCCAAAAGGCTCCTGACCATGCCCAATTCGACCACAATGTACAAGGAGGTGGCTGGGCACGTCATGTGCCCTTGCCTTACCTCGACACGGGCAACCTGTTGCGTGTGTGCACAACAATGAGGCAGGTAGCTCTACATGCCTAGCCAACACTTCTAAAGCATATTCCAGGTTTATGGTGTGGGCATCATCCCAAAACCAAGCTCAAACACACCCTAGAAAGCCATATCCACTAATTGCCCAACAAGGGTAACAACAGACAGTCCACAGAGAAAGCAGAATTATCATACATGCTGCTTGCCAAGGCTTCTTACCATGGTTACCTTGCCTTGCTAGCATATGAATTAGGGCTCTCCCATTTTAGTGGGAGAAAGGCCAACAAGACAACGATAACCCCTACCTACGTGCAGTTCCACCCATGCAGTATGCCCCTCAGAAAAACCACTGCCACCTTTCTTTCCAGCGCAATTGTTTGCCAAGAAACAAACTCAAGCTTGTGAGCCTCTAACCACAATGAAGCCTCTGCTAAAAAAGGCCGCGTCAATATTCACACAAAACTGAGTGCTGTTAGCAATCTCCTTCCAAGAAACCACTCAACAAATCCCTGACAACTTGACGATATGCCACGGTCACGCTTTGACACATCCCAGCCATGCAACGTACATAAAAACCATTGAAAGGTGCCAGGAATCTGGCGATGCGCAGCACGGAATGGCATTATACCTGGCGCTAACTGCACGGAAAGAAGCCGAAAACTTGCGTTGATAACCCATAAAGGAAGCGAAACATTCATAGGGTCACGTTGATCACACGATCGTACCATTACCGGAATTGTCCTTCGCCCAGCGGCGCAAGAAAGAACAACCTTCCATGGAATAATAAGACGCGCATCCCGCGAGCCTGGAGAGTGTCTTACCGATCATGACGGAAATCTTGCCGAAACCCAGCAAATTTTTTAAAGCTTTACCAATAACAATTTAAACGCATCCTTGACGCTAGGTAAAGCCCATAAAACCTGACAATCACCGCCGCCAGCGTGCATTCTAATTTATTCCTCTCGACGAAAACATCAGATTGGACCCCCGTGGCGATGGTCATCGATAAAATCATCGACACTGCAACAAACGCGAACTCCGCTACGAAGTAGTATCATTTACTCATCGTCCTTAAGATTCGCTCAGTTTCTCTGCATTCCGCGAGCTATCTTTTTCTACTCTGCCTGAAAGCACGTCGCCATGGCCAGCTCCGGTAGGGGTGCGCGCCCCGTGCACCACTTTTTCACGGTACGGACGGGTACCGCGAATTTTTCGGCGCCAAAATATTCGCGCCGGGACCGTCCCCTTAATGGAAGCAAAACAGGTGGGGAGAAGATAGGTAACTCACACATGCTCGCCTTCCCTACAACTTGTTTTCCAGCAGGCTGAAAAGCCAAGACGGGCGTTTGAGAGCTCGCCAGCTCCTTGCAACAGTGACGCCGCTCCCAGGCAGCTAGGGTCCTTGACTACGCAATATAGAATGTCTACCATGTTAAAACCTCCATAAAGCAAGCGTAGAAAAGCCAGATATCTGCCCGATCGATCCTTGGTAGCTATAAAAAGCATGGCATACGCAGCGTAAGGCAAACCATTGAAAGCTGCAGAAAATCTGATAGCATGCTTGGTACACCATGGCATGAGGGACACCATAAAGCACATTCCTAAGCTTGCCCCAAGCATGTTGGGCAGAACCACGTAAAACAATGCTAGATGCTTACCATCACGGAGGACAGAGCCGCGTGACTCATGGGACAAAATCGGGCCATAAAAACATCATAAAAAATCCCAGGCACTTGCTGCTGGCAGCATCACTGGCACGGACAGGCTGAATGCACTACCTAGGCCTCCCAGCAAACGAACAACCCTCAGGACAGCCAGGCAGTCAGGTTGGGGAAGGCCCGAAAGCGCGGCCGGGCCAGACACCTGTCCAAATTACCTTTAGAAGGATTGATAGTGAAGAGGTTCGGTAACTGGAGGCTCCTCACCGCGTGCAACTCGGGTCAATGAATTTGGTCGTTCCTCACCCGTTGCCACAAGAGAAGGGGGGAGGGGGGAAGGGCGGGAAACATGATCTAACAGGCCGGTGCGCAATTAAGAAGTGTTTGAAAAACTATCCGGCACAACCAGGTCATACGCATGTTATCTCTCGGATTCCTCACCCTGAGTATGGTAGTGCAAGTGAGATCAGTCATCCGTGATCCAGATTCCAGTAGCGACGATTCCTGCCTGGCAGAGCCATGCACCTCATGGCCAGCAGGCATCCCATGGGGTGCACAGCATGTCAACAAAACAAAATTCCACTGGCAGCGTGCCCAGTGCTGGGAACGTAACAGCACCCCGTGAAGTTGGTAGCAAGTCTGACACCATCGGTGGTAAAGCCCTTTGCCCACCGGCCTACAACATGCTTGTAGTGCTCATATATACCAAAACTGTGCGTGGAAGCCCATCCGCTTGCGGCCATTAGGGTAAAGGAAAAGCTGACCTTGTCCTTCGCCTCCTTGTTCGCACCGCTCGCAACCAGGTGCTTCACGATCTCCAGGTGGCCATTCTGTGACGCAATATGCAGCGGTGTGGCATACTTCTGCAAGCAGCAGCCACAGATGTCCCCGTCAGGAGCAGATGGAACGTGGGAACCCAGTAAGAGAGGGGATGTATCTGCAGTGAATGAGACAGACCTACGTGTCATGCGCACACCCATGGACCTCACGGCCCCTGATCATGGCCACAGCCAAACTCATGAGCCTGCCAGCGGCCCCACAGCTGTGCCTGTCTTTCCACCACTCCGGAGGATAACTAAAGTACCGCCAAGTACAACGTTCAACCAGCCTCCACCCTAACTAACAACGCTGTAGAAAACAAGGGCATCAGTACAACCATGGAGGACGGGGCTTTACTCATGTGGCTGGGGATAAGCCGTGTGATCCTTGCGAGAGAGTCATGCCATGAGGAACATCAGCAAACATTCCAGGCAGTTGCTGCTGCCAGGATGCCACGGACAGGCTGAACGCAATGCATATGCCTCCCAGCAAACAAATGGCCCCCTCAGGACAGCAAGGCGGTCAGGATGGGGAAGGCCCCGAAAACGCGGGCCAGACACCTGTTCAGACGACCTTTGGAAGGCCTGGTATGAAAAGGTTCAGGAAATGGAGGCACTTCAACGCGTGCAACTCGGGTCAATGGATTCGGCCGTTCCTCACCCGTTGCCACAAGAGAAGGGGAGAGGGGGGAAGGGCGGGGAACATCATCTCACAGGCCGGTGTGTAATTAAGTAGTACTTGAAAAACTATACGGCACAACCATGTCATACGCATGTTATCTCTCGGATTCCTCGCCCTGATTACGCTAGCGAAAGTGAGATCGGCAGCCAGATTCCAGTAACCACGATTCCTGCCTGGCAGAGCCATCCACCTCATGGGCAGCAGGCATCCCATGGGGTGCACAGCTCGTCAACATAACAATTTCCCGCTGGCAGGGTTCCCAGTGCTGGGAACGTAACAGCACCCCGCGAAGTTGGTAGCAAGCCTGACACCGTGTGGTAAAGCCGTTTGCCCACCCTACAACATGATTGCAATGCTCATATATAACAAATCTGACAGTGCGTGGAGGCACATCCGCTTGCGGCAATCAGGGTAAAGGGGTAGCTGACCTTGTCCTTCGCCTCCTTGTTCGCACCGCTCGCAACCAGATGCTTCGCAACCTCCAGGTGGCCGTTACATGCTGCAACGTACAGCGGAGTGGCATCATACTGCACGCAGCAGTCGTGCATGTCCCCGTGAGGACCGGATGGAGCGTGAGAACCCAGTAAGCGAGGAGCTGTGGCTGCAGTGAATGAAACAGACTTACGCGTCACGCGCACACCCATGGACCTCACGGCCCCTGATCATGGCCACAGCCAAACTCATGAGCCTGCCAGCGGCCCCACAGCTGTGCCTGCATTTCCACCACTTCGATGGCTAACTCAAGTACCGCCGATTCCAACGTCCAACTTGCCTAACTAACAACGCTGCAGAAAACAAGGGCATCAGTACAACCACCGAGGACGGGGCTTTACTGATGTGGCTGGGGATAAGCCGTGTGATCCTTGTGAGAGAGTCACGCCATCAGGTGCATCAGCAAACACCCCAGGCAGCTGCTGCTGGCAGCATGGCACCGAAAGGCTGAACGCACTACCTATGCCTCCCAGCAAGCAAGCAACAGGGCCCTCAGGACAGCCAGCCGGTCAGGATGGGGAAGGCCAGACCACGTGGGCGAGAAACCTATTCAGATGACCTAAGGCCTGGTGGTAAAAAGGCTAAAAAAACTGAGCCACCTCACTGCGCACCTCAGGTCCATGGCACCGTTGCCACAACAGACGGGCGGGCAAGGGGGCGGGGAACACGATCTCACAGGGTGGGCAAGAGATATTTGAAAAACTAGCCGGCACAACCAGGTCATACGCGTGCTATGCCTTGGATTCCTCGCCTGGAGTACGGATGTGAGAGTGAGATCGGCCTTCTGTCATTCAGATAGCTGCTAGCCACGATTCGGCAGAGCCATCCACCTCATGGGCAGCAGGCATCCCAGCTTGTCAACAGCGCAATTTCCCACAGGCAGCGTGCTCAGTGCTGCGATCGCAACAGCGGCCAGTGAAGTTGGAAGCAAGCCTGAGACCCTCTTCAGCAAAAGCGGTCGCGGCCATATGGGTAAAGGAAAAGCTGACCTTGGTCTTAGCCTCCTTGTCCGCACCGCTTGCGACCAGGTGCTTCACAACGTCCAGGTGGCCAGCCTGTGCCGCAATGTACAGCGGAGTGCACGCATTCTGCACGCAGCAGCCGCACATGTCCCCGTCAGGAGCAGATGGAACGTGGGAACCCAGTAAGAGAGGGGATGTATCTGCAGTGAATGAGACAGACCTACGTGTCATGCGCACACCCATGGACCTCACGGCCCCTGATCATGGCCACAGCCAAACTCATGAGCCTGCCAGCGGCCCCACAGCTGTGCCTGTCTTTCCACCACTCCGGAGGATAACTAAAGTACCGCCAAGTACAACGTCCAACCAGCCTCCACCCTAACTAACAACGCTGCAGAAAACAAGGGCATCAGTACAACCATGGAGGACGGGGCTTCACTCATGTGGCTGGGGATAAGCCGTGTGATCCTTGTGAGAGAGTCATGCCATGAGGAACATCAGCAAGCATTCCAGGCAGTTGCTGCTGCCAGGATGCCACGGACAGGCTGAACGCAATGCATATGCCTCCCAGCAAACAAATGCCCCCCTCACGACAGCAAGGCGGTCAGGATGGGGAAGGCCCCGAAAACGCGGGCCAGACACCTGTTCAGACGACCTTTGGAAGGCCTGGTATGAAAAGGTTCAGGAAATGGAGGCACTTCAACGCGTGCAACTCGGGTCAATGGATTCGGCCGTTCCTCACCCGTTGCCACAAGAGAAGGGGAGAGGGGGGAAGGGCGGGGAACATCATCTCACAGGCCGGTGTGCAATTAAGTAGTACTTGAAAAACTATACGGCACAACCATGTCATACGCATGTTATCTCTCGGATTCCTCGCCCTGATTACGCTAGTGAAAGTGAGATCGGCAGCCAGATTCCAGTAACCACGATTCCTGCCTGGCAGAGCCATCCACCTCATGGGCAGCAGGCATCCCATGGGGTGCACAGCTCGTCAACATAACAATTTCCCGCTGGCAGGGTTCCCAGTGCTGGGAACGTAACAGCACCCCGCGAAGTTGGTAGCAAGCCTGACACCGTGTGGTAAAGCCGTTTGCCCACCCTACAACATGATTGCAATGCTCATATATAACAAATCTGACAGTGCGTGGAGGCACATCCGCTTGCGGCAATCAGGGTAAAGGGGTAGCTGACCTTGTCCTTCGCCTCCTTGTTCGCACCGCTCGCAACCAGATGCTTCACGACCTCCAGGTGGCCGTTACATGCTGCAACGTACAGCGGAGTGGCATCATACTGCACGCAGCAGTCGTGCATGTCCCCGTGAGGACCAGATGGAGCGTGAGAACCCAATAAGCGAGGAGATGTGGCTGCAGTGAATGAAACAGACCAACGCGTCACGCGCACACCCATGGACCTCACGGCCCCTGATCATGGCCACAGCCAAACTCATGAGCCTGCCAGCGGCCCCACAGCTGTGCCTGCATTTCCACCACTTCGATGGCTAACTCAAGTACCGCCGATTCCAACGTCCAACTTGCCTAACTAACAACGCTGCAGAAAACAAGGGCATCAGTACAACCACCGAGGACGGGGCTTTACTGATGTGGCTGGGGATAAGCCGTGTGATCCTTGTGAGAGAGTCACGCCATTAGGAGCATCAGCAAACACCCCAGGCAGCTGCTGCTGGCAGCATGGCACCGAAAGGCTGAACGCACTACCTATGCCTCCCAGCAAGCAAGCAACAGGGCCCTCAGGACAGCCAGCCGGTCAGGATGGGGAAGGCCAGACCACGTGGGCGAGAAACCTATTCAGATGACCTAAGGCCTGGTGGTAAAAAGGCTAAAAAAACTGAGCCACCTCACTGCGCACCTCAGGTCCATGGCACCGTTGCCACAACAGACGGGCGGGCAAGGGGGCGGGGAACACGATCTCACAGGGTGGGCAAGAGATATTTGAAAAACTAGCCGGCACAACCAGGTCATACGCGTGCTATGCCTTGGATTCCTCGCCTGGAGTACGGATGTGAGAGTGAGATCGGCCTTCTGTCATTCAGATAGCTGCTAGCCACGATTCGGCAGAGCCATCCACCTCATGGGCAGCAGGCATCCCAGCTTGTCAACAGCGCAATTTCCCACAGGCAGCATGCCCAGTGCTGCGATCGCAACAGCGGCCAGTGAAGTTGGAAGCAAGCCTGAGACCCTCTTTAGCAAAAGCGGTCGTGGCCATATGGGTAGAGGGAAAGCTTACCACGGTTTCTGCTTCTATGTTCGCACTGCTTGCGACCAGGTGCTTCACAACGTCCAGGTGGCCAGCCTGTGCCGCAATGTACAGCGGAGTGCACGCATTCTGCACGCAGCAGCCGCACATGTCCCCGTGAGGACCAGATGGAACGTGACAACCCACTGAGCGAGGGG
This sequence comes from Mesostigma viride, assembly GCA_009746045.1. Taxonomy (NCBI): domain Eukaryota; kingdom Viridiplantae; phylum Streptophyta; class Mesostigmatophyceae; order Mesostigmatales; family Mesostigmataceae; genus Mesostigma; species Mesostigma viride. The sequence continues at coordinate 7,057,500 of RPFO01000154.1, forward strand.
ATGTGTCTGCAGCAACCCACTGGGCGGGGGGATCTGTCTGCAGGAAAACAAACAAGCCTACGCGTCATGCCCTCACCCGTGGACAACATGGCCCCTGATTACGACCCCAGCATAAAATCCATTTGTGGCTAGATGGATTATAGTTGCTCTGCGGCGAGGCCAGTAATACCTGGAGCAAGTTTCAATTAAAAAGAAAACATAACGGCAGTATAATCTGTGCTAGGTCGAGGCTGACTTGTGGCCAAGACAATTACGCAACGTGGGCTGAATTGTCACGACGGCAGTCAGAAACATAATTCGTGCGTACCAAGTTTGGTGCGGAGCGGCGCTGTGGACTGGCGATGTATCCCAATGGCTAAGGTCAGAGGGACAGTCTGTCGTAACGGAAAAGTAGAACAGAACTGGCAGGATCAGTGGCAGATACGTGTCATCGTAATGTGTATTGTGACAGATGGCTTTGGGGAGTGAGACGATATGTGTACGCAAGTAAGGAAGGACCTCGCTGTCTCACACTGAGTAAACATAATCTCATTAATATCCAGCTCAGCTTTATTTAACTGGGACATCATCTCACAGGGCACGCATGAGGTAGTTGATAAACTATCCGGCACAACTGTATCATACGCATGTTATCTCTCGGATTCCTCGCCCTGAGTACGGTAGTGAAAGTGAGATCGGTAGTCCGTGATCCAGATTCCAGTAGCCACGATTCCTGCCTGGCAGAGCCATCCACCTCATGGCCAGCAGGCATCCATCCCACGGATTCACAGCTTGTCAAGAGCACGATTTCCCACAGGCAGAGTGCCCAGTGCTGGCCACGCAACAGCACCCAGTGACGTTGGTAGCAAGCCTCACACCGTCTGCGCCTCTGCGGTAAAGCCCATTTGTCCATCCTACAACATGATTGAAGCAGAAGTAGTTGTTCTGATTATGCTGCAGATATTTACCAAAGCCGTGCGCGGAAGCAAATCCCCTTGCAGCCATGAGGGTAAAGGAAAAAGCTTACGTTGTCCTTCGCCTCCTTGTTCACACCGCTCGCGACCAGGTGCTTCACCATGTCCACGTGGCCCTCCTGTGATGCAATATGCAGCGGTGTGCAACCATTCTGCACACAGCAGCCACACACGTCCCCGTGAGGACCATATGGAGCGTGAGAACCCGCTAAGAGGGGAGATGTGTCCGCAGGAACTGAACAGGCCTATGCGTCATGCCCCCACCCATGGACATCAAAGAACTTGGTCATGGCCATAGCCATACGCTTTAGCGATTGACCTGCGGCTCCCAAAACTTCTGCCAGCCATTCCAGCACTTCGTAGACCAACCAAAGTACCACCAATCACAACATCCAAGTAGCCTCCACCCTAACTAACATCGCTGCAGAAAACAAGGGCATCAGTACAACCACGGAGGATAAGGCTTACAGAGGTGGCTGGGGATGAGCCGCGTGATCCGTGTGAGAGAGTCGGGCCTGATCAGCAAAGATCACTGGCAGTCGCTGCTGGCAGCACGGCACAGACAAGCTGAACGCACTTCATATGCCTCCCAGCAAACAAACTGCCCTCAGGACAGCAGTCAACCCACCGACGGGATAGAACTTCTGCTTGACGGAACAAAAACGCTTTTCTGTGACCAGAGGTTGCTGGCATTTAAGAGTCACTTCTATTTACGAGGGCAGCCCCACGCTCCAAAGCAGGCAGCGCGCAGCTATCTCTCGTGTGGACAACATCTGGAGATTGCTGGACAGAACATGGTGTCTTTGACCAAGGGCGAAGCATTCTACGTTAGTACATATTAACATACAAGCACATAGCTCAGCACATGAACGAATCATTACAGTGCACTAGTAAAGCACACGCCTGACCCACGAAAGCTACCAACTGCGTCAGCTCACCGCCCACCCACAGATCTCAGGGCCAGTTCCAATGGGGCTGCTTTCATCTGAGCTGCTCACCGCGTCTCTCATCTCTGAACACTTGGTCAAGAACACTTGAATTTGCTGCAGCTGTCGCTCCAGCTCCGCAGCCCTGGCTGCGGCGCACTGGAGTCTTTCCGCCGCTGCGCGCGATGCCTTGAATATGAAAGGGGTGGGACCAACAAAGGGCAAACCATTGGCAGTTGATGAAAGCCTCGAGTGCTGGACAGGTTTCAAAGAAAACAATATTCACTGCAAGCTACCCATGTTAGCGCAGAGCACTATTCCCCATTCGCAGCGTTGGATGAAGCAGCCATGGTGAAACATCTACATCCTCTTACCCAACTCATCCACGCCAAGTTGTCAAAAGGCGCCCTTCCTCCACGCTATCTAATGTCATGAATACAGATACGCTCAGATTGAGCAGCTGCTGGAAAAATCTTTAATCATTCTCCCCCCCCCGCCAAGGTCCCCACACAACCTAGCCACATGCCGCTTAATGCCCAGCTGTAACTTGGATTGCTATTTGGGGTACATCTAGCCTGCTCACCTCCTCCTCCTTCTCCTCCTGCGCCTTCAACGCCCCTCGCATCTCCTCCAACTGGCGCTGCAGGTCTGCGTTGGTGGCTTGGGCCTCCTCCCCCCTCTCGTCCTGGGCCCGCAGTGCCCCTCGCGTCTCCTCCAGCTGGCGCTGCAGGTCTGCAACCCTGGCCAACAGCTGAGCCTCTTTCGCCAGCAACGCCTCTTCGGCCGCGACCGCCCTGGCCTGGGCATCATCCCTCCCTTCAGTCACCTCCCTCAGCGCTCCATGCGCCTGCAGCAGCTCTTCTGCCACGGCCGACCGTTGAGCCTCCTTTGCAGCCAGTGCCTGTTCGGCCGCGGCCGCCCTGGCTTGTGAGCGCTGGAGATCCTCCGCTGCTGTGCGCGACGCCTGAGAAACCTCAGACGAGTACGACCAACAAAAGGTAGGCCACCCAGCACAATAGCAGCCCATACAACATTCTCCGCACCGTGCGGGCAACAAGGGGCCGCGGATGAGGCAGCCACAGCCATTCGCCATTCTCTCCCTCAGAATCAGCACGTTTTTCTTACCCAACTCTCCAAGGCCAGGTGATAAAAGCCCACGTGTCACAGGCAAACTTCCCCCACGATATCTGATATGGCAACGAATGACGCAGCTTGTATAGATATGTCTGACCACCAACACTATCCGACTTATTGGCGATATCCTGTGTGCGAGGACAGTCTACTGGAGGCGAGGGATTTCATGCGATTGGGGGCTTGCTCTGATGTGTGCGCGCGTCTTCTTGAAGGCGTCTGCTGGCTCAAATACAGGCACAGCATACTAGGCGCTAGGAAAGAAAGCACAGAATACATAGGAAGAGTACGCACTAAGTAGTACTCACTTTGCAGTAGGTAGGATGTACATGACACCCGGTGACATGCATATGCTAGGTAGACGTTAGGGACATGCCACCTGGTGCCTCGACAAATCAAAGGAGCACCACCGTGTTGTCTCATGGCTTGCGAGATAGATTGTTACGTGCATGGCAAGTTGGGGGCACATGGACCGATAGCAGCTAGTGCTGCAACTAGATACTTACTAAGGAATTGACTAGTTGCATGACTCGCGGCGAGCCACCTTCAAAACCGAGGACGCTACTGGGACGGCAATAGTACGCCACCTACTGCGCTTTTCAGGGGGAAACTGGGGAGTTTCCAGCGCGGACGAGGAACATCACAGGAATTGTTTCCCGCAACGCAAGTCCTGTTGTTTTGCACAAAACTTGTCGCGCGTGAAATAGCGCCGTTACAGAAGCAAGAAAAGAGTTCCCTATGCAGCCATGCAACAGCTATGAACACGACCGTGGCGGGATTTCCCTACAGCAATGCCACATGCTAGGTGTAAGCCTGGATGGATATTCGGGGTACCTAAAGCCTACGCACCTCGTGCTTCCTCTCCTCCTGCTGCTGCAACATGGCTCGCATCTCCTCCAACTGGCGCCGCAGCCCTGCCTCCCTGGCTTCGGCCTCCTCCCTCCTCTCCTCCAACTGGCGCTGCAGGTCTGAGTTGGTGGCTTGGGCCTCCTCCCCCCTCTCCTCCTGCGCCCTCAGCACCTCTCGCATATCCTCCAGCTGGCGCTGAAACTCCACAGCCCTGGCTTGCTGATTCAACAGCTGAGCCTCTTTCACAGCCAACACCTTGGAACTTTGTGACGCCTGCGCCCTCCAGAATTCCATCTGCGCCTTCAAGGCAGACGTTTCACCCTGAATGTCTGCCTTGCTGGGTGACCCCTGCAGCACCCGCCCTCTCTGCTCGTTCTGCTGCTGCGATGCGTGCATCTGTCCCAGCGGCTCGGCAGACTCCTGTGAAACCTCCTGGCCGGACTTGTGCCTGATGTGACGATCCAGTCTGACGACAAGCTCGGCAAACACCTGCTCGAGGCGGTTCTTCTCATCCGCCCCATAGCCCTTGTCCACTTTGCTGATCTCAGCAAGTTTGTGCTCAACCACCGCAATAAAGTTGTCCAGTTTGATGCTGAGCGCAGCAACCGCTTGCTCAGGCAGCTGTTCTGGCTCTAGTGCGCGCGACATGTTTGGAAGCACCAAAGGCATGTCCTGTTGTCAAGGGGTGAAGTGAATGCAGCGGAGAGACCAGGTTGCGCAAGGTGCGCCAGGCAGGCAGCCGCATCAAGGATAAGTACCAGCAACACATGCATGACAGCGCGCCTTGCAATCTCGCACGCGCGTGCAAATAACAGTGTCCAGAAAACAGGACCGGACGCTCACTGGAGGGCAACGGAAAAGCTACTGGTTGTTACCCACAACTGAAACCCCGCCAATACAAAAATACTCAGCTCTGAATCTGAGCGTTTGGGAAGTATCAGACCATCGCGTAATGGGGGAGTACCAGGTTAACCAATTTCAGTATCAATCGCAATAAAATCAACAACGCAATAGACACCATAAAATTTGCTAAACTGGTAGAGTCCCTTTCTGCTTAGCATGCAATGCAAATCAGACTCCTAGCTGATCAAACTCTCTCTTCTCAAGCTTCCACGGAACAGCTTAGACAGCGCAAAATTTCTATTGCTAAGAAACGCCGCATTTCTAAAAGCGTACCTCGCTTGCAGAAGGCGGCTGCGCCACGGCAGAGCTCGCGCGCGATCGCGCAACGCCGACAAGAGGCGCGGATATAGGACCACCGTTTTGCAGATCGCCTCCAGCTGAGTCCATATTTACTGACCAGCGGGTTATCGCTGCCTGGCAACGGCGCAGCTAGACGCCAAGAAGAAAGAAGCCGTCTTATAGCCCGACTTTGCGGCTCTAAACGAAGCGCAGCCCGGACGTAGCAACGCAGACCTATGCGCCGTAGATATATATCTCGGTACCAGGCCACACAGGTGGGAGTAAACCTGAGCGAATTCCAAGCATTATATACCCTAGGACTTCGCAGATATTCCGAGAGCATCACTGTGCTATCCTGTGCTATCCTGCGCTTGCAATATAGCGTTCGCGGCTTGCTGCAGTAGGCTCGTCTCATCATGAAAGGGGCAAATAAGTGAATGTTATGCGCTGAGCTGTGCGCGTGGGTCACACAGTCATGGTGACTGGTGTTGTGACAAACGTGCTGAGGAAATGTAATCGAGTGTTAGAACTTCCCCTGCTGCTGGCCGCTGGGCGCTGGGCAGTGGGCCGCTGGCCGCCGGGTCCTTATTCCTCAGCATCCTCACCCCCCATAATTACGAGTTCGTTGTTTCGCATCCCCGTTCTTATCCGCCAGGCCGGTACCGCATTGAAAGTAGACCGAATCAGCTGCTATCTACAGTACGTGCTGTAAGCGGAACCGCAGACAAAGTTGACCGAATCTGAGTAACGACCGCACCATAAGGGCATTGTCAATTAAGGGCAATAAGATGGTTCCATGCAGGATTAGCCAAGAACTTGAACTTCCTCAGCCTGCACGTGGGGACTGAGCGAGTTGCCCTGGACCTCCGCACTCGCCCCCGCGTAAGTTACCTTCATCCTGGCCTCCGCGCAGGAGCTCCCGGCAGCAGCGTTGTCGGGCCTAATTATATAAGGTAGCTTGCATCTTACCGTAGCTTGGGTACAAAACAAACGCTCAACTTCTCCCTCAAAATAGACGTTGTGGCCATGACTGCCCGAGTGCCCGTGGGCCGTGAGTCGCAGCATGACAGGGCAGGCGTGCTGTACGTGATGGGATACCACCGCAGACCACCGCGCACCGTAGCGGGCATGTCAGCCATGTTTCCTCGTGGTCAGCGTCTAGCAGAATTACAGTACCGTTCACGATGTGACTGACTTTTTCCATTTTCTAATCGCCCTCCCCAATCCAATTAGCTGCCCCAGCTTTGCTTACAGGCTACAGCCTGCCTGGCCATTGGGCCTGCTAGGAGAAAAGCTACAGTAGGGGCCGGGTTGTACTGCGTGTTCTCGACTGAAGCGCCCGCGCGCGAGCTGCGACGTGCGGCCGCGGCCGGCCAGAGGAACCCATAATTATTACGAAATATGGGGGGGGGGACGTTGTGTTCCCAAGCCTGTACATGTGTCGACGTAGTACGTATACGCGTTTTCACCAGGACGTGGGTTCATGATTACCCGCGTATAACCCACATTGTTACAACGTACTGATCATAAGATCAGTGTATTACGACCAGAGTCCAGACGCGGTACTGCTACTTCTCGGTACGTTATGTTAACGCCCGATCGCGACGTCGTCGACGCGCGCGGTACTTGGCATTGTTAAGAATATGTATAGAATGCCGGCTCATCGGGTACTCCGTGGCATGCCTAGTTCATTGCATATTGTTCACTTACTTTAATTTATTATATAGAATGCCGGCCGGCGCCGGCCCTTGAATCCGCGCGCGTCTAGTCCTCATAATGGTTCTACATGTACATGCATATTAAGATTATGCCTAGTTACATTACTCTTTTGGGTTAGTCGGCCGTACTGCTCCTACCCTTGCTCGTTTGGTGCATATATTTGGCTGTGCTTCGACGGTTGCCAGCTAGCTACTATAAGTCGTCTCAAGCACCTAGCTAGCTTGCAGCTGCAGTACCACTGGTGATTTTTTCTCCGATTAATTAATATATATATATATAATATTATAGGCGCGCGCATGCGCCGCATGATGCATCATTGCATATATATCATGTCATGATTAGTCAATGAGGTTTGATTTATAGAGTCACGTTTAAACAGTTTACAGCCTAGTAGCTTTCTCTCAATCGTTCGGATCGCTACTTTCTTGATCAATCTAGTTATACGCTTGCATTAATGACAATGATTTCTTTATTCTGCAGCCATTTAAATAATGATATGCGTTTTTTTACTCCATCTGCTAGTGCTGCCATTTTTTTGCATGTGTAAACAATTTGCGCAGTAACTCGATCCGCAGTGTCCACGCCCGTCTCCGGTTTGCAATTATGGCCGGCTGCACTCAATAAGCACGCATGGGGGCAGGCACCAGCTTGATCCGCAAGAAGGTGAGGTTTGGCAGACAGAAGACTTAAAAAAGATGAGCCTTTATAATTACATAGCCCACAAGGATGCATGGCAATAGGAAAACTTCCAGAATACTCGGAGATGCCAACAATTTTAGTTCTGCGGCATCATGATTGTGCCACTTATTGCTGGCAAGTTTTGATGCAGCCTGTGTTTGTGGAACAGTTTCCTGAAGTGTGCGATTTGACCCTCTTTGTTAAGGCCATTACAAATGTAGATATTTTAGCAAAATTTGGCTGTGGCTCAATTTCCTGCCTCATCATCAGCAGTGTGCTGCAGTCGGCAAGGAGCAAAACATTTAGTTTGGTGTGACATGCATGTCTGATCCCGGCTAATACCTTTCAAGTTTGGCTTCATAAACAAGTTTCCCGTGGTTCAGCGTCCAGAATTTCTTGTATACTGTAGGCTTGACACATTGGTGCGCACCTTCATATGCTGTGTACCTCTGCCGGGTTGCCTCTGTTGAACTGAAGGCGGTCGGAGTCATCCCACTCAACAAAACCCTCGTGTCTTCCAAGGAGATCACGAATGCCGTGGGCGTGCCGCATCTCGCACCCGAGCCCAAGCTCAACTCAGAGAAGCCTGCACGAGGCATGCCGGTAAGTCTGATCAACACTGCCAATAGCTGGAAGTACATGACTACTGGTGCAAAGTGGGCAAGAATGCTTGCTGATTACGTTTGTCGGAGCTGCGCGTGCCACAGGAAGAAAATTTGAGCTTTTTCATCCACTGATTCATACCAGCATCTTTGCGATCGAGGGCTCGCTTTATTCACAACTTATTTCGCAAGAACCAGTGGCACTTGCAAGAACGAGTTAATTTATGTTGCAGCTGCCTTGATTCACAGTCAATAATAAGCTCCATGCACTACGTACAATGCATCTACAGATCCACTTAACATACCATGTGGTTCTGAAGCTTATCACACAGTGGTATTCTGAGTCCAGGTTAGCACATGCACTGATCGACTAGGAATAGTTAGTCATTGTTAGCGCAAGGTCATGTCGATGCACACGTTTATTATTGCCTTTTACACAATATGTCTCCTTAGTGCAAATAGAAGATGCTCATTAGTGCAATACTGGTGTGCTTGAGATTGTTTCAGGTATTATCTGTAAGATTTTGTTGCTATACTTCTGGTGCTCCATAGGTGATGTTTGGTAAGTAGAGCCAAGCCTTTGGCTGTCTTACTGTCAGAGGTGAATTTCACCCTGTGTGCCCAACTGCCTATATTTCATGTAGGCCAACTATTGTAAGCAGAGGTATTAGGGTTGCGTTCCTATTAATCGCACCTGCCTGCCGTATTTCTGGCCATAATTAATATCGGCAGAGCATTATACTACAGTGTTGGGGCAGTGAGCAGGTGTCATGTTACGGCTCATGATTTGGTCACGCAATGACTAAGATGCTAGTGCCGAGGCTACGAGAACCGGTACATTATGTCATGATTTGTACGTCCAGGGACGTCCAGAGATCTGTACGACCTATAGCTAAAGTTGTGCTCCTGAGGTGGCATCTATCCGGGGGCCCTTAGTTACCGATAGAGCAGTTTGCCTGTCGTGTTCTCTTGTATGGGAACGGGCGCTGTCCTTTCTGTGAATACATATCCTTCGACTAGGCAGCTAGGGGGGCCAGTGCGCCCTGAATTTGGTGCTGTTGCGCCCAAGTAGGGTAGGAGGCCGTGAGCAAAGCCCAGGCGTCTTTTGGCGTGCTCAGATCGCAGTGTCCGGCACCCTCCTTGGGGTTTTGGTTTGGGTAGGGCCAGCGTGCCTTTACGTGTTCCCTAGTAACTTGGACGTACGTGGGGTCAGAGTCACTCTAACGACCCGCTTGAATAATTTAACATAATTATTTAATAAATAACACATGGGAGTTGTGCTCCCGAGGTGGCATCTATCCGGTGGCCGGTAGTTACTGGCACGGTCACCTAATTAGGCAGGCATTAAGTGTTGGTGCCTAGTTGCCAGTTGGCACCTCAGTTAGGTACGGCCGCCAGCGTGCGCCGTGACGGTAAGCAAACCGTCGCCCTCGGTAGCCCAAGACGTAAGCTGAGCACTGGTCGGTAGTCTTGGGTCAGCGGCTCGAGGGCACATCACCGATTAATAGTGCCGCGCCGTGGAGCTCCGTGCTGGCCTGGCCCGCCGCAAGGAGCTCACTGATAAGCAATTAGTGGCGGCTTGCGGGCTTAGCCTCCCTCGTCGGTCCCCCACATTCTCGCCGTGCCCCCACTCCAGCTTAGCATTCAACTGCTAGCGACTACTACACATTCAGTCGTACTACTAAACTAGAGAGTGTCAAAGGAATCTGGCTAGCTCAACGCATTCTCAGCGTATTTCAGATACGCTATTATGCAATCTTGGTGCCAGCCTGTCGAGCACTCACGATTCGTGCACCTTTGTGCATGAGAGGAAGACGCAATCTTCGTTGGTCTATCCTTGCCATGATGTAGCCACCACGGGATCCCCATTATGTGGTTGGTGGATAAGTTCGGTGGCAATGATGTGATCCTGCATGGCTAATAAATGGTTCCGACTAATATCAATCAATGCAACCATCAATCACGTCTCAAAATTGTCCCATCACCCTCCACACGCATACATTTTTTCTTTCAACACCTACTATTCCAGGGCATAAGATGCCACACATTGCAATCTACTGTAGGAAGGGGCACTGTTTCATTTTCTTTCCCATTGCTATGTGTTGCAGTCTGTCAACTCTGTATAGAAGTTGTGTTTCAGCAAGAAATGTTTCAATTTCTTACTACATGATCTTTGGTCCCCTATGGTTTCAATGAGGCCGCTTGACATGCAATGGAATCCCTTGCATAGTGGCTCTCAGGGCATTGTCATGCATTGAAGTTGCCAGTGATAGCTTCATCCTGGGAACTTTACCGCCGCTGCTTCCCCAAACCTCCTTGTTCCCTGGATCTGACAGTGTGCAAATAGCAATGGCTACCCATGGATGGTCAGCGGCTGTCTTGTCTCTTTAATAGTTGTTGCCCATGCATGCATGCTCAGCCCTTGTTCTCACTGTGTCATGCCCCCAACCCGAAATTCGGATAAAAGATTACTTTTGCATAAATTGCCTACTCTCTCTCAGCATTATCATATGCAATTCGTCACAGCTAGCTGAAGATGATGATGTTATTGAATGAGTCCTGCCACCCTGGTATCTGCCTGTGATGCAGACTGCCCAACCGGCGAACTCTTCACAGGGGGGTGCTTCAGGACCAGCATTGCCGAATTCAGTTGTGCACAATGCACAAGCGGGTTCCAACTCTGCTGAACCCTTCAACGCTGTGGACATGGCGCACCTTTTGCATGAGCCCAAGTCCAAGTCGGAGTCGCCTGCAGGAGACACGGTGAGTCTGGCCCCCCTACATGCAGGTACCGACAGGTGCAGGTGCTCACTTCACTTTATGATAGTGATTATTATCATGATATAGTTTAGTGGTTTGGCTAGAGAGGGATCGAGAGCCGGCCTATGGTTTGTTCACCCTGCATGCCCACAGGTTCAGGCCGAACTCTTATTATGCTCACACTCATGAGTAGCTGTGTCACCAAAGAGTGGCGTGTTACGGCAGAGACAACCGAGCTCACTTCTCGGTCCATTCGTACAAGATTTTTGCGTGGGCTGTGCACCTTTGGAGGAATCATTCTAAGATGATATATATATGTACTTTTGGTGAAGCAACTGGTGTACTGCGCTGTCTTTGCATACAACAGTATTGAGCTTTCAAAAATGCCGGCGGTTGTTAGGGAAATTGTTGTCTTCCATTATCCTTTAATAGACCATGTTTGTAGCCAAGACATTACTGGTGTGGGTTGGGGATGTGCCCAGGTTGCACCGCCACGCAATTGTCAGGTGTGGGTGGAGTTGTGCCCAGGTTGCATGCGACTGGAATGCTGTTTGGGTTCCTGTTGGTGTCCACTGCATGTACATATCTCATGGCGACGTGCACCTCGTGGTGTGCGGGATTCGGTTTAAGCTCATCCCGGCTTTCCTAATCCCCCCATCCTCCCACCCGTGAGCAGGAACTCGAGTTATATACCTTTTGAGTTTTGTATGACTGCCAGAAGCCTAATGTGTTGACATTTATTCCTCTCTCATGCGCATGGAGTGCTGTGCCATCTGTTGACCAACCACATAAGGGGGACGCCGTACAAGAGCCGCTTAATTTGTGCAATTGTGCAAAATATCTGGTAGCATGCAAGTGCGGGTTACAGCTCAAGATGAAGCTGCTGGTCCATGAATGCCACCATGCACCTTCTGCCTGCAAGCGATGCAGGCTGATGACTGATGTATAATATGTTGCCAGCATTCTTCTGTACACGTATCCAGTAAGTTGACTTGCTGAGACTGCACCCACCATTTCCTGAACACACGCTTCTCAACCGGTGGTCTCGCAGAAGGGAGTTGCATCAGGGACCTATGACCTGTTCCTTACCCACAACTGGGGAGATGACGAGGCTCACACAAACCACCAGCGCGTTGCGCGTGTTAATGATGCGCTCAAGGAGCGAGGGTTTGTCACCTGGTTTGATGGCGACCGGATGACGGGCGATGTCCAGAAGCAAATGTGCGCGGGTATCTTGAAATCCCGTGCCGTGCTAGTGTTTGTCACTGAGCGCTACATGGAGAAGTTGGACGAAGAGGACCTTAATCCCTGCCAGCAGGAGTTCAACTTTGCAAAGGAAAAGAAAGGCGTCAAGTACATGATCCCTATTGTGATGGAGAAAGCCATGCTCACCAGGAAGAATTGGAACGGCGTGCTCTTGATGAATCTGGGCCAGAAGATTTTTGTCTCCATGGTGCACGCTGCCGAGATCGAGTCCAATATGCAACTGGTTTTGAATGAACTGGCTGCCATTGGAATCACCCCATCCCACGGCGCCCAAGCGCCTCTCAGTGCTGCCGAGCGCACCTTCGCCGTCGACGTGGCACACCTCTCGCGCGAGCCCAACTCCAAGTCGGAGCCGCCTGCAGGAAACGCGGTGAGTTGGGCGAAAGGTTGTTGCCCCATGGCTCATTCCTTCCACAGGTAAGCAAGGCTCATGTGCTCATTTAAACCCATTATTATGTAGCGGTCGGGCCAAATGGATCGGCCGGGTTACAGGTGTTGCCCTATGGCTTGCTTCAGTGCCCACAGGTTCTGAGCGCGCAATCGCTAACTCATGTGCATATGCAGACAAAGAGTGGTGTGCTACAACAGATAGAGCGTGATTGTGATACATACCATAACTCTTTTCTCTGTCTCTGCACTCTAACGTGTTAGTTGCAATCCCTTTTGGGGACTCTGCAATGATTTAGTTCAATGACTACCTGAACTTGTTGCACAAACAGCAAACTAGTTAATTGAAAACGAACTTTTCATTACTTCTTGAACGATACTATCAGAACTGTCGCCACTTGGACTGGCATATTTTATCTGCTTCGATCTTTGAAAAACTGTTTCTGTTAGTGGCATGAAGGGTCTGAAATCAGGAGCATTCATTGGCCTTGGAGGCTGTTCACTCTTTGTATGCTGGCCAGGTTGGCAAATACGTGTACTGGTATTTTAAAATATGAGTATATACGTCGGTTAAAGTACGCGGGTTTAAAGTACGCGACTCATGGCAAGTTAAATCCATCTAGTTTACCTCTTCCACCTTTCTTCCTTTTTTATAGGTATACTTGATAGCTTACCAACAATATAACTTGGTGTTACACCCATATCCTGAAATTCCTCCCTGCAGAAAGAAGACGTCCCGCCGATCACTCTCCTGGCATCACCCCCGTCTGCAGAGAGGGCGAATGATGCATCATCCCAGGCGCAGGTATCCCCGTGCTCCGTGCAAATTCCCTGCCTGCGCCTTCCATGGCCTTTCTCGTCACTCCGCCAGTGGCTGTGTTGATGGCCAGTGCTTTGTTGCAGGCCTTGTTTTCTGCGATTGATACAGTCACCTTTCATCTATATGACCTCATTGACTTCCTGTGATGTACACTAATCTTTTTGGTTGGCAGGCCCGTTGCTCAATGCTCGCATATCCTCGCGCATCCCATCCTCTCTTACTGAATGAGGTCCCTGTCTTCCAAAACATTTTGCATAAAATTATCACTGTAAGCGAGTTCTTACCTACTTTTTCCCAACCCTCTAAGGATCGCAAAGAGCTTGGTCACGATGCACTCCAATCACAGTGCAAGGAGCACGACTAGATGGCATCACGTAGCCCGAAGCTTATAGTCAGCCTGTCTGCCTGTGTATAGTCAGCCTGTTTATAGTCAGCCTGTTCGCTCAGGCAGCTTGTTTATAGCAGGCCTGGTTAAAGTCAGCTTTTTTATAATTTAGCCCTTGGGTTTGTAAGCCTTGTGGATATGTGGGATGCACAGTACCGTCGGTTTGATGCTCCTTTTTTGTTTATGGGGGTTCATTGATTAAATGCTCTCGGCTTTGTGGCACGGGCTTGGGAGAAGCCCTTTAAATCCACCCACTTCTGCAATAGGCGACCGAGGGCTAGCCAAACATTTGCTAAGCTAAAGGCCTTGTAACATGGGCCAGTGCCAGGGTCTCCTTCCATTGACAACGCAGGTCACAGTGGCTGTCACGAGCATGATCATGCGGAGTTGACACCCCCAAGAACGTGCGGCTCTTTTTCGAGTGCACGTATGGGATTCGCTTAGGCTCACTAATAGATGCAGCATGATACAGCTATTATGGATCACCCCTACACCCTGCATTGTTTTAAGGCTTGATGAACAGTAAATAATTAGGCATTAGTACTTGTTGTGTTGCCTTCCATCAGAGGCACGTGAAACAAGACACTGCGTGCCTCGGGTGGCCATCGATCATCTTGACCTCGCCCTTCACAGGTGCCATCCCTAAATATTCAACTTTCAATTGGTACTTTGAATTGGTAGCTAAGCTGCCCTAATGACCCGGTACCTCCAAGTTTGGACGAACTCAGAGCAGTGGTCAACATTGAACTGGTACTGGCCACACAGCTAAGCTGTGGTGCATCCCCAATTTCCCGTCTCTAAGGCTTTCTGGGACATTATCGAGTATTTATCCCCTTAGGTGTATATGCTTGCGAGTACGAGCGTGAGTCACGACCTCCAATGCGTTAGTGCTGGTATAACAATTGCAGCTACCTGGTGAGTTTCAACAAATGTTGCTGTGTTTCATATCGATTTTTGCTTTTAGAATTTTTTTTTTCAGATCCAGGCAAATGGTGGAAGAGGCTCAAGTTTGCGCTGTAATTGCAGCAGGAAGTTACCTCCTGAGCTGGTGTACCTCGTATTTGCTTTGTATACTTTTTGTGTACAGGATCAAATGTGGGGCGCCTGTCCTCAGACGACCCCACTGCATGATGCCGCGAAGGAGGGCCGTCTGGATGATGTCAGGCGGATTATCGCTGCGAACGGTGCTGACAAGGATGCCAAGGATCAGGTAAGTTTCAGCTTTGGATTCACTCCAGTGGTGGAACCGAGTGGGCTATTCCCCACGTTCACCTTACCTTTAGACACGGCAATGCCTATAGGTCATTTACAGCCATTTCTCTATCATGGCAGTAGCAAGCTTTCTTTCCATATTAGGGCACTGCGCAATTCAGCAGCTGGTAGTCGCTCCCAAGTTTCTGTTTCCAACCTGCTGCCGGTTGTAGCAGAGGCAAAATGAAGCGCACCTGGCCATAAGAAAATTAGATCTGACGAGAAAGCACAAGCATCAGACTTCGGGTCTATATTGGGATCTATGCTGTGTAGTAATATCTAGGTCAGTTGTTCATCATGACAGGATTGATCTGCTTTTGATGTGATGTAATCATGGCTGCCAGCCAGGCATATTCTTGCACGTGCGTGTGTGCGTTGCTCTCATGTGTGGCAGTTCTGAATGTGGAGCGGGAAATGGAAACTGCAGCACCTGGACCGCCAGACAATAATTTTATTAGTACAGTAGCAGCAATGATCCGCCACCATTTCATATGCGAGTGCTGCCCATCCGTCACTGCACAGGTCGGCATTACTCCTGTTGAAACTGGCACACCCGCATGTTTTGTGATTCGTGGAAATGTTTATCGATCCTCGTCCTGCATTGTTGTATTCCTTGTTCTGCACGGGTGGGTGCGTGCGTGGGTGGGTGGGTGGCTGGCTGGCTGGCTGGCTGGCTGGGTGGGTGGGTGGGTGGGTGGGTGGGTGGGTGGGTGGGTGGGTGGGTGGGTGGGTGGGTGGGTGGGTGGGTGGGTGGGTGGGTGGGTGGGTGGGTGGGTGGGTGGGTGGGTGGGTGGGTGGGTGGGTGGGTGGGTGGGTGGGTGGGTGGGTGGGTGGGTGCGCACGCATGTGCCCCTGCACGTGGGTGTGGGCGTGCACAACAGCGCGTAAGCGTGGGCATGGCCATTGTTATGTATGTGTGTGTGCATGTGTGTGACTGTGCTTGTGCGTGTGTGTGCATACCCGTACTTGCATGTGTCTTGGTTGCGTGCAGGATGGCCGCACTCCGCTGCATCTCGCGTCTGAGAATGGCAAACTGGACGTTGTAAGATACCTTGTCGCCAGCGCCGCCGACGTGAAGGCCAAGACCCTGGTCAGTTTATGAGTTTCCTCAACTATCTGTTTACCTGTTTTAGTGGTTTTAAAGACCTGTCGCATGGCTTGGGCCAAGTGCAGTGAGCACGAAACCAAAGGCATTTTGTTCTCCCGGCTTGGATGGTTCTATGATTGCTGTCATGTTTCACTGCATAGATGATGATTTTCAATTACTGCAATTACCGTGATTGCCGTGATCGCTGTGATTGCATGCTGTACTTGCTGCGGTTGCTGCAATCGAGTGTTTTTATTTCTCTCTGCGCTGGCACACTCTGTGAGTCTCTCTCTCTCTCTCTCTCTCTCTCTCTCTCTCTCTCTCTCTCTCTCTCTCTCTCTCTCTCTCTCTCTCTCTCTCTCTCTCTCTCTCTCTCTCTCTCTCTCTCTCTCTCCCTCCCGCTCTCTCTCTCTCTCTCTCTCCCCCCCTCTCTCTCTCCCTCTCTCTCTCTATATATATATATATATATCTCCCCCCCCCTCCCTCTCCCTCTCTCTCTCTCTCTCTCTCTCTCTCTCTCTCTCTCCTCTCCCTCTCTCTCTCTCTCTCTCTCTCTCTCTCTCTCTCTCTCTCTCTCTCTCTCTCTCTCTCTCTCTCTCTGTCTCCCTCTCTCTCCTCTCTCTCTCCTCTCCCTCTCTCCCTCTCTCTCTCTCTCTCTCCCCTCTCTCTCTCCTCTCTCTCTCTCTCTCTCTCTCCCCTCTCTCCCTCTCTCTCTCTCTCTCTCTCTCCTCTCTCTCTTCCTCTCTCTCTCTCTCTCTCTCTCTTCTCTCTCTCTCTCTCTCTCTCTCTCCTCTCTCTCTTCCTCCCTCCCTTCCTCCTCCCTCCCCCTCCCTCCCTTCCTCCCTCTCCCTCCTCCCTCCCTCCTCTCCTCCCTCCCTCCCTCCCCTCCTCCCTCCCTCCCTCCTCCCTCCTCCCTCCCTCCCTCCCTCCCTCCCTCCCTCCCTCCCTCCTCCCTCCCTCCCTCCCTCCCTCCTCCTCCCTCCCTCCCTCCCGCCCTCCCGCCCTCCCGCCCTCTCCGCCCTCTCCCGCCCTCTCCGCCTCACCCAAGTCCACTCCACCGCCCTCCCGCCTCCGCCTCCTCTCCCCGCTCTCTGCCCCCTCCCCGCCTCAGACTTCGCGTCCCCTGGCCCTCCGCCCTCCTCGCCATCGCCGCCCCTCCCGCCCTCTCCGCCCTCCCTCCCTCCCTCCCTCCCTCCTCCTCCCTCCCTCCCTCCCTCCTCCCTCCCTCCCTCCCCTCCTCCCTCCCTCCCTCCCTCCCTCCCTCCCTCCCTCCTCCCTCCAAAAGAGAGAGACAGCTCGTTTATGCGATATTTTGGAACCCGGCGACAGCCCTAACGTGGTCA